>CM035307.1:1593484-1672051 GCA_002900995.3 Ganoderma boninense
CCCTGTGGGGGGAAATGAGACGCTTAAAATTTTAAAGGACCGTACGTTTTTAAAATGCCCAAAAATTGCGTAGATGCTTGGAAAGGGCGCAGGGGGCTTTTTTTTAGTCTCGTTGTCCGTTTCTATAGCGCGGGTCCTGATCGTACCGCGCTAGAACTCCCCGCGCTTGTTTCTCCCCTCTCCAGATCCTTCAAGATCCTCTCCATCATGCAATTCCCCTCTTCCTGAAGTGGTCGCTCCCTCCAGAGGCCTTGCTGAGCGGTAAGTAGCGAAGTCTAGCGGAAGCACCGGAGCCGAGGGAGAGCGCTGGGGAACGTCCTGTAGCCGCAGACTAACGGCGTTATGTTTTGCCACATGAAAAGTCCAAAGGCATGTTTCAGAGGATTAAGTAACCTTAGGCAGCACTTAGGCTGGGATAAACCATGTGCGCTGCGATCCCGGTGTTTGCCGGCCGAATAACTAAGACATTGAAAACCGGCCAAGCGTGAGCGGCTAGAGGACCGAGCCACTGCATCGCTCGCCACAGGAGCTTCTCAACCTCGGCGCTTTCGCCTTGCCGCTCGATGTCCCATCCCTCTCCCTAAAACCTCTCCGAACAAAGTGTTCGTCTATCGACAAAACACCCCGGCCTACCTTACTTTCACACCGTCACAGGGGTACATATCATAGCCCACCAAACCCTCCGACGCTCATCCAAACCACCACCGCTGCTGCATGCATTACGTATGTTACTACCAGTACCCTTTGCTAACCGATCCTTACCGGAGGTTCAATATTGGCCTCATGTCTAACAGCCCGGGTTTCCAAGGCAACTTTGTGGCATGCTCGGAAAATTGACGTTCCTGCGACGCTCTTAAGACCCAACATCCTGGTGCCACGACCTTCGTCAATAGCCTCTCACGACACCTCTCTATCTGCCCTCCAAGTGTGTCGGTTTTCACGCCCCGGAGTCGTCATTTCATTGGTATGTGCTACGATATATGCCGTCGTCTTCGATTGTTTTCACAAGCTGTGAATAGCAAATTACAATACCACCATATGCCCTCAGTCAATATACGGCATCTCTCCCTTCCTTCTTTCTCGCAAGAACGCTCTCGTCGATCTTCTCCGATGATAGACTCGATGCGAGCCTTCCACCCTTACCTCGAACTTGTCATCCATGTTTTCGAGATCGCCGCGTGCAACTATCCGCATAGCAGCACAAGCCAGTCTCCCGCGTGTCGACGTGGGCACGCAAAATTGCTCTTCCCGCATCATCTTCTCTACAGTCATTTATCGCCCCAAACCTGCGTTCTCGCATGGTATGTCCTCCGGAGCGAATGACTCTCCCAAATGCGCGGCCCTTGCGTCCTTGCCTGGGGTCACTTGGTGCGTAATCTCTGGATGGATGAGCTCAGGATATCCAACCCAACCAACGAAAGGGGAAATGTTCCGCGCCTGCACCAACGTCGAGAACCTAGCTCTGATGTCACAGTCCCTTCGCGCTCTTGCTCCTCCATCCAAGCGCAAAACCTCGCTCGCCTCAAGGCCTCCGCCGGCGGTCCAACGTTACCACCCGATCTTTCCCTTGCCGCTCCGCTCCATGCACCCTCATTACGCACACGTTCCGATATGACTGGCATTTCCTCGTCGGTCTCCGGCTGCAAGACGGCTCGGAGCTCCTGCACAATATCACGCACCTCCGTATCCTCGATATGACGATCTCCGCGTTCGCGCCGCACAACCTCCTCTCGAACCTCACGCATCTCGCACTGCCCTACCTCGACCTCGGGAACGACTTCAAGCAGGACACGCTTCGGCTGCCGCCCGGCGTGCTTGAGCACCGCGCGCTGCGTATGATCGTCCTGACGGTCGAAGAGAAGAAGTGGCTCACGAACCCCTGGTACCAGATCTCCTGGTACCCCAGAAAGACGACCATTTCTCCTAAGGCGACGTTCCGCCTCCTCGTGGAATGGCTGCGCAATAAAGACGACCGTCTGTATGCGGTGTTGTCGCCCCGCATAGGCGACGAACCCTGCAAGGAGTGGGCCAATGCTGCGCGTGGCGGTCCATCGGTGTGGGAAATGGCCACCCAGGCTCGGGCGGACGACTCGCATGGCGCGAACCTGCCAGTGTCGTACCCGAAAGATGCTCAACGTTGACTCGGTAACTTTCACTATTCTCGAAACGGCCTCTTTCCGTTGTATCATCACCCACTCAACCTCAATCGATCGTTCGTTGCTGTGAGCTGTATTTTGCTAAGTTACATCGATAGGCCCTGTGCTTCGTGTCTTGTACTAACTCCTTTGATAACCCTCCCTTCCTAAATTCGTTCAGATTTCCTGCATATGATTTGAAGCCCCGAACTGGAATTCATGTAGCTCATAGCTATCGCTCTGTCTTGTCCTCGCTACTCATATCGCCGTAATGCTGTGAAGAACCTGCTCACATTAATCTGATTCCACCTTCCATAACTTAGTACCTATCTGCTGATGGACGTTCTCGGACTCCTCGTGTACCACGATCGTGCTGTCTTGCTGTCTTGTTATCGCTCTCCCTGTCTCAAAGGTCTTGTTGTAGACGCATGCCACATGCGAAAGTATCTAGCTCAATTTGTCGCTCTGCATTCCAATCGGACGAACACGACCACAAAGAAAGGTTAGTCTCTCCATGCCGGCCTGCCAGAGTCGACTTCTCTACTTTTCTGCAGCTGACTGAGACTTGTACGAGCGCTGGTGAGATGTATTTCAATGAGTGGATGGTGCTGACGTAATGACATATGTAGACGATCAGCGGAGTGGCCACGGCTCGTGGATTCAAATTCAATCCAACACGCGACCCGGGAGCACACATCTTCGCAGTTGCACGCAGAGGCCACCCTTCCATATTATACGCACGCCTTCCGGTGAGTACTCTCATCGTGCACTCAGCCTCGGGGAACACGCTCGAGCCTCGTTAGGGCACAAGACAGTGACATTCCGTCGCCGCGGAGTTGGACTACAGGCGCCGCTGCGCGAGGGCTTACGCTTACCTACGAAGCCCGACCCTGTCCGACCATGGGGGCGTTGGTCGCGATGGCCGCGTACCGGTAGACGCATCTTCGACGCTTTTCTCGCGACTCTTCGCTCCTGTGTGCTTTGCCACAAGCACACCTCCAGTGCTCCTGCTCCTCTCTGTTTCATCCCCTCACGCTCGTTTCTGCTCGATTTTGTCGCCCCTCCTGTCGCAGTGCGAGCACGCTTGTCCCTCCCTCTCGTTCACTATCTGAGTCTGCCTTCTGAGCTGGCTTGCGGGCACCCTGAAGCGGAGCATCAGCGGTCACTCGACCTACCTCCCTATCCATACCTCTTCACTACTCACGGTGGAAACGCCGCTCTCCGCGTCGAACGTCAGTCTACGTTTCCGTTCGGCCATTCGAACCGAAATCTCTCGTCGCCAAGTCGTCTACACGCGATACGTACGGTCTTTCGCCTAGACCGCTTATGACGCCCCTTCGGTCGCATCCGTCTCTGCATTAGAAGACCTCGGTGGATGTCTTCTGAGGCTGATGTCCACACATCCTGTTCACCACTTAACTGCGACAACACAATTGGGGCAGCTTTGATAGGCTTTGCCATCGCACTCTGGTAAGTGCTGAGTATTGCTGCTATCCACTGGCGACTTGTTCACCTGTGGCGTTGTCAGCCTCTACGGTATTACGACAGGACAAGCACTTCTGTATTTCGGACGGTACGGCCGCGGACGTGGTCGCTCCTGGTTCTGGACCCAATGTCATGTGCGTCGTCCGTGCACATTATGTATTATCTCGTATTTCTGCGGGTGCTCATTTTTGTCATTCTAGGTGACCATTATATGGTGTGCTTTTCCATTCCGTTCTACAGGTGACTCGGACCTTACTACAGTGCCACTGCTGCAGGACACTCGACACCATGCATACGATCTTCCTTACACAGACTATGTTCTACTATTGCATCGCGCAGCATGGTCGCCCGACGCAATTCACCACTATTACCTGGTCATTTAGTGTACCTGACCTACTATGCTCTTCTCTGATGCTGCTATTCTAACCCCTTGCTCAGGCGATCGTCATTTCTGCAGTAAGTCGCTGAATGGATGCCATGACGGCTCTCTTCTCACTTCAAGCCCCAGGAGATTAGCAATGCCGTTGTCCGTATGTGAGTCCAGTCCCCACTAATTTGGCGAAACGGTGCATGAATTTTTCGAGGTTAGAGGATACGCACATAAGACATGGAAGTGTAAGCCCTGCTTTAAGTAACACTCACTGGATTCCGCTTTACGCAGTTCGTAGTCAGCAACAGAAAGGCACCCATTCCCGTGGCCATAGTATGGCGATTTATATATTATACTGGAATATTTTTGATTCTTTCTTGGCAGTTGTCCGTGACCATCGTTCTTCTTGGTGAGTATTTTCTGAACCCAGCCCCTCTAGCTAATCTCATTTTCATTTGTACCAATACAACCAGCCCTCGGATTTTGTGAGTTCCATAACTGCCTTGAATCCACAACGTCCGGTTCACCCCGTGTGGCGTAGGGTATGGCGTTGAGGAGTGCGTGACAGGAACCATAGTTCTGAGTTTCTGCTGTTGACATGAAGCTTATTCAGCATGCAAATACGTACGTTCCAGGAGGCGGCCAGTTTCGAGGTGTGTACTTCTCCGCTGGTACTCCTGTTCGTCTAAGCTCAAGCCTTTCCCAGTGGAGCTTTTACCTTGCGTTCGCTGCGAACGTAACGGTCGACACCCTCATTGCGGCCTCTGTATTGTTACTTTTTAGAGGTTTCCTCACGGGCATTAAACGGTATGTACTTCCGAGACGTCTAGCCGTCATATGTCTAACCTTACGACTCGTAGGTTCGACGTGATCCTGCGAATCGTGATCCTTTGCGTAGTGGGCTCCGGTTTAGTATCAGCGTACGTCATCTGATGCTGTATTCCTTACCCCAAAATCTTACCTTGTCGTAGCGTTTTGACCACACTGAGTCTGATGTTGGTGCGTATGAAGGTTGAGATGATGATGTTGAGCTATCGACGCTCACTATGTTTGCAGTACCTTCTTTGGCCTAGGACGTTCCTGGACATGGCCTGCTACTGGATCTTAGCCAAACGTATGTTGGCATTGCCTTTCCTCGTAAGAGAGTGGGTTCACGTATTCTTCTTGACATTTCATTTGACAGTGCATGCATGTTCCTTTCTTGCCGTTGTGCACGCGGAAAAGGAACTTGCCGAACGGGCTAGTTCGCACTCCCAGCATGGTTTACCATTGTTGACGACAGCATTACGCATGGACGATAGGCTTACTGCGTTCCCCGAAGGGACAGGGATGATGAAGTCCAACAGTCTTTCCGAAACCCCCCCTACGACGGAACATCCCATGTTTTCTGATTCCACGGAGATTGCGGAGGTACAGCGTCGTCGCAAGTCCAAGGAATCTGAGATCATGGTGTGTCAAATTCATTTGCGCTCAATTCGATGCTCGTTTAACACCTGTGTTACTCTGTTTTCCGCAGTCGCTACGGTCTGCTGCATAGCCGCGTAATACTTGGCGTGTCTGTCCATGCTCAGGACATTTCCCATGCACTACCTCACCGCGCTTATTTGATTAATATTGTACCTCCTGCACATACCGGACTATGACTATGTCTTGAACCTGGACGCTCAATGTGTCTACGCTTTCGTTATGAGCTCGATGCACAAAGCAGGTTGTTCCGGAATAGCTCACGAACGGGAGCACCGGTGGATCTTGGCGTGACCATGGTTTCAGATCATGCCTCGACAGCATGGTCCGGCCCGGGGATCGGACGAGCCACGACACCGGGCGCTTACGTACCAAACGAATCCGTGCACGCGAGTCGTGTCTCGGCTAGAAGACACTCAGCCCAAGCCTCCTCGCTTGCTTTTTGCTCTTTCCCCGCTCTGCTGGCGCGTCGCTTGCCCCTAGTTCTCTCCCTGGTAGCTCTGCAGTGTGCGCAGTCCTGGTGTCTGTTGCATCCATATCCTGGGTTCCTCAGCAGTTTGTTAGCTAGGGCTCCTTGGGCTGCTTCCTTCACTGGCATCATGACGCTGCTTCACCTCCTCAGGTATGGTCGATTTGGGACTGGTACCGGTGGAGTGAGCTATCTCTTACTCAATCACAGCTATGCAGGCGCAGCTTCGGCATTCGTATTTCTCACATTGTCTCTTGGTAAGCAATGTGCATCCACCCCTAATACCATCTCTCATCTCCGCACTCGGCTTGCAGCGAGCGGTCTATTATGGATTTCAGAACTTATTGAGGAGCATTCACGACAAGCGAAAGTGGTAGGACAAAGGGCCATATATGTGAGCATGCGCCATTTATCCGTTTTATGCTTGCATTCAACCGTACCACAGGTTATAATCCTAGTCCACTGCCTGCTGTATTTCTACGACTCCCTCCCGCTGAACCATATCCTCTTCTCTATCCTCTGCCACATCGTCTACCTCCAAAACTTCACTCCGACATGGCCCTTCATCTCATTGTCATCACTGAGCTTCATGGCCTCGTGTGTGCTCGTCGTCGCGGATCACTTCCTCTGGTTCTTTTACTTCGCACGAATCACTCAAGAGGCAAGACACAGAGCGCACCGCTCTTACCGTGGGCCCCCTCTTCCCCATTCCGTGCCGAATTTCGGTGATATCGCAACGTTCTTTGGGGTTTGCGTATGGCTCGCACCTTTATTCCTTTTCCTCAGCCTCAGTGCGAATGATAATGTGCTGCCTACAAATGCTGGTGAGGAGCACCAATGGCCTCTCTCGTGCTCATCCCTCATCTGACTCCATATTACTCTCCTATGCCCAGGCGAACAACCACCTTCTCCGAGTAAGCCGGTAACAACGCAAGGACGCACATCTCTCTTCAAGGCACTGTATGACATGCTGCCCCTCGAGTCCCTCCCACGCCTTCGTCCCCGTTCGCGCCGTCGGGATACCTCTGAAGGCATCATTGCCCCACGGTCCCCCACTGGCCCTCCTCCAGTCTCTCCCGGTCTCGGCCCTGTGAGCAACATGAATCTGCCGTCACCACTGCTCTCTCCCCGGAGAGTGTCTGGCGAGACCTTCCGGCCTCTTTCAAGACCAGGATCGCCGGCAAGCTTCACGCTGAGCGCACCACCTAAACGAGGGACCGTCGACGACACTACAAGGGGGAATCAAAGTTCAGGAAGCAGACGCGTAGAGATGAGGAATAGATTATCGCATGGAACGGGTTCGACGGCGGATTCGTAGTGGCAGGGATTCAGAGACGGCAGTGCGCTGGATTGGACAGCACTCTTTGGGGTAATCATAACTTATTCTTGTCCATATGTCGGATGCATCTCGCTACTCGATACCATTGCTGCGGACCGTTGTGCCAAATATCTGTGTAGTCAGATTGTGGGATGCGTCTGGTCGGTGGCCATTCTCCTCGGTGGGTCGGACTGCGCATGAGGAAGATGACACAGCCACTGGGGCAAGAGAGCGGCCCCGCAGGGTCCTGACATCAGTAATTCTCCCTTCGCCGTCCTGCTCAATCTGTACTCCTGTTCTCCATGAGGCGACACCCTTTTGCCTTCGTTTCCTGAGCTCTCCACCCTGCTCGCAGCCATCACACCACGGCTCAGACTGCGGCTTGACCTGTACACCTACCGGAGGCCTCTGGTACCTTCCTTGCATACTTGCCGCTCCTCTCCTAGTCCTGAGACCTGAGCCGTTCCGTGTCCTGGATCATCACCTTCGTTACCCCTCATGTATCTGTTCTTCATTGAAGACCCAAGGACTCTCTATTTGGTCACCAGCTCGCAAGATGAGCGGCGCGGATGTCCACCAAGAGTCCTCGTCTTTCGGGCGGCGAAGGGTTCATCCTCCCAGGCTATCGTCGAGTTCCTACCGAAGACAGAGGTGGATCTCTCGAATGCGGTCAAGTTGACATCGAGGATCGTAAAGGGATGCCTGGGCTTGATCTCAATTGCGGGCGGTACGTCTCTATACTGCTCGTGCGGCATTCGCAAGCACATTATGACCTTTACTGCCAGAGATGTTCCTTGCGGTGGTCACGTCCGCTACCGAGGTCGGAAACACAAGACCCTCTGCTCATAGCCCCGAGATTGTGTCCCAAATCCACGACGTCGGTTTCTTCTGTCTCACGTCTGGGACATGGGATGACCTCACCCTCGCCGCCGACCCTTTGACCGGTCCAGGCGGGAACTCCGACCCTTCTGATGTGTATATGCGCGATTATACGAACAATGGGACGGCAACCCCAGCTCCCGAACATCCCTGTGCTCCGCTGCGCAAGATCATCTCGGCAGGGACGTTCTACTATGCCACAGAGCCACAGTGGGATATTTCTTCCCGTTTGCAGCGCCGACTGGCTAGGAACGAACCATGGGATGCGGCGACGTATGACGAGCGATTTGTGTGGAATGAGTTCATCGTCAGGAGCTTGCTTGACTTCCGGGAACGTCTGGACCCGCGTGAACGGGTGGACTTGGAGCGGTGCCAGTTCATCGTGCGTACCAGTTCCAAGTTCTAGTCCATTCCACTCACAGTTGGTTGTGTCTCTGACTAGGTTCTTGCCATCCAAGGGTATGTTGGCGTCAGCACACTCGCCCTCCCTGCTCCCCCGACGAATGGCACACCTATCATCGCGACCATTTCGCTCATTTCTCGGCTGGGATGGAAGCGGGCAGGAACCCGGTTCAATACACGTGGCGTGGATGATGACGGCAACTGTGCCAATTTCGTCGAGGTACCTCTCAACATTACCTTCAGATACCACTCGGGTGCTGATAGTTGGCCAAGACCGAAACAATCTTCAACACCGACCAGAATTGCTATAGTTACGTACAAATACGGGGTAGCGTGCCATGTATGTATTCCTTTGACTCAATCTATTTGCTCCACTTGTTTACCTGCTTAATCTCTTCTTTCCTGCCCTGTCGTTTCTTTTGCCACAACGGACGCTCGCCCCAAGTATTCTGGGAACAGCAGGGGTTACAGACGTTTGGTCAGCGGATTCAGATCACCCGCCCCCAAGCGTCGCAGCCTGCATTCGATCGCCACTTCGCGAGTCTAGTGGAAGAGTACGGCGCTGTACACGCCATCAACCTTCTGGGGACGAAAGAGAATGAAACACAGCTTACCGCGGCCTATGCTCGTCACATGTCAATAACCCGGCACTCAGTTGGGGACACAGTCGGGATCACCAACTTCGACTTCCACACCGCAGTCAAGTACGGCGGTCATGAGAGTGTTTTCCGAGACGTGCGGTGCGTGTTCGTAAACTCCACAGCCTTTTCTAAATTGACATGATGGTGTGCACGTCTTAGACGTCTAGAGTCTGTCGTGGACAACGTTGAGAGGTTTGGTTTCGCAATGGCCGATGCTGGGTCGAGTGAGATCATCACGGAGCAAAAGGGCATCTTCCGGACGAACTGTTTAGATTGGTAAGATCTCTCTTTTTGTCAACAAATCTCTAATTCCTGATAATTCGTACGCAGTCTGGACCGCACGAACTTCGTACAAGACATCCTCTCCCGCACGTCCCTCGAACAGTACCTGGAGCACGTTCGTCGCGAGTGGATGCATTTGGGATCACTCTGGTCGAATCATGGGGAGCTCTGGGCTGAGAACGGCGACGCCTTGTCCCGGATATATGCGGGTACTGGTGCGCTCAATACGAGCTTCACTAGGAGCGGGAAGCGTACCCTTGCGGGTGTATTGTCTGACGCGACGAAGAGCGTATCGCGCGCATACATCAACAACTTCCAGGACAAGGGAAAACAGGTCGCTATCGATATGTTCGTGGTACGTAGTGGTTTTTCGGCTGCTGCGTTCCATTTACAATCTAACACTCCGCATATGTAGGGGAACATGAGCACCCAGCTACAAGTCACTATCTTTGACCCAATCCACGATTCAGTTCGTGCAGCGCTGGAGAACAGGTATAACAGCTTTTCTTACCACGCACGCTCTCGTTTCTGAGCGATGAATAGACTTCACGAATACTCCACGACAAAGCAGTGCACGATTTTCGCGGGTACTTGGAACCTCAACGGCCGAGTAAGTCATTTCGACACCTTTGCTAAACCATATATAAAATCAGCATATAGTCTCCTTCGTCAGAGTCTCTTTTGCCATGGTTATTCCCACGTCCCCGTGAGCACCAACTTTCAGCCATGATTTTCTGAGGTCCTTGCGTCTAATATTCGTCCGTTAGATGCACCAGAGTATGTGGTTTGACATGCGAAAGGCGACGTCGACTGATGAAGTGCAGTCCCGACATCTTCGCCCTGGGATTTCAGGAGATAGTACCGCTTACGGCTCAACAGATCGTCCAGGCAGATCCAGAGAAGAGGTTTGTTTAGCTTTTTGACTGGCCTCGTGCATGCGTTGAAGAACCTGTAGGCGCTTGTGGGAAACGAAGATCGTCGATACCCTGGAGCGACGCCCTAACAAGAAGAGCGATTATATTCTCCTCCGAAGTCACCAGGCAAATCTCTCTCTAGTTCACATCACCATCCTATCTGACCTTCTGTTAGTTGGTCGGGACAGCGCTTCTCGTACTGGTCAAGAAGGAATTGACTGCTGTGATTCGCAACGTTGAGGCAACCTCCCATAAGGTGTGCTTCTTGTTAGTGCCGTGGGTAACGATTATTGACAAATGGAGACAGACAGGCCTGCGAGGCATGTCTGGTAACAAAGGGGCCGTTGGCATTCGACTGGAATACCATGATACCACCTTCTGTTTCCTCACAGCGCACCTTGCTGCCGGGCATGCCAATGTCGCCGAACGCAATGCGGACTATCGGACTATCGTCAATGGTCTTCATTTCTTGAAGGGCAAGACCATCGACAGCCATCAGTGCGTCCAGAGTGTTCGGAATGCCGAGACACACTAACTTCGCTCTAGAAATGTAGTCTGGTTGGCGGACACGAATTACCGCATTGATCTGGACAACGAACGCGTGCGGGTTTTGGCACTTGAAGATGACTTCGACGCCCTCCTTGCCGCAGATCAGGTGGGTTAATCGAGCTGTCATCAACGGTCCTTGGACTAACATACTGTAGCTGAGAAGTGCTATAGACGATCACGACGTATTCCAAGGCTATCAGGAAGGCCCTTTGCTATTCCGTCCCACGTATAAATACGACTTGCACTCAGATACCTATGATAGCAGTGAGAAGATGAGGATACCCGCTTGGACAGGTATGTGTGGGCATGTCAGTCAGACACCCAGTGCCTCTTACTGAGAGCATGTGTGGCAAAGACCGAATTTTGTTCAAGGGAAACAGTCTCGATCTGTCCGTTTACTCACGAGCAGAGATCAAGTCCTCTGACCATCGACCAGGCGAGTATACCACATCGTCTGTGAAATGCTCGCTTGCTGACTCACATGAATCCAAATAGTGTTTGCTCTCTTCCGAGCTGAAGTCAGGATCGTTGACCATGCGAAACGAGCGGCACTCCAGAAACTGCTTTTGGAGAACGTCATGACCACAGCGCCAGGCGAAAAACTCGATGAGAAGCTGGCCTCCCTGACGTTCAGCTCAGAAGACCGGGACTGTGCGTTAGCATTACTTCAGCAAACTGGTACATCACTGACAATGTCACGCAGTGCCGCTGCCAAGTACGGACGAGCATGCCTGGTGGGACGACGAAGGCGAGTTCCCTTAGCGCATCGCTCTGTGACACTCACTGACCACAGCCTGTTTCAGACCACCCCAATGGCATCATCATACCCATCGCCAAACAGAACGGAAATGGCCGCAGCACAAATCCATTTGATTCGTCAGGCGATTCGTCTCTCTCCTCATCTCCTTCATCCTCAGAAGAAGAGTTGTATCAAGCCCTTTCGCTGCAGCCACCTATCACGCCAATGCAACAGCAACCAACGAACGCCACTCAGCGTAGGCCTGCCCCACCACCTCCAACACGGACGAACAAGGCATCCGCAGAAACGGTCGACTCGTAGCATGTAGCATTATCATAGATCCGTGTTCATGGACATAGGACAGACAACAAGGAAGTATCACGCTGTGGACAGATGCACAGAACACATGTAGGAGAGCCCATACAGTACGACACGAATAATAGTAATCGGGCTAGATGAGACCCTGCTTCTTGAGATCCTCGTATGTCTTACGATTGTAAACATTGCCCTCCTCGTCCTCAAGCTCCTCCATTGTTTCCTGCTCGAAGATCTCGTTTCGGCCCTCACGTTTCAGCTTCTCCGCAACTGAAACAAAACATGTCAATTAGGACAAAAGAAAGAGCAAAACGAAAACGGCTTACGTGCTAGCGCATCCTCGATTCGAGTGATCTCATGGAAGTGCTTCGTGTTGGGCAAGCCCAGCGCACGCATCCCGAAAGCATGCCTCGATTCCTGCGAACTCGTCAAGCCGCCGAAAGTAAATCTGAGATAGGAACAGCCACACACCTGGAAATGCCTGTCGAAGTTCTTCCTCCCCATGTACACGTGGTCGGAGCAGATCTCGCACCGATACTCCACGCCCAAGCCATGGAGTTTATACAGCCAGTACGGGATAGGCTTGCCGTCCCAGCCAAGGGGAAGCTTGAGCGGGTTGTAGATGCGTTCCTCTTCCTCTTCCTCTTCAACTCCCTCGCCATTCGCAGGTGTCTTGGTCGGGGGAAGGGGCTTCTTCGCCTGTTCAAGCAGCTCTTGCTCGCGTTCGCGGGCGGTGAGTGAGAATCGGCGCTCGACATTGGACTTCGTTTCGTTCAATGCTGGCGTAAGCTCGCGGAGAAGTTGTGAGACGAGGTGTGTGAGGAGTGCGGCTGCGCGATGCTTGTTTTTGTCCGACGCCTTCGAAGCTTCCCCGTTGCTGCTGGTCGCGGGTGTGCCGTTCGCAGGTGGGGGTCCGTTAGGGTTCGAGGGTGGTGCGTCTGATTCAGCCTGCTTCTGCGCAGCCTTGACGTGCTTTTTGGAAGTAAGATGTGCATCGTACACCGTTTGCTTTGAGTACATCTTCTGGCCTGCAGACTCGGACGTGAAGTCGCGCGTCAAATAACACGGATGATAATAAGTACTTACAGGCTGTACACCAGATTCCGCTGCTTTCTCCGTTCGCCGCCTCGGCTGCCTTTGCCTGCTTCGAATCCTGCCACTCCTCCGCTAACTCTGATTCCTCCCAAGCTTTGTTGAACTGTTCCTCCACTTCGCGCTGCTGTGACTCAACATCGACCAGAGGTTGGGACCGCTTCGTGAAAGATATTAGATAAGCATGGAGTGCTCGAAGGTAGCTGCAAGGATGAAATGAGCCATTATCCAAAAATATGCTAATTGCACGTACAGCTCATAATCCCGATGCAGACGACACTCTTTGGGTAGTTCAGTATGAACGGTTTCTGATTGAGCGGCAAGGAGAACGTCTAGATACTGCAAGTATGCCAGTCGCTTGCCAATGTGCTTGATATTGTTGTATGCTGTATGATTAGCATACAAGTCGAGGTATTTGCCATAGCTCTCCTCTCCGGAAAACAGCAAGGCAATCGCTGTGGCCGCCCAAACCAGTCAGAAGCGAGTACACGATGCGAACAGACATTAACGCACGGTCATCCTGTTCGAATTCCTCGTCGTCCAACTCCTCAGCCTCGTCTACGAACGCGGATAGCTCAAGCTCGAACCCTCCGACCGTTGCATCCGGGTATTTGGCATGGTGCTCCTGGATCTTGCCTAGCCGGTCGTAAAATGATGAAAGGTCATCTTGTCGAGGAGGTGCGGAGAGGAAATCAACTTCGGTTTTCCTAGTATCCTGGTCGTCATACAAGTTGTTGAGGGTTACAACGCGTGAATGTATGCGGTCGAGGAGTTGGGAGGCCTTGTGCTCGTTTTGCAAGCGGACCTGATGTGTCGGCTGAGGCTTCGAAAGCGTGGTGTAAAGGGCGCGTTCCAAATGCTCAATTTCTTCGTGTGTCTGACGCTGTACTTCGATGATGGAGTCCATGGTAGTGGAGGGGGAGTGATGCTAGTGAGGGGGCGTTCGGTGCGAGGGTGAACGCGTGGGGCGCTTACAGATGCTCGTCCTGCGAAGAGTTCGACATTTCGAACTCCGACCCTCCTCCTCTCCCTACCTCTACCTCATCCACCATGTCTGGCGGCATCAACCCTGGCGACGAAGTGAGTATTACGGTGCTCCTAATATGTAAAATAGCCTAACAGTTTTCCAACTACTGCGGTAGAAACTCATCTTTGAGTCCTCCGAGGCAGTATCGGTTGTCTCGACCTTCGATGACCTTGGTCTGAAAGAGGATCTCTTGCGCGGTATCTACGCGTACAGTGCGTGATTTTCCCCATATTCCTTATGTTCTGTTTGTGCTGAGGAACCAAAGACTTCGAAAAGCCGTCTGCTATTCAGCAGCGCGCCATTCTGCCCATCATCCAAGGACGCGATGTCATTGCGCAAGCACAGTCTGGTACCGGGAAAACAGCGACATTCTCCATCTCCATCCTCCAGTCTATCGATGTGACTGTTCGCGAGACTCAGGCCCTTGTCCTCTCTCCCACTCGCGAGTTGGCCACACAAATCCAGTCAGTCGTTCTCGCGCTCGGCGACTATATGAACGTCCAGTGCCACGCATGCATTGGCGGCACATCCATCGGCGAGGACATTCGCAAGCTTGAATACGGCCAGCATGTCGTCTCTGGAACCCCGGGGCGAGTCTTCGACATGATTCGTCGCCGAAGCTTGCGCACCCGGAACATCAAGATGCTAGTCCTGGACGAGGCCGATGAACTACTCAACAAGGGATTCAAGGACCAGATCTATGATGTCTACCGGTATCTCCCTCCCGCGACCCAAGTGGTGCTTCTCAGCGCCACCCTCCCGTATGATGTACTGGAGATGACGACAAAATTCATGACGGACCCCATTCGCATCCTCGTCAGGCGTGACGAGCTGACGCTGGAAGGCATCAAGCAGTTCTTCGTGGCGGTGGAGAAGGAGGACTGGAAGTTTGACACCCTGTGCGACTTGTACGACACCCTAACAATCACCCAAGCGGTTATCTTCTGCAACACAAGGAGGAAGGTGGGTTGGTGCAATGGAGTGTGTGGTGAAAGCGCGCTCATCTTGACTGGACGACAGGTTGATTGGCTGACAGAGAAGATGCGGACCGCCAACTTCACTGTTTCATCGATGCACGGAGAGATGGCACAGAAGGAGCGAGATGCAATCATGGCTGAGTTCAGGACTGGCACTTCGTGCGTTGCCGGTTGTTCTATTTCGTTGGTCCCATCTAACTCGGCACAGACGCGTGCTCATCACAACCGATGTCTGGGCTCGCGGTATCGATGTGCAACAAGTTTCGCTTGTGATCAATTACGACCTGCCTGCGTAAGTGATCTTTATTGTTGGGCACTCAACGATCCATTATTCGTGTTCTCATGATGGAACGTGAAGGAACCGTGAAAACTACATTCACCGTATCGGTCGTTCCGGCCGTTTCGGACGGAAGGGTGTCGCCATCAATGTGCGTAAGGTTTAGCCGTGCTCTTCACATGTTGGCTGTGTTGACACTTCAAACAGTTCGTGACTGTGGATGACGTTCGTATACTCCGCGATATCGGTGCGTGACTTGTTTTCATGCCTCCATGGCTGATTGCTGACACTAGCAGCACCGCCTACAGAACAGTACTACGGTACACAGATCGTGAGCACAGCTTGCTTTTTTGTTGTGACAGCATCTGACGACACGCACAGGACGAGATGCCGGTCAACGCCGCAGAGCTTATTTAGGTTGTCCTTTGCTTTGTATCCGCTCTGCATGTACAGTACTCACGTCGGGAAGTTCTCCTTATATTCTCCTTGTGTTGTGTGCAATAATACACTTGAGCTTAGACTTGGCTTGGTGCGCACCTGCCATTGAGCGCGTCCCTGCTTTTTGCTTCGCGGTCGATGTCGGAGTTGTCGCGGTGTGACCCTGTGACCGTTACTATCACGTGAGGTCGCGACGCGGTGTGGGGACGCGCCATGCCACGCGTCGTTCGTTTTCCAACCGCCATCATAAACTCCCCTGCCCTCGTCCCCACAGTCTTTCTCGCCATTCTACACCCAATCCACACTACACACTATCTCGCACAAGCAAAGTCGTCCACGACGCCTCTCACAATGACTTCGCGTCATCGTCCCGGTCCCCTGCAACCCTATGACATCCGCCTATTCACGCCTACTCCTAGCGCTCCTGGCACACCGTCACGACCCAACAAACGTCCCCATTCACCCAGCGTGGGGCCGTTTGACAGCCCAGCAAAGAGGAGGCTGAAAGCCGGGGAGGGGGCCGCCTCGCCCAAATACGTTAAGAGTCCGCTCTCTGGGTCGAGCAACAGTGCTAGGTTCGCACCTGCTCATTTTCATGCTCTGTTGCAAGGCCCAGATAGCCCAGCGAAGAGGCTCGACTTTGGTTCAGACACTTCTGACGCCACCGCCTGCGAGGATGGTGGTTCTGGGACCCCGTGGAGGAGCCCCGAGCGGTCACCTAGCGCCAGCACGAGCATCAAGGCCTCGAAGGTGCGCCGCTCGCCTCGGCTGACCGCACGGACCTCGCGGTCTCCCTTCGCCTGTGGCAGGGAGGGCTTGCCAGGATCCAATAACTCCAGGCAGACCCTGACCGGCGCCGGTGACCACACCGCCGCCATCCACGCTCTCACCACTGCGCCGCTCATCATCCCGCGTGTGCTTACTCCCCCCGACCGACAGTCAATTCATTATCCCGGATTCGACATACATCAAGATCCCCATATTGTCCTTCCCGTTGCTTCCAGCTCTTCAGCCGACTTGTCGTCCCCTCCCGATAAGGAACATGACAAGGAAAATGTCGCTCCCCGACGCAAGTCTTCCAAGAAGACCTCTGCTCCTGTCACGCCACTTAAGGCTGGACTCCTCTCGCCCGCAATCAAGAGTAGTGTGAAGAAGCCGGTCCCCGCTTCTCCACACTCGAGGCATGTCCATGACTACCTGACGACCCCGAAGGAGCGCACCACGCGGCCGGTGGTTAGTCCTGCCGCAACCCTCGTTGGTGCAACTCCTGGTCGGACTCCTCTCGGCAAAGACGAACGGAAGCTCATGCGACGGGCGATGGAAGAGGAATTGGACGATGGCTGACGGCGATGACGAATTGCTTCTGTGATTCTCTCTTGCATCTTGCATTTTGGCTCCTTCCATTGTTCCACATCGCAGCCCCGCAACAGAACTTCATCCACACATCACATACTACCATGCTCCATCTTACCCCATGTCACTCTCCCCCATCTCAACATGTCATTGCACATGCCTTCACCTACGCGCTTGCTCCTCCCGTGATGACTCAAGTCCATCCGTTCAGTTTGTTCTTGCCGTACCCGCCTATCGATTTGGGTCTCTCGACGACATTCGCGTAGCACCCATGGATTTGTACGTCTTTTGAATAGGAATATGCTCTTGAAAGGATGTTTCCCGTAAAGCCACAGACGCGTTATTTGGAGGTGTTTTTGTGCCGTGCAGCGTGACACGTTTCACCACCATCGGCAACACGCGCCGCAACAGCGAGCGTCAGGCTGCAGGCATCCTCCATCTCTCTCCCCACCCTCGTCTACCGCTATGCTGCTGCACACCTTCCTCTTGTGTTTCTCCATCCAACTTTCACTGGTCTTTGCCCAGTTCGGCTTCTTCGAGCAGATGTTCGGCGGGCATCCACAGCAACAGCAAAGACCAGCGGGTGGCATGGGGCAGTGGCAGGCACATTCGGAAGCAGGTATGTCCTCCTCAGTTTCTTGCCTCAGCCTCGTCAAGGCTGTCTCTCCCAGCTGGAATGGAAGCGTCCTGATTTTAAGTCACACAGTGGAGTGCTCCACCTACCTGTGCCCAGACACCCTCGTTTGCGTTTCGCAACCGTCAGACTGCCCGTGTCCCGACGTTCAAGACGTCAAGTGTCTCATCCCCGACGCACTGGATCAAGGGGCATCGACGGTTGTCTGTGTGCGCGGACAGGACGAATGCACCGACGTGCTGCGCCTGTCGCGGAAGATCTGAGAGACCAGGCTCTCGGTGGATGTCATCGTCGTTATCAGGTAAATTCCGCCCCTTCCCCCTCCACCCAGCCCTTGTATGTCCGCTGTGGATCATCGCTGAGCAAAATACGCCCGCCGCGGCGTGCCACAGATGTCGTTTGTGCCGTGTGTCATCAATATTATTGCATCTTGTCTCCTTCCTCCCCTCCACGATGCTATGCAAGCATCGCCAACCGAGCGGGAATAGAGCTAGCAAGCTGTGGCTCCGCGGAGCCCGGCGTCCTTCAACCGCAACGCATTGACGTGACTGCCGTGTACACGATTACACAAGCGAGATTTCGCGCTGAATCGCCCGTCAATATGGCTCAAGTTCTGTCGGTTCGCTTGTGCGGCCCTGGGAGATACGACACAGAGGCTTCGTCTCCATATGACCGCGGTGGTCGAGCTTCGCTGCCGGTAAGTTCATGTTAAGGCACCTGCTGCAATTTGCAGTGAATGATGCTCCATCTGGGCAGCTAGTGCGGGCCGCCGGGTTAAGTGTGACGTTTTGTGGGTCGCAGAATTGGGTGCAATGTAAGTCCAGCAAGTTAAGCGTTGGCGGCGGGGCGAAGGGGAAAAATTGAGGGACGATAGACTCGCCCACGACCGCTGGACCATTACGGGATGAGGGCGGCGGAGTGGTGCGCCGCGTCAAAAACGGCCTAAGAAGGT
Source organism: Ganoderma boninense (assembly GCA_002900995.3). NCBI lineage: Eukaryota > Fungi > Basidiomycota > Agaricomycetes > Polyporales > Polyporaceae > Ganoderma > Ganoderma boninense. The sequence continues at coordinate 1,612,197 of CM035307.1, forward strand.
CTAGGGACGTACCATTCATTCCATTAGTATGTTTTCGGTTCGTCGCTCACGTCAGTCGATTGGGGCGCTGAGATCCATTTTCCTCTCAGATCTCTCTGCCGCGGTCAGGGAGGTGATGCTTAACCACAGCGCATCCTCATTATAGCCTTGCGAGGCTGCTCGCCACATTCGGCGCCAAGATACATTGAAACGTTGGGGACCGGCTTGTGGCGTGTGGCTCGAGGAATCTATTCTTTCTGCCTAACTGCACGCATGCATTCTCCTGACATGTCTTGCATATCCCGGGTGCGCTAACCAAACTCTATCAACACAGACGTGCCGCACATGCCTCCTAGGGCCCAGAGACATTAAGCTCCAGCGCACGCATGGAAACTTTCTCTGCGTCCTCCGCGCACCGCCTATGCAGGACGGCGTATTCGCCACTGACCACAAAGCACACCAATTAAGTTGAGTATCCTGCCTCCCTCTGACACCCCCGTCTCGGTGGCTTCAGACGCTTCTTCCCGGCGACTCGTGATGGGGGATTAGTCTGACATGTCCTAGTTTCCCGCGTCGGACGACGTGCGCGGAAAAGGTAAAACTCAATTGCGCTTCAGTGCTTAATCATCCAATTGGCTCCGATGCATTCATGCAGCTCGGCGGCCGTGCGACTGGCCGCGAAGGTGCTGCAATCACTCCTGCTCGTCGGGAGGGTTTCCTCTTTCATGGACTGATTACTGACGTAGAGAAACGGCAGGAACGTCGTCGTGAATTCCAGCATTACGTGGTTCCCGCTCTCATGGACTGCAGAACCAGTTCGAACTCGGTATTTTGGGTCGTGCGGCTAGGCCTCCGGGTTCATTGGTATGGCGGGCGTGGTAACCAATATCCCCCATCCCCCAATGTTCCATCGTCCGGAGGAATTCATTGCTGCCGTAACGTCCGATCGTGTTCTGCGCCCTGAGAGTCCCCATAGAGCTGAAGTTGTCGGGACTCCGGAGTATGTTAGTAAATGCCCTGAGTGTACCAGCATGCGCGTGGTTGCCATCACATCCTCCAATATTTCATCGTCCAGAGGAATAAATTGCTCCCATAACCCTCGTCGAGATTCGGAGATACGCTATTCAAATGCTAGTAAACTCCCAGTTTATTCCAACTTGCCGAGTGATATGGCCGGCAGGCAGTGTTTGGACCATTCGGGTATGGCGGAGCACTTCTCTCGATCACGCTCGTTGAGTAGGAGCCCTCCCCTCTTAAACCCCGTCACTTCCTCTCGGCCCCTCTTTCGGTATTTGGGGATAGTGATCCATGGGGGTAGGTCAAGTGAAGTTCCTATGGCTACTAGTTCGAGCATCGAAAATGACCTCAAACTTCCTTATGCACTTCGTCTCCGGCCCGTCATGGTTGTATTGAGGCAGTTTACTCTGTCGAATCCTGTGCACGTGGTGGGCCGGAAGTCATTTCCAAGGTCCAAGGAGTCCCACAGGCACAAGCTCCTGGGAGGCGGAATTCTTACTCAGGAGATCGTGCGCAGTCACTACCGGCTTCCCGTGCGATCACACAGCTGGATTCTGTTGTATCCATGCCATGCTGGAGCGGGGGGCATAGTATATAAACAGTCGGGGTCGCCAGACAGAAGGTAAACTCCGACCCGTTCCTAGCAGCAGAACTCCTTCCTCCACTCACTATAGTGAACGCGATGTTTGCAAAACTCGTCATTGGGGCGCTCGTTGCCGCAGCAGTCTCTGCTCAAACGACGAATGTTACGATTGATGAGGTTGAACAGGCCTTCATGGCCGCCAGCATAGTCCCTAGTGGTATGTTGGTCGTCCTGTTGTCTCCCGCGGCGTGCTTGCTAACCCCTATTGTTCCAGTGATCCCGACATTCGCACCCACGGGTCTGTTGGATGTTGTCTTCTTTGACAATGTTACGAATACCAACACTACGGTGACACCCGGGCTGAACCTGACGCGCGAGCGTGAGTCTGGGTTCGATGATAATGGAGGGTAATCCGCTGACCTAGGTAGCTTGGTAGAGAACGCCCTTCGTCCCACCGTATCTCTTACGAGCAACGACACGACTCTTGCCCAGCAGACATTCGTTTTAGCGATGGTCGACCCGGATGCCCCTACCCCTCAGGCTCCAACAGTAGCCGAAATTCGCCATCTCTTGGCCCCGAACATCACCGTCAGCGGGACGCTGGCAAGCGGAGCCCTCCTCGTGAACAACACACCGGCGATCTCAGACTTCCTTCGACCTTCCCCACCCGCAGGGTCTGATCCCCACCGGTCCGTGGATTGACCCGGCTTGTTTCTCATGATACACGGAGATTGAAATTGATGGGTTGGTTGCTTCCCTGCAGGTACATCCTGCTACTCTTCGTGCAGCCTGCGAACTTTAGTCAGGTCGCCCCCGGCCTCGTCAACGCATCGACGCCCATCAGCGGCTTCGACATTTCGGCCTTTGCGGCGCAGACTGGGCTGGGAAGCCCCGTCGCGGGCAACTTCTTCCTGACCGGGCCGGACAACTCGACCACAACGACCGTCTCGTCATCCGCCGCGGGGAGCACTGCTACGAGCCCAACGGCTTCGACTGCGAGCAGTGCGTCTGCTTCGGCCGCTGCGGGGGCTACTAATTCTGCGGCGATGGGGGTGGACATGGGGAAGCTGAGCGCGATTGGTTTCGGTTTGGTGGGCGGGGTGTTGGGGATGCTTGTTCTGTAACTGTGTTGGACTAGTCGACTGCCATGCATTGTTGTACGTGCAACAGATGGAAACGAGGAGAGTTGTGTGTGAACGCTTGCGTGCGACATGCGATGAATGATGTGCGGAAAAGCCTCGGCCAATTGAGGTGTGGTGCCGGGGTGCTTTGTTCTTAGGCGCCGGAGAGACGGTTCTTGGTAAGTTGCCGTTTTGGGAGAGTCGTGCGACGCCGCGAGCCACAGCTCCTCCTCCGCGCCTCCAACGCGCCTCCGACTCTCGCTCCCGTCCACATCCATGGCTTTGGCCAGACCCACGGTATGGCCCCATTCCGCCGTGCCTCTCTAATCTAAATGCTCATGCGCCCCGTTGGCCCTTGCCAGTCAAAACTGCCGCCTGGCGCAAACAGGATCCTGTTTGTCAAGAACCTCAACTACCAGATCACCGGCGAGGACCTTTACGATCTATTCGGACGGTACGGGAGCATCAGACAGATTCGCATAGGGAATGAGCAGAAAACAAAGGGCACAGCGTTCGTCGTCTTCGACGACGTGATGGACGTGAGTGGCCTAGCATTCTGTTCGTTTGACGTCCCCTTACACCATGCACCATGCCGCCGCTGGCGTGCGTCTGCCCAGGCCAAGAATGCTCTTGATCATCTTAACGGCTTCCATCTGCAAGAGCGGTACATAGTTGTGCTCTATCACATGCCCGCCAAGCAAGACGCCGCGGCTGCGAAGGCGGAGCTTGCCAGACGAGAGGAGGAGCTCGCCGAACTCAAGAAGAAACACAACATCAACGACGAAGATTGAGCGCCACTTGTACGTGTCGCAGCCGCTGTTCATCAGCCTTTCGCGTCTCACCCTCCCTATAGTTCACTATACCGTTGTACTTTGGATGTAATTTAATGCCGTCATTGCTATTCGGGCCTGGTCCCTCCACATTACGTTCCGCTGTGTGTCGTCCACAGCGTCTCCTCAGCCAGGCCAGGGACGTCCTCACACCGTGTCAAGTGGCGCGCAAAAACAAGAAACCGTTCGTCATTGAGCCCGGCCGGACTATGTGATGTACAACATGCGAACGAAAATGTCAGGTTACAAACGTCGTGGCGGTGGCTGACCACTCTTCTAACTTAGCGGCGGCCCGCTTTCACACAGGTAGGGCAGTACGCATCCTTCTCCTCGGCTGTTATTCGCGTCAGTCTCATGGCTGCAGCAAGCTCAGTAAAGTATGACAGCTTACTGTACTGCTGCGGGGCGGGCCGGCTACAATCAAAGTTGAGCGGCGCATTCGCTACGATGTATGGATGTCGAGTACTTACTAGTGCCAGCAGCGTTTCTTGCACACATCCCCCGTGCAGGTCGAGGGATGGTTGGGACTGAAGATGCAGTTGTCTCCGAAGCACTGGATCTGTGTTGCGGGTGATGAGCCGTAGTGCTGGAAATCAGTAGAATCCTGGGCTGGCTCACAATCTCGTCCGGAACGGTGACACCGTGGTTGCAGCTGTGTTAAACGTTGTGAGTACGTGTCATAGGCTATTTGCTCTCGTGGGCCTACTGCTTGAAGAGAGTCCTGACTCTGTTGTAGGGAGGGGGTGCGGGGGAGTTGACGTTAGTGCTCCTAGCGTTCTGTACAGCGAGCTGTCACGTACTGGCGACGGCGACACATAGCGATAACGGCGGGATGCGTGTACTACGTAGGGAGGTGGGCTGGGATAAGTCTTTCGACAAGTAGGGATATGTGCGGGACCCGCTGAGGTCTGCGAGTTGTGTCGAGAGGGCTTGGGGTGCTGTTTGACGCAGCTCACAGACACCTTTTATACAGGACATGTACCTCAACTCCCCCTGGGAGTCGCTACTGTTTTTCGGTTTGACCAGAGCGCACACCATGCCACTCCTCGCCAGATCACGAGAACGCAATCTCACTGGCTGCGACCTCCAATAAGGACGGCGTTCTGGACGCTACGCTGGATCGGGTTTGCGGGCAGCGGTGCGTTTGAATGCCCGGCCTTCAGACGCCATGGGCGCCCCAGTGCGCGTACAGCTTCCAGGTGCTCAGGCCGCAGGAGGGACCCGATACGAAACAAGGGACCCGGACGGTAGCACGCAAGTCGACAATATGGGAAATACGGTATAGGCCTGCAACCACACAGATCCGTGGTGGTCGTTCTGGTCCTAGGCCCCTACGCAATCTTCGATTCATTACCCACATGGTGCCCTAATTTGCGACAGGCCCGCCGGACTATTTATCTTTGTTTTTCGCCCACGGCCCGCGTCGCGGTCGATACAGATCACACGGTGGTCCTCGTCGCTCGGTCTGCCACTGTCAATCGCCAGACGACGCAAATTTCCATTTCGCGTCTTCCGGAGGATGTCCGTAGCGACCATTTAGCGGATAGTAGGTTGAATAAGTTAGCGCTTTCGTCATCCCTGGGCGTCCGTCTCATTGCGTAACAGAAGGTATGTCTCTGTCGCTGCGCATCTGGTACTTGGCCCGAGATTGTTCGGAGCATTTACACTGATACATGTCGCACGAGCAAGAGTCGTCAGAATATTTAGTGTGGTGCGTTTACGTTGCAGACGTCGCCGTTGACCCGCTGCGCGGGCTAGAACCGGCTGCCCCATCTTGAATGTCACTGTGCAACCGGGGTCCAGCATGACAGCTAAGCTCAAGTCAACCCAGCCCTAGGCCACATCATCATCCATGGAAGGCCGGAAAGCGAGATGTTTGACTGTTAGCTACATATGGATGCTAGAATACTTTTCACTCTTCCGAATATAGGTCATGACATATCGGCGGCAAGCCCCCTGCGGTCCACCGGCATCACAATGTCGAAAACCCCCGTACCAGTGCGGCTGAGCCTGCCCATGACGATGTTGCCCGATGGCGTTGTCAAGTCGTCGAAGTCGCCGTGCAACGTGGCGTCTGATAAGAAGGCTGCCGTCGTCTCGTAGGAGGCCTTGAGAAGAGGCGAAGGATTGGTGGATATGCCTTTCCGGTTGAAAGGTTTGTAACTCCCGTCGAACGTCTGGCAGGCACAAATAAGCGGGGTGTTAGTGTCAGTTACACACGGCTCCGGTGGCACATACCATGTAATCGGCGATAAGCTCCAGGTGACGGATGTCAACGTCGATCTTGTACACGGCGAACACGCCACCGATTTCTTTCAGGATGGCGGCGCGCGCAGCCTCAACGCCATAGGCGCAGAGGAGCGCGTAGATGTCATTGGAGTAAAGGCCGCTCTCGTCGATGATGCTGTCGACATAGCCCTGAGCAAATTGCCACAGTCCAGGAATATTTGACCCGTTAGTCGTCATCTGTGTGCGTGGGAGCGAATTGAGTATCTGCGGATCACGGCAGCCAGGGGACCCACAGAATAGATCTTCTCCCCATTCTTGCCGTCCTCCTCGTTCATGAAACAGTCGGTAATGCCTGGAATCTCACGAACAACTGTTTTCAGACAGGCTCGTTCGACTAACCCAACCAGTAGTAGTTTGGGCATAGTTGATCCGAACTAAGAAAGTGGCATTAATTTCGTACGCACGTGGTGGCGCAGCAACGCTCACCTGCAGCCCGATCGTGCAACCAGACTCGTGGAAGGAGAACGATGTGGCGCTCGGAAGGTTCTCCATGAACTTGGATTCAACACGGCCATGTTCCTCCGACATGGGTGAAGCATCTTGATCCATGGCTGGGTCTTCGGCCTCGTCTTCGGGAGACGAAGCGTATGCAGCTTCAATGACCGTGTCGTCCAATTCGCCTCCCTCGTCTTCTTCGTCTTCTTCGTCCTCGTCCTCGTAAGTCGCTTGCTCTTTCCGTTGGCGTTGCATCTTGGAAGCCGTCGCATCGCCGTCCCCGATCTCGCTTGCTTCATCGTCGTCGTCTCGCCGCCGGCTAGTAGGCTCCCCATCCTCATCGTCGTGAGCAGTGGCGCTTTGCTGATCCCGCTGTGCTCGGCCTTTGCCAAGCTCCGCGCGCTGGCTCTTCAAATCCGCATCGAGCTTCTTGAGTTCCAGCTGTAGCTCCTTCTTGAAGATGAGCGGGAACTTCGTACCAAAAGAGGCCAGGACCTCGAACGGCGTCACGTTGTACTCTTGCTCGTATTCCAAACGGGGGTAGAAGTCGAGGTTGATCGTGAATTCTTTGCTCCGTGATTCTCCTTTCAGGATGAGTTCCTCCGTGACCGTGACCTTGTCGACGATGTGAGAGAGTGAGAGGCGACTGGCCTTCTTGCAGAAGTTCTTAATATCCGACGGAGTCATACTTGGCCGGACCTTCATTGTCATTGATGGTGTCTTGGGCTTCTGCGAAGCCGTCATCACAATCTCCCGCAGGCGGGGAATACCGAGCGTGACGTTGGCTGCTCCGTGACCTATGTGGTTGACTTCAGTATCAGCCCGAAGTTGTGAATTTTCTCATGGACGAACCAGCGAAATGGAACGTGTTCAGGGTCATTTGCGTTGACGGCTCTCCGACACTGAAACACAAGTTCAAAACACTTCAGAACAAATATAATGAAATTGAACTTACCCCTGGGACGCGAGCAGGCCCACGGCCTCCCCAGGCTCGACGAGACTTCGCATATACTTGACGCTTGTCAGTAACCGGAAGTTTTTCTTGCTGAGTGGGGCTCGGCGCCGCTTGAACCGTAGCGCGTCGCCTTCTTTCGCTTTGAGTAGACCATGAGGGTTCTTCTGGACGTACTCCTCCACCTTATCAGCAAACAGCTCAGAGGTGCTCCCGATGTTCCGCTGAGGAGGATACTTGGAGATGGTCGGGAGGAGTTTGTTGCGCTTGTGCCTCTTCTCCTTGTACTTGACGATCTTCTTCATGTACTCGACCGCCTCCTCGCTAACAAGGCCGCCGAGGGACTTTGGCTGGAGGCGCTGGACGAACGACAGCTCATTGCGGGCGATGAATTCAAACTGCGTGAGGTGCTTCTGCTTCGTGACATCGAGCGAATCGCCTCCGTAATTGAATTGGTACACCGAAGAATCGCTGCCGCGCACGGTGTTATCGTAGTGGACTCGGATGCCTTCCAAGTGCTTGATAAGACAGCGCTGGAGATACCCTGAACGAGAGGTCTTTACCGCCGTGTCGATGAGACCTTCGCGTCCCGCCATGCAGTGGAAGAAGAATTCTTGCGGTTTGACACCTGTAAGGAAGCGACTCGCGACGTAGCCACCGGCGATCGCACGGGTCTCAAATGGCTTGAAGGATGGCAGAGTCTTTCCGCTGACCATCGTGGGGACGCGACGACCTTCCAACTCCTGTTGCCCAAGCGCGCAAGATATTTGCTGTGCGTTAACGGCGCTTCCCTTCGCTCCAGAGACTGTCATCGCCTGCATGTGGTTGTGGGGGAACTGACGGAGGAGGCCGTGAGGCATGACTGCGTCCGCGATGGATTTTGTGAGTTTAGCAAGCTTGCCCTTGACAGTCATATCAAGGCCGGCCATCTTGTTGTCGTCTCGCAACACATCCTCCAGCAGCGACCGAAGGACCTCGGACTGCTCGTTATCCGGCGTCGTCTTGAGGACTGGGAAGTTTTCCATGGCGCCCTCCGTGCCAAGGCTCGCGCCCTTGGCCAGAAGGTTAGCGCGTCTGGTATTGCCTTCGGGGGTAAGGGCAAGGTCGTCCATCCGACACGTAAAGGCGCGGTGCTGGAGGAACTTTGTGAACAATCTGCTGAGGATGCCAAGAAGTTTACCCGCGATATCCGCGCCATACAGCTCGTACACGGAATGAACGAGTCCGAAGTCCGAAGCGCCGAACGCAGACTTGTCCAGAACGCCGGAGAGGAGCTCGCCATCCATGAAGACGACCTGGTCTTCTTTGGAATCCTTTCCCCACAGATGACCAGGCACCTTAGCCTGCGCATGCAAGTTCAGCCCCTCGAAAATGCCCGGTGTAATGTTCCTGAGGACCGTGGAGATCTATGACGAGCAGGCGGCAATGAGATAACGGGACACGGCGTCATTGAAACCCTAAGCTCACAATTTGCTTGCCTGTCCACAGCGGCTGGGGCTTCCATATCGTCGGAGGAAGCGTAACGAGCCGCCGGTTATCGTCCTGCGGCTCGTCCTCGGGACGTAGCGCGCCATACAGAAGCTGGAAATATTCTTCTCGTGTAAAGAACGAATCCTGCGCTGTCATCCAAACGCCGGCGACAACATGATCCTGGATGAGACCACGCAAGGGCTTGCCGGATGTCGGAACAAGGTACTGGTTGTCGGTATTGGCAATGTAATACGCCTCAGCACGCGCGACTTGATTCTCTAAGAATGGATCGATCCAGCGTTAGTCGGTTTCATTAACGGAACATAGGTGCACGCTTGCTTACGAGGAAAATGAATATTCATTTCTAACAGAAAGTCAGTCCAAGGTCAAGGCAGCAACATGGAAACCCTCACCATCACCGTCGAAGTCGGCTAGTTGACAGCACGGGGGTTAGTTTTTGCGTCAAAGTCCGCAATGATAGGACTAACCGTTATACGAGTTACTGTGAACGGGTGTCAGGATGACTACAAGTGATCAGTGAGGGAAGAAAAGTTCACCAGTTGGCGTAGTGCATCCGGATTGTCTTCTCTCCGTGCAAAACTCGCGCCTTGTGGCACATCATGCTCGGCTTGTGGAGCGTTGGTTGACGGTTGAGAATGAGGATATCCCCGTCGCGGAGGTGCCTGTAAACCTTCTTGTTGACAGCAGGCGTGGACGTGTACAGGCCGTGTCGTTGGGCGGACCCATGGGAACCTTCTTGTGGCGTCAACAGCTGGTTCGCAATTGCTGTACGTTGTTCGAGTGTGAGTTTTTCCTGGAGGAATCACGTAATCATGTCTCAGCGAAGTCGTCATGAGTTGACAAGATGACACTGACAAGGAATTGGAGATGTCCATCTTCGAACTCGACCATTGTGGCACCGGGGTAACCACGGGCGCCTGTGATAACTAATTGCCGCAATTCGTGGAAATTATTCGGGGTAACGGGCTCCGGGAACGTCAACTTGCGCGCAAAGACAGGTGGGATACCAATCTCATTGGGCTCGATATTGACGTCCGGAGAAATGACAGAACGGGCGGCGTAATTGACACGTTTGCCCTGAAGGGAAATCGGTAAAACAGCGAGAGAAAAAGAACCTGATGCAGTGACCCACCATCATGTGCTTGCGGAAGAGTCCCTCCTTCTTCTCCAAGCCTTGCTTCACACCGGCCGGAGGTAAGCGGCCCTGCCGAATGGGCTGAGGGTTCTTGCTGCTGTCGATATAACTGTTGACGTCGACCTGAAGTTGGATAAGGGAGTCAAGGAGAGACTGGAGCATACGTCTCCGAGCTGCCTCATCAATGTCAGAACCCTTTGCCGACGCGAGACGGAGGTTGTTGTTCAGGTCGCGCAATCTGTACGACGTCGTCAGCACTTTCGACAGGAGCTCGTTCTGCGGGTGTTCGAAGAGCATCTCGCCCAACTTCGCTGGAGGGCGGAAGCGGGTAGGGCTGACAGGAAGGACTTCCATGAAGAACATGTCAGCAGATGCGAAGGAGAGGTTATGCTGGCTCAAGGGAGCGAAGGGTCCATGGCGACCGAAGAGCAGCGAGCACATGACCGACTCGTTGTGGAAAAGACGGCGGAGGTGAGCGCGACACTCCTCTGGAGGCATAACGCGTTCGTTCCGCCCGCGGGACGTTTTGACTTTCCCGCTAGCCGATTTCGGGAGCTGACCATCTGTGGGGCGCTCGCGATCTGCCTCGTCCTCATCGTTGGAGAACACGTCTTCACCCTCTTCCTCGTCGTCTTCATCACCGGACATGTCCTGGTCAGAAGCATCTCCCGATTGACCGTTCTGCTGGGCGGACGTCGGTGTCTTTGACTTGGACTTCTGCTCGTCAAGCATAACCTTCGGTCGTCGCAACCCCATTGCGTCGTGTTGCTGTTTTTGCTTGATCGTCAGGTCGTACTCGATGATCTTCGTGTAACCCTCTTTGCGGAATGTGTAGCCATGACTAACGAAGTGTTTAGCGAGAGAGACTACGCGCCAACTAATCGAAATACTCACGCATTACAATTACGGTTTTGACATTTCCTCGTCATGGACGTCTTGATGAAGTCCTGGATGACGTCCTTCCGCGCCTGGTATACGAGGCCGTCCTTGTACGCGTCACGCTTGCTGCTGGAGGCGGTCGCCATGTGCGCGGCAACATAGAGGTTGATCCGCTGCTCGTACGCCTCGTAGGATTCGGCCGGCTCGTCGTCGTCCTCTTCATCAGCGCTGCGCTTCTTTTTCGTGCTGTAGTTGATGTCGTCCAACGCTTTCGCAGCAACAAGAAATCCGTATTCAAGAAGACGAAGCTTGGCCACAAATTTGCATAGCTGCATATAGTTGTTTGACAAGGCATGGAAAGGGAAGAACGTTCACAAACGTACCACAAACCGGCTGACTTTGAACCTGTGGCAAAACAGGCACGTCCCCCGAAGCAAATGGTACGCGTTCACCATAAACAACGGGTGGAATACGGGGGCAGGGAGTTCTATATGTCCAAAATGACCTGGGCAGGTGAAGTAGGACAGGCGACATGTCCCACAACTTCGCAGAAGATGAGGATATTGCGTGGAGCGAACCATGAACTACAACTTACATGTCCTTCTTGTCACTTGGCCCCAAAGCCGAGTCATACAATCCTCCGACATTAGGCCTGTTGAGTTCGTCGAGCAGGACGGGGTTCACGACCTGCTTGACCGAAATGCGCCGAACGTCTTCGGTGGTGAGGAATGAGAAGGAGATGCTCGCGACCGTAGATGGGACGGAGTGAGATATGTTCATGGCTGCAAGAGACGGGCAACGGGGCAATAGACGAGAGTTCCAGAAGACACAAGGCAGAGAGGCCTGAGGCGGGAGCCTTCGCCTGGGGGCGATCGAGGCGTTGAATACCGAGACCAAAAATTGTGATCGGCCCCCGGTTGCCGCTTGGCGGGACGGCGGAGCGCCCATGACGGCTGCGCCCTTGTTTGGGCGAGGCAGGCTCAGGGCACACATCCAGCACACAACCATCTAGCGACATGGACGTGGAAGATAATAGCATCGAAAAATGACGTCTAACAATACAGTGGGGAGCATTCAATACTACGCTCCGCTGCCACGCCGGGTGACATTCATCCGTTTTCCAGTCTTGATCTTTTGCGCCTCTCCAACCAACTCCCCAATCAGCTTGTTGTACGTCTCCGAATCCTGCTGCAAAGCATCACGCGTTTGCAGTAGATACGTCAATAACGAAGAAGACTTCGCCGTTTGAGCTTTCATGTCCGCGAGGTATCCTTCGAGCGTGGATGTAGGCAGGAGTGACATTTGATCTGCGCATGCCGTTAGCCCAGTCGTGGTGACGAGAGTAGTGAGGCACGGACCTGCAGAAAGACTGAGCAGCTCTCCGACCTTCGTCTCGTCCAGATCTGGCCTTGGACCCAGACGCAGTTGCGCCGCCGCAGACGGTCCACGACGTGATGAAGGCGAACCTGGACGCGAAGAGCCACTTCGACGTTGATTGAGAGCTTCTGACTGCAACTTGCTCAGGCCACCTCGAGGGCCCGGGGGCGCTGACATTGGGCGCGTTGTGATCTCGAGAGTAGGCAGCACGCCATTAGTGCGGGGGAGAACCTCGTCGAGGTTGATGGGGATACCAAGGTGTATCAGATGCTGTCGTCGTGTCCGCGATCGTGTCCAGTTGACGGGCTGGAACGAAGGGGGAGATGGGGGTAGTATGGCGTTATATAGTTGCCGACTGGAAGGATCTGTGAATTGAGCTACGGGTTACACCTATGCAATTGAACAGAGGTACCTTTCGCTTGTCACCAGTGTCTGGTTAAGGCCGCCGACTTCTCGGATAGCGTCGTCGGTCAGGTGTGATGTGTCGTCGTGGATCCATAGAGGTCCGAGTATCTCGTCCACATGCTCCTGCAGCTCTTCCCGCGATGGCAATGGGTCCAGCTTCAACGCCTGCCACTCCTGACTGAATGACGGCCCTCCGATGCTCTCTGGCTCCGCATATGCGACTTCTCCGAACGATGTCTGGAAACTGGCGGTTACGGGTAGTTGCTGTGTCTCCCCAAAGTCTCCGAAGTCCCCGAAGTCATCTTCTGCCTCATCTCCTGAGCCTGCTGTCGTTTCCGCGGGTGTTCGGAAATTGTCGAAGTCATCAAAATCGTCTGGAGCGGTCGACGGCGCGGGCGATATGCCGAATGCAGGAGGCTGCGAAAGCGGAGGAAGAGGTGAAGCTGGTGCACCCCAGACAGATGCACCAAAGGTAATGTCGTCCTCCATTGCACACGTACAATGAGGGGAGAGCGGTCAGAGCGAAGGAGGAGTCGAGCGTGGATGGATGGCTATTGCATGGGGCTTGCATGGGGCTGCAGATCCCAAGGCGCTTGTCTCCGACGGGCCGTGTTGTGCGCTTGAGCCACCAACTCAACTTCGCTCATCTCTACCCAATGTCTTCATGTCCGCGAGCGAATACTCTTTCCTCTTCAGCTCGCTCGGCTCTAAGCAACCCAACACCGCTCGAAAAGTCCACATTCGGCGCCTGCATGACATTCTGCATCTCTCCATACAACGCCGAGACTGGGGCCGGGCGAAGCGTGCGTGGGCCATCCTAACACGATGCCCAGAAGTCGACTGGAAAACCATGTGGAGGACGAGTGTCCAATTACTCGGCGAAGAAAACCAGGAAGTCAACGATGAGTCTCAAGTCGACGGGGACAGAATACGATTTCTGAGCGTCATGATGAGACAACATCCGAGCGAAGTACGCCGATCTCCTCTGCTCATTTTCCGGCACTGACAATTACCCTCCCCTCCGATGACTCTAGCGCGAGTCTATATTAAAGGAATTAGTACTGCGCCTCATACATGCAGGCATGTACAGACGGGCCATGGAAGAACTGGACTTGTACGTCTTTGTGCCACAAATTCTGCCACCAGTTCACATGCAATAACCCGCCTGTCAGGTACCTCCCCTCATACCCATACCAAGACAATCCCGTTTTTCACACATACGCCGGGTTAATTGCGCTACACCTCGCCCAGCCAGCGAGTGGCACCTCGGAGACAACACATGGTCCGTTCAATTTACCTCGCCGAGGAGGCTTCTCCATACTCCCTTATTTTTTCCTGTCCTTCTCACGTTGTGTTCAGAACCCTCATGACACGGGAGATGACCGTCTTTCTTAAAGACCGTATCTTGACGACGCCGTCATGCAAAACTTGGTATGGAACGTCCTTTCAATGCGAGCGAGGCAATTGGCTATCGGTCAGAAATGGCTGAAGATAATGCCGTAACTCCCAAATACCAGCATGAACCATTAGCGGGAAAGAATAAGGGCCAGGAGGACATCCTATTCAACGTCGTGCAGGCCGCTTGACTGACGTCTGTCCGACCTCCCGTGATATCGCTGCACGTATTGTGGAAGGTGTCGCAAATGTTCCAGCTCCTGCTATTAAGAGGGCTGGACCAATTGCGACCCCTTTCATAGCAATCAGGGCAGTTTTGGGGTCAAAAGACTATCAAAAGACTTAACGACCAGCGTAACGGTCGGCAATGAAGGTTTTGCTCGGTCTCATGTACGCTTTGCGCATGAATGTGGAGTGGCCGGAGGTGGCGTATTACGACAATCACGTATACCATACCGCCTTCCATCTGAGTTTATCCGTCGTGTGCTGGTCCAAATGCTCAACCTCCGCGCAGCTGATTACGGCCTATGTTGAGCGTCATGCATGTCCTCGGGATGTTCGGGTCCGCATTACGAACCTCGACGGTCTGAACCATGACTTCAGCGTGGGGAGTAATTTAGAGGGTTCTAGGGTTCAACCGCTGTTAGCGCATCGGCGTAGATATCTGATCTCCGATTGTGGTTTAACAGACATTGCGGGCAAGGACTGGGACCTCAACCTTATACGCGATGCTCAAGCACATTTTGAGCGCAGCCGAGCCATCGACCCTTCGGACGTCGTGGCTGAAGCCTTTCTTAGTCAGGTAAACTCGTGCATCCAGCATGCATCCGTGCACACGGGCGTTTCGCTGACTGCTTTCTGTGGCGTTTAGCTACACGGCGCGACACAGGCACCTCGGGACCGCCATTCGCCTGATTCCGATGACGAGAAAATGAACGTGGACCAACCTTCACAGGCCCGCAAGCGCATCCGGACATGAAGAAACCCCGCGCACGACCGTGCGCTCCGTGACGATAGTTCGTGAAGCGATCTCGGTGGTTGTGGGTCGATGTAAAACCGCAACTACAAATTGTATATGATATATTGAATGGGCGAAAACAACGGAGGGACAACTATTATTCGGGTTCAGAGTCGGAACCCAGATCGATGGTTGGCATGGGTTCGTCGGTATTATCGCTGTCATCATCCTGATCCATCAGTGCTCGGACTGTAGTTGGATGAGTAACTGATGGGAGAGAAGGAGCTGCGGGATTTGGACCAACAACACCACTCCCGGACGGCAATGGATCAGGCGGCGGCGACAGCGACGATTGCGCCGTATTGCCGGTTTCTGCCGGGTGGTTCACCACGGGAGCCGGGGATTGCGGGTGTCTCAGTCCGACAGAGGGTGGCGCGGGAAGCTGCGAAGGTTGGATGGTGACGGGAAAAGCGGGCGCATCGACCTGCGTAAGTGCAGTGTCGCGGGCCAGGAGCGAAAACGTGCCGGAGTTATTTGCTGTTTCAATCGACGGCCGAGACTCATTCCATGAGCCCGTCCGTCCTGCGTCGAGCGGTATTTGGCTCTCGGAGACACCAGACCCTGGGCCCGCTCGGTTGGGAAGTGCATCAAGTCCAACGCGTCTCCGAAGATCCAGCTCCTCCTCGCCCTCTTCGGCACGGAACAGCGAAAGCATCTCGACGTGGGGCAGCGATCGTACCAATGGCGGGACTCGAGGATGCAGGAGAAGGTCGACTTCCGTCTGTACTATCAGATCGGACTGGGAAATAGGGGGAGTGAGGTCCCAGACGGCATTACGAGGTCTAGACTCTGAACGTACATGTCCATCTGCGCCACCCGAATTGTTCAATACAAAACCGAGGGCTTTGCTCGCAGCGCTCGTCGTTCCGATCGCGAGAGACACGCAAACCCCTTGCAGTTTATTGCGTAACCGGGGTTGAAGCGAGAGATCCAACGATAGAACGGCGGGTGGGAGCTGCGGCAGCGTACCGTAGGTTGCAAGCAGGAGTCGGGAGGCGATAGAGTGTACCGGCGGGGAGACTTGCGTCCGACTTAGTAATGTTCCGAGTACTGAATATCAATGAACAAAGATCAGTGCTTTGAAGGAAGGGAAGCAATACGACTCTTACGATCGACGGACGCAAGGAGAACGTCGCCTTCCTCTGCAGTACTACAGACGATCTCGCGGCCGACCTTGAAGACTTCGTCGCCTTCGTATCCGCGTGCTCGCTTCTTCCCCTTCTTGCTTCTACTTTGCCCGGGGCCTTGCTCATTTTCGGCCCCAACTTGTGAACGCTTTGACAATACTGCAGCGAGGAGAGGCAAGGTCGCACGGACCAGTCGCGACGCAATGAGATCGTCATACATGTGAGACCCATCTCCAAGGAGGGATGCAGTTGTGCGAATGAACTGTAACATATGAACCCTACATCACACATGAGTGCCTTAGTTCCGCGTACGTTCAGCCACTTTCATTCGCTTACGGTTTCTGTGGCTGTTCCAGGTGGTATGCAAGATTTGTCAACAGAGAAGGTAGATGGGGGACCAAGTGGTGTCGGCCTCTGTTCAGCGACATCGGTGAGAATTTTGAACGAACGAAAGCAAAGGGGGATTCCTACGCTTGCGACAACGAATTCAGCATTTCACAGGCCAGAGTCCATAGCTTCGGAATGACTGAGGCTTCTAGGGCATGAACGATATGGTCTGCATGTGGACTGCCCTGTACGCTTGTTCAGTCAAGGACCGCTGCATCTGAGCATATGCTCCAAAACCTTTTCATCAAGCGTGCACTGTAATAATGCTGAACAAAAGCGCACTAGCGGTCCCACAGGCAGCGATATAGGCCGAGAATTGGCAGTGCTGTGAATGTATTCAGCATTTTCCGATAATTCTCTAACTGCAGGAGGAAATACCTAACGAGGTCTCCAACTACTTGCACAGCAGCACATAAACGGTCCAAAGCAAGTGGTACGGCAATCACGGGGTCTTCCGTGGGGGGTGTAGGTCGGGGAACACCATACGCTACGACGCATACAGTCAGGCCACAGGAACCATGTCAGAAGATCGCACGCTTACCATGGTCGGGGTATGTCATCCTCACTTGCAAGAAAGCTCCCCAAGCAAAGGCCAATGTATCGTCCAAGCATTTCCGCCAAAGAGCCGGAGCGTTTACTTTTCCGCCCGTAAGAGGGAGGACAGCATATAGTCGAGACGATGCCTCAACGAGTTCGCTTGGGACTGGAGTTGGTGTTGAGCCGTTCAAAGAGCGGAGGGCAATATTGGACAATTGGGTATGAAGAGGGCGGCAGAGAGAGGGAAAGAGAGAGACCATATGAGCAAGTGTCTCAAGCACAGGAAGCTGTATGATCATAGTAAGGAGATTGGGCTGACGGACAGTCTCAGAGTGCACGCACAAGCAAGTCCATGTTTACTTCTTTTTCTGCTAGGGCGAGAAGGGCGCTGACAAACTTTGGGACATTCGGAAGGCAAAGCTGTCGTTGAAACTCGGGAACGTCCATTGCATTCGAGAAAATGAGTCTCAGAAGCCTAATGGCGGCTTTCGTGGTAGGGGGAGGTTGGTTCTACATTTCGTATTCTGTAGTGAAGTCGTGCGGAGGTAACACAAGAACGTACCACAAACAAGGGCATAGCCGCACCGACCCAACTCTGAGCACATTCCAGCATGAGATCCTTCGAGAACGCAGCCGTCTGAAAAGCCAGACACAACCCACTCCACTTTGCGCCAGAATCCTTGGAGTGAATAAGGGAATTTACGCGTGCTATCCATTTTTGTGTGTGCGAAGAAGGCAAGAAGTCCTCTTTGCATAGTGTTTCGAGTACGAAAGGTAGGTGTAGGACAGCATAGGAGTCGGAAGCAAGCTGGAGTTGCAAGAGGTCCTTTAATCGGTGGGAGTCCATAATTGAAGATGTCGCCGAGTTCAAGTGGGGAAGAAAGATGAGAGTGTACGGGGAGGTGGACGAGTAAGGACGCGTCTTTGCCTTAGGCTGGACTTTCGGAAAATATTATCTCGGTCACGTGGCAAACGCGTCGTCCGACACACGCATCTCAACGCGTGCTCAAACCCCAGGTTCCGTCCATCAGACATGCGGAGTAATGCATTGTATACTATTATCTTGTTCCACAGGAGATAGCACCTCCATGGCGAAATACACAAAGAGGAATATAAATCTGACGCTTGGGGCCTGTGGACCCATCGCTTTCTGGGATACGTTGACATCGGTAAGTAATATGAGATAATGTAGTCTAAAACAGGTTTAAAGACGAAATGTCATTGATTTTGAAGTGGCTGTTATCCCGATGCAGTCAGCAACAGAGTAGCATAGTCTGCCAGGGTACCCGTCCAAACCCAGAACCCCGACCATCCACATCCGACGAAACCTTTCCAGCAGCTCGGACGATCATCGAAATCAGTCCTCCAAATCACACGCGCGAGTTGAGCGGTAGCCAATGCAACACCGCCGTAGAACAGGGGACCCTGACCGTTCAAGAAGCCCGCGTACGTGATGAAGGACATGGAGGACGCTGAGAGGGCGGCCAGGACGGGGCGCGTTCGCTCACCGAACAAAAGTGCGGTGGAGCGGATGCCCATGGTCACATCATCCTTCTTGTCCTGCAAACACAGACATGAGTGATTCTCTGCGTAGTTGAGCCATCCTTGGGCTTAGCTTACCTGGTGGGCGTACACGGTGTCGTAGACGAGTGTCCAGCAGATACCGCCAGCATACAGTGGCAGACAAACACTCCAGTTGGTAACCCCCGCAACAGCCGACCATCCGAGGAGCGCACCCCAGTTGAATGCGAGGCCTGCATGGATGAAGGCCACAGATAGAATCAATACAAGGAGGCATAAGAAGGTATGCTGATACTTACCAAGGACAGCTTGAGGCCAATGTGTCACTCGCTTCATGAACGGATAAATGGTCACCACGGATAGAGAGGAAGCTCCCAGCAGGATGCTATCCATCGTGAGGGCCATACAAACATCAGGAACGGACAATACTTACCTATACCAATTAAGCTGGGTGAGTACGCCTAGTCCCGCGCTCAGCTGAAGGCCAAGGAACGTAAATGCTTGAGTCGGTGTGATTTCTCCCGCAGCAAGCGGCCTTGTCTTAGTCCTCTCTGCGATCAATGTGAAAATGGGAGCGAGAAATGACTGCGGTGGCCACACACCTACGCCCTTGTCTAAGTTCCTATCCCACATATCGTTGATTGTGCATCCCGCCCCTCGCATGACGAGGGCACCAAGTCCGAACAAGCTCAGGTACGTCAACGGTGTCGTGAATGGTGTCTCCAGGGCATAAGCCGCCATAGTGATAGACCATGCTTAACGGCAAGAGACACGTCAAGGCTTAGAACAGAGGGGGTGAGAGAGAAAGACTGACTGCAGGGATAGTATAGCAACAAAGTTCCAATAGGCTTGTCAATACGCGTCAAGTATAGATAAGGGCGAATAGACTTCGGTAAGCGGTCAACCCAGGTCGTCGAGGGAGCTGGAGGCGCGTTGGATACTGTTCCAGACAGTCGAACAGGACGCCTCAGCAAGTTTGGCTGCCGAGAAGGAGCTTGTGGAGCATGAGGTCGAGCATAGCAGCGCAAAGTGTGTAAATGATGACGAGGGGTTGAAATACATGGACGGTACTTCAGCAAGCATGGCCCATGTGAGCGGAAGCCAAGGGTGTTCATGGTGATCGAGAGCCGAACACAGTCCTGAGCGCTTACCACACAATTCGCGAGTCCGCGGCGCATGTCAAGTACATAAGCAAGCTCGGAGGTCTCCCAAAACACCCATCAAATATAATAACATCTACACAGCGTAAACAGGATCAATGAATTCCGTTACAGGGATTGCAAGGCGTGACAAATATGCTGGGTTGAGGTATAAATGCAACAAGGAAAAATACATGCAGAACCGATTCTTCCTTTACCATTCCTTTCCAATCTTGAAGCACCACTCCCAGTCTGGGACCAACGAAGTCAGAGTGTACATAGGACAAGAGACATGGTACCACTCACCAGCATAAACCTCGCCGTCGTCATCGAAAACACGACTGCGGACGTTGTACGTTCCGGTACGCGCCATCATGCCCGACGGGGACTCCTCCGTGTCAAAGTCCTTCGAATACGCTTCCCCTTTGGGGTGAGGGCCGTACGAGCCAAGCATTTGCTCCATTTTGTCAACTATAGGGGGGTTCAATATAACGTTGTCATGAACACAACAAGTGCCTTCACCCTTGATACCGCTCCGCTTGACGACCTGGATGTACCGCACGCCCTGCAAGCAAACGTTCGCATCTGAGGAGCAATGATTCAAAGAAAACGCCGGCTTACAGAGATGATGGAGTGGTTGACCTTGAAGTTAATGCGAACACTATGGAAGCATTAGTGTCTGTCGCGCTCAAAGGATGAAGCAAGGAGGACACTCACTTGAAATCAACTCCCTCCTTAATGGTCACCGGGTTCTTCTTGATCGAGGCCAGCTCCTGCTCGTTTTGCAGGTTCATGAGGAGGCGTTTGCCAGGGGGCAGCGTCGGAGATGCCAGCTCCAGAGAGATAACAGTAACCTAAGAGCACGGAAAAGATCAGCACCACCATACATGTGAATGAAGGCATAGCTTACCTTGGGACCACTCGCAGCGGCGCCCGAGGCACCGGGAACGATGCCTAAGCTAGCCTTCCAGCGGGCGAGCGATTCGTCCTCGGCATCGAGGTTCGCATACTCATCTACGGTCTTCGCCGCGCTGGGCTTGTAACCTGCGTACAGAGTCCGCTTTAGTCAAGCATCCTCCGGGCCATGGAAGCGAGGGTCCGAGAGTACCGGGTGTGGCGGTGGGGGCGAGGTCGTCTTCCTCGTGCTATAGAGTCTTGGTTGGTCACAAACACGGGACAGAAGTGCAAGCCACTCACAGCTGGAGCAGACATGGTGGTACAGTGGTGGTGGAGGATGATGGGGAACGGGATGTGGTATTTGGCGTCCTCGAGATGAACTGGACAAGGGCTGTCCTCGACTATCGATCGATTTCCCACGCGTGCTATACGGTCGTTGCCGACATCACCCACAGTGTATTGCAATCGCACTTCGGTTCGCTGTTACAGTGTAAGCCAGGCTGGCGTTGTGCACTGTCGGTCCAGAACTCTACCATTGCACTGCGGACTCAATGCCGGTTCAACGTGATCATTAATACAGTCTTATTGATAAGCTCGCTCGTATGAAGAATAATAGCAGCAAGTAGATTGCGATACATAAAGCTCGTGCATGAGAGGACAGTGTTTAATCTAACAAATGCAGCAACCTATACACTACATCCCGTACAATATAACAACATCAGGAGCGCTATGCGCTTCCATAATTTACCCGTTCAACTTGGCGCACAGCCTGTCACGGAATAAGGAGTGTGTCGCCGTATGCAGACTATAGCGAAAGCGGTGGCGTTAATCTATCCAAGAACACGCAGCCTCCACGGACTGACGTATGGATGTGCACTCGTTCAAGCTGACTCGATGGGCGAAGGAGCGCATGAAGGATGCATGCCATCTATGCCTCGAGAATCAGACGTAAACTCCAAACAAGCGACGTTAACCACGCACCACCCTTGAACCAGCACTTGCCCTTGCTGAGATGGAAGCAACGCGCCCCGCTGGGACAAACATGGCCCTGTACAAATACGATCGGTCAGGATCGTACAAGACATGTTCAGCACTCCACATACCCAGCAACACTTGTCTCCGTAGGGACACGTGAGACCTAGTGACCGATGAGCCTCCGAGTCGTCCTTGGCGGCAACTGACGAGAATAGATTACATACCGTTCTTGAGATAGTTGCACGGGGCCTTCTTCGCGTTGCGTGCCAGCACATCGAGCTGATCAGGGCTCAGACGCCACTCATGAGAGTACTTGCAATTGGGCTACAACGATCATGAGCACGCCCCTAGCGACGCCACAAAGCACGGAAGCCTCACCCCTTTGGAACAGGTCATCAAATAGTGCTCGTTGCATGGCGGCGGGTTCTCTGCAGGCAAATTTAGGTATACACAGCCATGATAGATGCAGTATAGAACCCACGTTTGTGCAGCGGCTAGACAAACTTGGATGTCAACAAACTTGTCTGAGACAGGAGTGCGAACCACGAACCTTGCTAGGATCGATTTGCCTGAGACCGTCTGGAGACCTGTCAGCGGGCGGAGGGGATATAGAGGCCTGCGTCTCTGACTGGGGACTGATGAGGCCGCCGTTCGTGATGACATGGGGGTGCAAGCTGGACTGTGAGATTCCGAGGGGGCCCGGACGACGTATGGGGATGGGGCTCAACCTCTCCTCTAGAAAAAGACCATCGAAGCAGGCTCTGCGGACGGCCATCTGGCGGACGAGAGGTGACTGGTCGACGGGGGGCTGGAGCAAGACCAGCTTGCCGGCGAGGTCCTCCTGCATGAGACTGTCGTACATTCCGAAGTAGGCATCGTCGATGCCTGGATGATTGCAAGGGTGAGCGGATAGAACCACACAGGGGAATGATAAAATGAAGACGTACCTCCGAAGAACACGCGGAGGGTTTGTGGAACCCGTACGAACGTCTTCACATACTCTATGGCACGTTCCGATAATGAGCGGAGACCGCATGTCGGATCGGGGACTAAATACCTTTGACCTTCACCTCGGTCTGTTCCCTCCCTGGCCCGGCGTCCATGATTAAGAAACGGGGGGACGCCTGGCCAAACCCGATGAGAAAGTCTTCAAACTGTTCCGGGCTGGCAATCCCTTCTCCTGCCAACCTGGCCATGACAGCCCTCTTGTTGAGGTAGATGGTGACCCAAAAGGACAGGCGCTCGAATCCAATGAGGCTTTGCTGGACGAGCTCTTGGGCGACGGCCTTGGTGAAGTCCTCGGCAGCTTGACGGCCGCCTTGTACGCCTTGCTCTATCAAGGAACGGCAGAAGAGGAGCTTGTCTCCATCAATCACACATAGGACGAGCGGGTCTTGAGCCTGTTCGACATGTTCACACAAGAGCGCGGCACCAGGACATGCATAGGGAATCGTACCTTAGGGAAGGTCAAGGCCATCTGCTTGTTAAGGGACGAGAGCTGCGCGTTATGCGCCTTTTTATCGAGGGCAGCCATGTCGGTCGCATTAGAATAGGCCAGCTTGACGGCGGAGAGCTCGCCTCGAGCTCGGCGACGCGCGCCTCTAATTCCGCCTTTTGATAGAGAGTGGCATCGGAAAGGTCTATGGAGGAGATTAGAGGTGAACGACTTGGTGTGGGGCTAAGCATACCATGAAGATGAGCAATAGCATTGTCCCTAAGCGAATTTGAAGAGAGAAAAGTGAGCGCCGGTGGGGACGGACAGGGAGGGGAAGGGACTGACCAGAGCTGCTTTGTGGTGACGGCCATGGGGGCGGATTGGAGGGAATTAGGGAGTGGTAGGGAAGGAGAGAAGGAAGGAGCGAACAGAGGATGGAGAAGGGAGGGGAAGGAGGCGCAGAGCGAAGTACTTATAACCGCCGAAGCATGATGTCTCCTGCTGCCAGTGGAACTGCGGGAATGAGTTGACTAGATGCCCAGAACTGCTTCTCTTCCGGATACGCGAAATAGGGAAGCCGATAAATTTGGGCGATAACCTTGTCAGCTTCTCTGCTCCCACGCGCAGAGCCATGGATCTGTTGCAGATGATGGTCCCCCTCGTCCTGTACACCCTGACCACATCCTGCCAGCCCCCGGCGCCTCCACCCCACCCCCTCGTGCCCTCCTCCAGCCTCCTCCGCCCCCCGCCGAGCGGGCTCCTCGCAGTTGCAGCCCCCTCCCCGCCCGGCCAAGTGCCGCGATTGGAACAACGGCCGCCCCATGTGGCGGAGCGGCACGTCGTCCCACCACGAGCCCGACCCGGCGCACCGGCCAAGAAGCCTGTTGCTGCCCTCCGAGCCGTCGAAAGGCACACACAAGCGCCGAGATATATGGTTCCGGCGTGTGCACGATGTTGGTGGCACTGCGACACGTTCTCCCGTCCCCGCAGCTGCCTGCATTCACCAAGAACGAGGACATGCGCCTCAGGGTCCACCATCCGATTCATACCCTCTATGCGGACCGTGTCGAGGAGGCTGCGCCTCGCCTCAGACCCCACCGGCTCTGCGGGCCTTCCATGGAGATTTTGCGGTGGGTCGCGTCCGGACCAGATCCTGGACACTGACTCGAGTGCCGTGGGCTTGCCGCGGCAAGTCCAGCTAAGGGAAACAGGGCCCGGGAAAGCGGACATCTGGTCGTCAGAACACGTAACCGGGCGCGGCTTCTGCCTTCTGGTGGCATTTGGACGAAAAAATGTCAGGCGTCTGCACCACACAAAACGGAGATTATTGCCAGCGCTGCTGCTTCTCTTCGTGCCGACTGCAGCCCTCAGCACCCAGCACCGCCAGCCTAGACGGGCTATGCCGCGCACGAAACGAGAGGATGCCCGGTAAATGAACTGTGAATTGGACTTACCCACGGTGGAACCGTTGGGAACTGTCGGCGACCGCATCATATCTCCGCCCTTCCAGAATCCATGCCGGGGCTACCTCGTTGGCTTCGGCGAAATGTATAAGAAAAGCGACCAATTTCAAGAGGGAACGTCTCACCGGCCGGTGACAGAAGGATTTCGCTGTTCATGACTTGCAGGGCAACCCCGAACGCTCATCATGCCCAACGGTCGGAACATTGGTCGGTGTCTGATATTGCGTCCTGGATCTGCTGACGTCTAACTATGAATGATAACAATAGGTAGCAGTGAACCTCGACAATGCGGTGAGATTTGCACGGAAAATGGCAGTACTGCGGTTCGTTCCGACCGAAGATCGTCAGCCTGAAACAATTCTGGTTTGGATTCAAGGGCATCGTGGATGTGACCCACCAGTTTGTTTCTTCGGTGACGAAACCATTTGAACCGCACGAGCTTTGGGGCTTGTAGAGTCGGGTGTACAGTGGAACCATGAGGTAACGAAGCATTCGATTGAATCGCGTGTATTGTATTCGGTCAGGCACCAAGCACTGCGACATGGACATAAAGGCGGGAACCGTGTCGAGCTTGATAGATAGACTTCCCAGCCCAAGTGAAGCGTAACAGACAGTGGATTGTTGATGCAGAGCATGTCGAGCCTACGAGAGTTGGTCAATGACAAGGTCCTTATTCTCTCAGGCCTGCGGACATTGCAAGAGCAACATAAGCGCCCGAGGCATTGTGGCGGCGCGGGTGGCGCCACATTTCGACCATGTCCTCGACGCCGATCGTCTTGAAACTTGGAGCTCCGCGGCACTCTCCCGACGGATCTGCCTCTTCGCACTCCATCTCTGCCCTTCCTGCGACCCTCACATTCGCTTCGCCTCCTGTCCATCATCTCTCACCGCTTATGTCGCCCCCCACAGCATGCGTCGGCCACCACTGCATATCCGTTCGCTCAAGCAGTTCCGCCTCGCGGGTCCATCGGCTTCGAGTCGCCATACCTGTCTTCAGCAGGCAGGTGCCGCGCGACATCATTATATGGGGCCCTGTTCTTCCTGTAGTCACCAAAGCGATGTTGCAAAAGTATTATCCCCTTTCGTGCCTTGGGGCATCCCAGTGCCAAGACCAGATGTTAGTCAGAAACATGAAGTTTTGAAAAAGGCAGGTACGCCAGCTCGACTTCATCGGTTCATCGAATTTAACGGCTTTGCATGCATACGTTCGCGACAACCGGTTAAGCGTTCCGAAGAGTGGAGCTCCCCATCGATGCATCACTGTGCTGCCGCTGGTCAAAACTTCGACCCCTACGTCATTGTCCGCCCTACCGACTCCTGCATTTGATGCGTGCTCGGCTTCTGATGACGACCACCGTCTGTTCTTGGTCTGTTCAACTCATTTTTGACCGGTTGACCACCTGCTCTTGGTCGGCTGGTTTTCGGAATCGCATATTGTTCATGCTCAACACCCCATCTCTTGGCCGCGCCGTACTGCATTGCGTCTCCCGCGGAGCGTTACAGCATCTGGCAGCACTCTGCACCCGTGACGTTGCGAGTGGAGTTCACGGGTTACGAGGGTGAAACTTTGTTGGAGCCATGTGATCCCGTAAGTCCTGGTCCATAGCGGCTTCAGCGGCCGGCCGGCTTCCCTGACACAAACTTCCCTGCCATTTATATAGGACTTCACCAGGGATGGGGGCAACTCGCCTTTGTTCGTGTCCCAACGAGTGTTCTCAGGCACCCCCCCCATCACCTCTGCTCCCCCCATCTGCCACCATGTCACGACCATCGAGCTCTCCCCGCGCCGCCGACAATGAAGACAAGCCGAAGAAGGCAGAAGCAAACATCGCGGTTCGCTCAAGATCACCGGACTTCGGGGCTGAGGTCGAAGCCGCGGCACCTCTACTGAGGGGCCCCATGCTGACAGCGGCGATTGCCTTCGTGGCCGGGACGGGATTCACATTATTCGGGTACGCCTTCTATACTCTGATCTTGCCAGCCTATCTCAACATCGCGCTTCAGCTACGATCAAGGGGTTATGTCCGCACTACTCACAGCGAAACAAGTTGGTCACCATCTTGTCAGCTGAGATGTCGTGGAGCTGTCAACTAACGCGCAACCATAGTTCGAGGATGTGTTCCCTCAGGTGGTAACAGGTGACGGCCAACCCTCAAACCACGCGACTCTGCAAAGTTTTATCGTTGCGATTTATGTGAGACTTCCGTCTACATGTTTATCATCACGCGCACCTCACACTGTATTTATTTAGGAAATCGGCTGCCTCATCGGCGCCCTGTCAAATTTATGGGTGGGCGACTGGCTTGGGCGTCGCAGAACCATCGTCCTGGGTGGCATTATCATGATCATCGGCGCCATACTCCAGACGTCGTCATACAGTTATACCCAGATGGTCGTGGCTCGTATCGTCACAGGACTCGGAAACGGCTTGAACGTCAGTTTACCTGGCGCTTTGTTCATCTATCTTCAATGTCCTCATAAACCCTACTGTGTGCAGACCTCGACTGTTCCATCGTACCATGCAGAGTGTTCGCCCGCCTCACGACGAGGCAGCCTGATCATGATCGAAGGAAGCTTAATAACGTTTGGTGTTATGATCTCGTGAGTCGGCTCGAATTATAGCTTGCCACGAGCTTACCTGTCTTCCCTTAACCTTGTTACAGATACGTGAGTTGAGATCCTCGTTCTCTTCTTTTGGCATCTATTGAACACATGGCCGTCACTCTCTACAGTGGATAGACTTCGCCTTGTGCGTACAAATTTTTCTTATTAGGTGCTGTGGAAAATTTTCGCTTAACACCTTGCCAGCTTTTGGTTGTCCGGGTCTTCAGCACAATGGCGTGTGCCCATAGCGCTCCAGATAGTTCTTGCGCTAGTCATGATTGCTGGGATTTCTTTTGTAAGTGTATCTCAACGCCTGGGGCTGGCGCCTGAAGGGCCACTAACAATTTGCTATCCACTCCATCGGCGCAATAGCTACCTGAGTCACCCCGATGGCTGGCTAAGCACGGGCGCAACGCTGAAGCACTGGCGGTCATCTCTGCACTGGACAACAAGGATCCTACGGACGAGGGTGTGCACCAAACCTTCCACGCTATCAAGGAGGCAGTCGCGACGGAGGCGCACCTCAGTGACGACGGCTCGCCATTGCGCGAAATCTTCACAGGAGGACGCTCCCAGAACTTCCGGCGTGCTTTCCTGGGCGTGGTCGTGCAATGCTTCCAGCAGATCACCGGCATAAACCTGATTACCTACTACGCTGTGAGTGTCCTGTCTTCTGCTTCTCATGCCCCACGTTCCACATTCTTCGGCAGCCCCGCCTTCGCGAAGCCGCGGAACCACATATCAAACTTAACCAATCACTAACGACACATACCATGCATCCTACAGACGCTGCTGTTCGAGCGACTGGGTATCGACGATGTCAAGGCGCGGATCATCGCCGCTTGCAATGGGACCGAATACTTTTTGGCATCGCTGATCGCCATCTTCCTCATCGACCGCGTCGGTCGCCGGCCACTCATGCTGTTCGGCGCTGTCGGTCAGGCGATCACGATGGTGCTCCTCGCCGTGCTCGGCAGTATCGACAACTCCCATACACAAGTCGCCTCAGCGGTGCTTCTGTTCGTGTTCAACTCGTTCTTCGCGGTCGGATGGCTTGGTATGACCTGGCTCTACGTAAGTGCTTGCTCGCTCAGCGTTCTGTCTGTGTATTTTTTTGGTGGGAAGCTGACGGTGCTGGTGGTGTGCACAGCCCGCGGAGATCGTTGGGCTTCGTATCCGTGCCCCTGCCAACGCATTCAGCACGGCGTCCAACTGGACGTTTAACTTCATGGTCGTCATGGTCACTGGGCCGTCGTTCAACAACATCAGCTGGGGAACCTACATCGGTGCGTCCAGAGTTGGCGAGCAGGTTGCCGACGATACCGGACTGACCGAGACCGTCAGTGTTTGCTTGTCTGAACGCATTCATCATACCCATCGTGTATTTCTTCTTCCCGGAGACCGCTGGCCGCTCGTTGGAAGGTATGATCGTTTCCGTGCTTCCTCCAGCTCCGCACGGCTGATTCACAAATGGTGATAGACATGGACGTCGTATTTGCTCTTGCCTATAACGAGGGTGTTTCTCCGGTACAGGTGTCACTGCGCAAGGATGTCCCTCCTGCTGGGTCTCCGGAGGCGGACGAGATATTGGGGATCACGAGCCGCGAGGCGACTTCGTTCAAGGAGCAGTCTGGAGAGAAGTGGAAAAGCGGTTAAATAATGCCCCCTGCGTGGCAGAATGGGAACGAATGTATCTTTAGTTGTTTGCCATGTACTCACACATACATATATATCCGTACACGTACAATGTACATCCCTTCGCGACCCGATCATCATCGATACTTTGCCGTCGCCACTTGTCGACGGGACCCAGGGACTGCCACCCGCCACCGACGCGTTGTCGGAGATTGAAAACGCGTCCAATGGGCGCCTGTCAAAACGCGCTTAAGCGTCTATGTTGGACTTGGCCGACGCGCTCTTGTCGCTGTCTTGCTCCTCCCACTGCACACACATACTATGTCTGATCTCTACACTGCCCTCCGTGTCTCTCCCAAAAAGAAGCGCACGCTCCCCACATCTGACGACGAGGATGTCCTCACTCCAAAACGACTTCGGCGAGATAGTATCCTGTCCGTGATCGCTTACCTTGTGAACCTGGACGTCTGAACTTACTCTTATCCCCAGACCACCCACGCCATCCACCATATCACGTCGAAATTTGAAGGCGGATGCAGAGACAGACCCTGACAGACTACCTGATCACCTTTCCCGTCTATACAAGATCCAAACTGCTCTCCAGCATGCCCTATCCCATGCTCTGGCAACTTGTGCCGTCTCACCTTCCGAAGAAACGGGCATCGTCCGTAACGTGCTCAACCACATGTCTCTGGGCGCATACACCGGCTTCACATCCAACATCAACATTGACGACTTGAAGCGTCTCTGTTGGGTATGGGA
This sequence comes from Ganoderma boninense, assembly GCA_002900995.3. NCBI lineage: Eukaryota > Fungi > Basidiomycota > Agaricomycetes > Polyporales > Polyporaceae > Ganoderma > Ganoderma boninense. Next base: position 1,641,585 of record CM035307.1, read on the forward strand.
ATGGGATGGGAGGACGCTTCTGTCCGAGGCTTCTACGAGTGCCGGCAAGGGCAAGGCCAAGGAGGATGCAGAGGAAAACCCCTTCCTGGACGATGCAACGCCCGCCGCTCAACCTCCCCCGAAGGACTGGACACGAGGTGCAATGGGCATTGTGATCAGCCAGGCGACCCATCACCAGAAGTCCACCGCGAGCAGGGTCCCAGTCTATGGGATCGGCATCGAGGTCGAAATGGATATCGACAAGGACATGAAGGGCGGCATGGCTGCGGTAGCGCGCTGGACTGGTGAGAAGGAGACCAGGCGGAAAGCAGTTCTGACCAAGCTGCGGCAGTGGGTCAAGGTAAGCACCTCACCGCTGATTGGCAGGTCGCTACTCACCTGAGTTCATTCAAGCTTCACGAGAAGGAGGACCCTATCCCCCCGATCCCAACTGCTGACCTCCCTTCCCTGCCTCCAGCCCAGAAGCCATCAAACCTGACTCGTCTTCTGGCCTCCTCATCTCCCAAGTCACCGTCCGCCTCATCAATTCTTGCAGCCCCGCAACCACCTGGTTCGCCCACGCGGTCCACGACTCGATCACCCTCGAAGTCCCCTACCAAGAAAGATCGCGACTTCGCCATCCCGTTCCCAGCCACGCCTTCTAGCAGGCTGGGGACCCCTACCACGAACCGTATCTTCAAGACGCCTTCCGCGGACCGTATTTTCAAAACACCAACTGCAGATCGCATCTTTAAGACTCCATCTACGAACCGAATACTCTTCCCGAAGACGCCCTCATCGCGGCATTCGGTAGCGAGCGGCGGGGACCCTAGCACGCCCACGAGCGCGCGCACACCTTCGCTTTCTGGGTACGACACGCCTACCGACTCCGACAAGTCCGTCCCTTCGACGCCTGTGCACCAGCGGGGTCCAGATGCAAGCACTGTCCCACAGACACCCACAAGCTCACGCCGCCAAGCCCTGTACGAGCGCGTTCGGCAGCGATCTCTCCAAAATACGCCCACGAAAGCTAACCCAACGGGCGCGCCCTTGTCCAAGGATGAGCTCCTCAGGCTCGGTCAGGAAGAAATGCGCCGGCGCCTGCTCCTCGGGAGATTGTCTGGCATCGCGGAGAGTGTCTGGATGTTCGTACCCCGTTCTTTCTGCTGCCGTCATCCTTTCGCCCCTTCGCGTGTAGCGTGGGCGTGTGGTCTGCGAATCAAACGCTGACCTCTGCGTGTGTGTGCCACAGGTACTTCTCAAACCCCGCCGGTGGCGCCACCACCGCCCCCACTGCCCGCAAACGCCGCGCGCTGCCTGCAGCTGAGGTTGCCGCCGCGGTCGTCAAGTCGTCGCCGGTGCCGCTCTCAGTCGCCGAGGCGCAGGAGTCGCTCGGCATGCTCACGAAGATGTGTCCCTTCTTCCTGCGCGAGCTCAACGTCTCCGGGGAGGAGTGGCTCGAGATGCCTGCGCCGGCCGAGCCAGAGAGCGATGCTGCTGCTTCTGGTTCGAGTTCGGGTGTGAATGTGTCCATGAGTCCTCGGAAAGGCGGGAAAGGGAAGGTCCCTGGCTCCGCGCCCAGTAGTCCTTCGAAGGTGAAGACTAAGGACGAGAGCTTGGCGAACTTCCTGACGCGCAGTCCGAGACAGGTGAGGGCCCAGGGTGGAGGATTGCGCGAGGTGCGGGAGCGCATCCGCAGAGAACTCGAGTCTACGGTGGACTGAGTGCCACACCGTCGTTACTGCTTTCTCACATTTTTATTGTTGCTTTATTTGTTTGCCCATCATGCTTATCGTCCGGACGACGAACAGTGCAGCTAGAGCTTCAGATGTTTCTCGGACCACTGATCATGATTTTTTGACGATGTTAACGCTCTTGATGATGTCGAAGTATAATGTCGACGCTCTTGCCGTGAGTTCTGTATATCTAGTTTTGTATACCTTATTGCTAGCATTTTGTCGCTTTGTCGAGTCAACACGCTGAATGGAAGAAGCCATATTTCTCGATGCAGTCATCGTCATCAGGTATCGAACACGAACACACAGGATATCCCTACTACCCAGCTCGCAATAGTCCGCAGCAGAAGTACTCAGACCTTACAGCACGTCGCCATACTAACATCCACCACAGTACCCTCCAAGCGCGCTTTCTCCGCCGCAAACACCGCAACATGGCTCCTCAAAGCGTCCGTCACGTCCGTGCCGAGCACCGACTGGTCCTTCATCCGCACTGCCTCGATAAACGTCCGGATGAGGCCGACATCGCCACCGCCGTGATGACCCGCCTTCGGGCTTGGGCGCGTGGTGCGTGGACTTGCGCGTGCGGAAGTCGGTGACGGTGAACGACTCCATGTCGCCGACGATCTCCCCAAACGCGAAGTGGATGCGTGTCTGGCGCTCGCAGATGAGCTTCGTGTGCGCGATCATCGTGAAGGATGCGGTTGCGCCCGTCGAGAACTCGACGTTGACGATCTGCAGTGCGGTGCGCGCAGCCGTGGTGGTTTAATTGCGAACGAGGCGTAGCGTTTGCGGCGGGGGTAAGACGGAGATGCGGGAATGAATGAATAGAGATGGCATCGAAAATGAGAGAGGGGACTGGTCAGGGGCGGAACGCGGCTGCAGCGCGGTGGAGGGCAGGCAGGATGCACGCACCTGGTTGTCGCAGACGTCGTTGTCGCACTCGTAGGCACATCGCCCGTACGGCCCGGTCTTGAGCGCAGCGGTGACGTTCTCGATGTCGGGGATGCCGTCAACGAGGACAGAGGCTGGCCAGCCCTCAGGGCGCAGCGTTGCAGGATCGAGATACACTGAATTGTTTGGCAAACAAGGAGAGAGACGTCAGACCTCTAGACATGGGTGTGGAACGGTGCTCGGTCCGGAGGAATATGCCCCGCTCACCCTTCTTCGCGCTATATGCGCAGTCCCGTTCGTGTGGACAGTCGAGGCATCGTGTCGCATCGCCAGCTTCCTTGGGTTTCTGGTCTTTGCGGAAATGCTGCAACGAACCGAACGACGATACTCGGGCGACTGTGCCAGGGAAAAGCCAGTGACACAGGATATCCAAATCGCTGGTTGGGATGGCAAGCGCATGTCAGAAGCTTGTCAAGCATAGGTGACAGACATCACACAGGCGGTAGAGCGGTGCACAAGATTTGACGTACTGGCAGCTCTTGGTCATCAGCGAGAACGCAGAGTCCTTCTCTCGGGCCCAGTTCCCGCGCACATACGAGTGCGCGAAGTGGTAGAATCCAACCGGTTCGATGTGTACGATGTTGATGAGCTGACCCAGGGTTCCGGAACGAATGACCTCAGTCAAGGCCTTGGTATACGGAGAATAGCGGAGAACTAGAAGAATTAATATGAATATAGATGCCAAGGTTTGAGGGATGTATGCGTGAGGCACTGACCATGGCCCATTCCGAAGATAATCCCAGCCTTCTTCACGGCGGCCTCCATCCTGAAGCAGGCCTCGAGGTTGGTGGACATAGGTTTTTCACACAGGATATGGTAACCCTGTTCTGCAAAGGCAATTGTCACTTCCTCGTGCATGAAGTCCTGGACCGTCACGAGGACAGCATCGGCAAGTCGTTTCCCAACGGTCTGGATGGTTTCAGCGGATGCCTTGAGAAGATCCTTGTAATCCTCGAACACGAGCGTTTTGTCCACAAAGTGGGCCTCCTCCATGAGCTTGCGGGTCACAGGGCGAGGCTCAGCAATCGCGATGACCTTGCACTTAGTCGGCTCGGCGATAGCATAGCTGGCGTATGTCTGTGTCCAATTAACCCACTGAGTATGGGGATGTCCTGACTATAGAGTAGGACAGTACGCACCCTGCCACGGTTTCCGCAGCCGATAACGGCAATGGTGATGGGTTCGAAGGCATCCCCCAAATCGTGCGGCATGGCGATTCGTGTTCAGGAGGTGAGAAGCTGAGGCTCCGGGGAGCCTCAAAGAACGTCGCCATGCGCCTTTAATATTATTGACGGCCGGGAGAGGCATCGCGGCCCGACCACGAGATTGGTGTTGGAGTCGAGTCGGCTGCTCTATCTCTACTCCCTGGAGAACCGCAGGTGCCGAGGGGATGTTTTGGCCGCAGTATCGGCACACACGAGTGCCTGATGTGGCTGATCGGTGTGGCCTCGAGGAGGAATTGCATATCAACTGACGGCCTCCGTTTGGCTTTGTGGTCCTGGAGGGTGAGCATGTGTGCGGCGCCCACGCGTTCTCCAATCAATATTGTTGTCGAAGCTCCGCGGCCGAAGGCATCCCAAGTCGTCCTCGACGAGATCTATGAGTTGCAGTGTGGAATAGAAGTCGATTACAGCAGTGTCGCGTAGGAGAATGGTGTAGACGTCCTTGAGACGTCCTACTTAGAGATCGCAGAGAACATATGGCTATCACCGCGGTCGTCGCTGCAAGTCCAGTCGATCACAAGCGACTCGCGTGAACGAGCGCGCTGCACGACGTTTGGCGTCTCAGTGCTGGTCGGCAGCGCATGCCTCGCCTCATCCCTCGACTGCTACGAAACCTCCAGCATGCCCGCACACGCCCTATAAAGCTGCCTCTACGACCAGTAGGGAGATCAGCGTCGAAGAGGACAGGTCCATTCGCGACTTTACGCGTCCGCGAGAGGTGGACATCTCACCCGCTGGCCGCACTCAATCCATCCTCTTAGACTGAAGGTCCCTCCGACTCATCTACAGACACGCGCGCTATCAGCGCGAAAAGACTCTGGCCCCGGAAGTTCGTGTCTCTCGTGCAAGATGGATCACAAAGCAGAGGAGCGGACGCGCTCCTCCAGGAGTAGTGCCGAAGGAAATGTCTCGAGAGGAGAGGTCATTCCATGCTAATCCTTACCGTACGTTTTATTGCTGTTGATTCACTTGCGTATGGTTTTGACGAGCATGACAGTGCGGATGCTAGCTAGTCCCCTGCGGCAATGCTACGAGAGTGGATGGACATTACCTCGAGGTACCCTCTAAACTCATATTTTGATGACCTTGCATCATCCTGAGCCAACCTCTGTAGATCTCATGATTAGGATGGCTCCTGCGATCATTCCTGGAAACACCAAAACAATATTTCTTCCAAACGGAATTGAGCACCTCGCGTTTCGCCGTTTCAGAGGAGGGAAGTCCAGATACCTGCTGTGCTGGAAACCTGTCCTTGAACACGCATTCGAAACACGTACGTCCCTACCCTTTTCTCCCCACCATGGGACCAAATCCCCATACATCTTTCTCGCAGGATCATACAGACGCTTCAGGCCCGAAAACTCTTCCGAAATCACGATGCACCCCTTGGTCGTCGAGCAAGTCAGCCATGCTCTTCGCGTCCGTGTTCTTCACGAGTTGCAGCTCCTGGCAAGGCAGCTACGACGCACGCAACAACCCACGATTCCCCCCTTGGTCAGGCGATTAACGCGCCAGGAGTGGAGCGAGATCAGGTCGAGCGGTGTAGTGCCATTCAAGAACGCTGTCGCTGTCCTGATTGTACCCCCTCCCAACCGAGATCCGGAGACGAAACAGCGGCCCGTGCCAAACTACTCTTCGATCCCAGTTGAGGGTGACCGCTGTGACTCAACACCACATCCCGTCTGCCAAATGTGTCCTACCGCACAGCAGGAAGACTGGGAATTCGTGGACGAGCAGCGTGTGTCTCCCTCCGAGACGGATACCAGTCTACAATGGCGTCCCGCTTTTTCCTTCCAGAACACAACGGGCCGCATTGTGTGCAGCCCTCGCAGAAGTCCTGAGGGCAGAAGGCTTGGCTAGGTTGCGACACGGGACCGGGCATGCCCAAGTGGCCGTAGAACGTTCTGAGAATAACGAGGAAGATACACGTCGGGCCAAAGGAGATCAGAAGGCAAGTCACGCCATTCTCATCTGCTCGGATGAGAACACTCTCTTTCGAGGCGACACTGTTCCCTTGGCCATTGCACTTTGGAGGATACGGATATGGGAGCAGGGACTCGAAGATGATGACCAGCGCCACGAACAAGACAACACTCCTGGCTGGCTAGGAACCACCTTATCGGCCCCGCGAACACCATCTCCACCTCGGGACCAGGACGATACTCAGGATTATACTCAATAATACTACGCCTCTTCATACTCACATGTCTGGCTCAGCATCTTGCACGCACATCAACTGCTTAGAGTACTTTCCTACCAATACATTACCGATCGCTCGGTGTAATCGTCCCGTAATACATCGAACAGACTCATGCTCACAAGTCCAACCTCTATGCATCAACAGCCATGGCCACAGCGGACGCGAGGTCGGTAGATTTCGTGTCGGAGCCCAAGACTTCCTTCCCTTGCCAGAACTTCGGCAACTGGTCCCCAGGAACGAACAATCGCTCGACCCCGTCCTCTGTGATCACGCACATGCGGATGACGCCTCCAGACGAACCGTCTCGGGACATCGCCAGTGCCAGTGCTGCAGATCCAGTCAGCATCGTGACTTACAGTCCCGAAAGTAGGGCGTGAGGACAACCACGTACTGTTCTTGACGAACTCGACCGTCTGATCACGATCCCAACCCTCTTTGTACGTCGCATCGCAGTAACCGTACACGTACGTTGAGCCGGAGCCGCCGATCGCCCACGGCTGCTTGAAGAGACCGCCACCAAGCGGGATGTTGTATACACTGGGGCCGACCTCCTTGTCCCAGCCTGCGACGATGATACCGGCGGAGAGGGCGTCTTTATTGTCATAACAAAACTTCTGGAAGATGGTCGCGGCGGTGTGTACGGGCGGGGGCGAGCCGCTCATTTGTCTGTCGGAGAGACGGCATGTGCATGCCCTGCAATCAGACTACGCTGCATCGATGGAGCAAAAGTAGACGTACGTGTGGAGTTGGAGGTGGTAGTGTACGAAGGTCCGCAATGGCCTGCGTATCCGCCGCGGACCCTGACCGACAACAGTAGATGCGGTCATGGACATGTGTGAGTTTGTCCGTTACACGGTTCGCCTGATCATGGTCAGCGAAGAGGTATTCTACGCAAGAGAAAGACCATACAATGTAGCTGCCCGTGGTTGTGCGAGAGTCGGCGCCGACCACGACGCCATTCTTGAACTGGACGGCCATGATCGAGGTCTACCCCAAGACTAAGAATCAGTTTATCATGTCCACCCTTGGCTGCATGAAACGTACGCCGAGGTTGACCTCGCCGGACTTGAGGCGTGAGATATCAACTGTCTGCATGGTATTGTCGTCGCAGTTGGGGATGCAGGGAAATGAGGGTGTATAGAGAGAGGGTAGGAGCGCAAGCATGAAACCCGCGAGTGGCTGAAGGGGTGACGCGTCCGACGCGCGTCGTGGGCGCTTCGCTACATCCTCTCGTCTCTCTCCACCTCCCTCGACCCGAGGCCTTCTCCAACGTTCTTCGACACACATAGCGCTCGCTTTGGTCAATATGGCACCCCCGCAAGTAGTGCAGCTGTACAAAGAGATCCAGAAGGTTTTCGTTTCTGGAAACTTGCAGCAGACTGGAGTTCTGCTCACGAGGCTGAAGGTACGCAACGGTGGTACGTTCCTCCTCATCCATGGCATATTGCTCACATCTTGGAGTTGCATCCAGATCGGCCTCACCGAAGCGGGACTTCTGGTACCCTTTGGTAACCCAGATCTACACGACCTTGTCCTTGCCCGTAAGTGGCAGCGGCATACACCCAAGGACGGTCGAGTACTCATGGAACGCATCGTCCTTGGGCCACACAGGCGACATCCTCGAAGTCGGCGCGTTCTGGAGCATCCGGACAAAGGACATCCCTTCGTTTGACCGCTACTTCTCACAATTGCAAGCCTTCTACAACGACTACAGGTTCGTCCATCGCAACTCTCGTGCCGGCCATCCACTCAATGCCACTGTCATTGCTGCAGCGCTGTCCTTCCCCCATCACCCCGCGAATACCCTCTGCGTGGCTTGAACCTCATCCGACTCCTTACACAGAACCGCATTGCCGACTTCCACACCACGCTCGAATCTCTCCCCCTTCCCGCCGACTCGCTAACCGCAAATCCCTACATCGCGCACCCGATCAACCTCGAGCAATGGCTTATGGAGGGCAGCTACAGCAAGGTCTGGAATGCGCGAGAAGAGGCACCAACAGAGGAATACAAGTTCTTCGTTGACAGTCTCATGGGCACTATCCGGTATGTTAACCTTCATCGGTAGTTGTCGGCTGTGGCGTACTCATGTATGCGCTCCATTGTCATGTTTCTTGTGTGTAGGAACGAGATCGCGAGCTGCGAAGAGGCAGCATATGACAGCTTACCATTGAAAGACGCAGCTACCCTGCTATTCTTCAAGAGCCAGAGTGAGCTGCTTTCTTTCGCGCAACAGGTACGTGTTCATCTCCGATCGCAGCTGGATGAATGTGACGCTTACCAACTGGTGCTTTACAGCGGGGATGGCAAGTAGATCTCACAGCAGGATACATCTCGTTTGCGAAGAAGACAGAGGAAAAGGTGGAAATACCGAAGGAGAAATTGATTTCCGCGAACTTGCAGTACGCGCGCGAACTCGAGCAGATTGTATAGATCACATTGGTTGCTGTATCGGCTTTCGGACAACTTGCCTCTTTGTTGTGTTGTTATTCTGAACTCAGCATTTCCCGAGACGGGCATATGTTGATGTTGTACACAAGGTCGTCAAGTCGTTGATGCGTCCATATAGATTACAATGAAAGGTATGCCCACACGCAACTACACCTACTCGAAGTTCTCCAAAGCCTCCTTCGCCTTCCGCGATGCCTCGTCGAAGAGGTCTTTAGGGAACTGGTTGATGAATGCCGTTCGTCTCGTCGCCTACCCAGGACATCTCGAGCTCGAAGTCTTTCTCCTTCGCATCGTCATGTACCAGGTAAATGCTGATTTGTGTTAGCCTGATGAGTGGCGAGAGCCGGAGAAAATGACGTACATTCGTGCAGCTTCCGTGACTGCTTCCTTCATCGTCATTTCTGAGAATTTAAGTTTCTCAAGCTCAGTCTTGGCGAGTTGGCGGCCCTTCCCAACAGCAGCGCCGCGGTAGCCCTATAACGCATACTGTCAGTCGTCTTGAAGTCCAGTCAAATGACGGAATCATACATAGGACACGCCACTTGGCTCAACGACAAACAATGCAGGTCCGGTCTTATCAACAGCGCCGAGGATAGTGCTGCAACCGAAAGGCCGAACGGAGGAATAGAGGGTGTATGCTTGCACATAGAGACCTACGCGATCTACAACGTACTGTCGAACAAACGATCAGCGGTCGGATTAACGTCTGCGTTCACAGTAAAACGTACTTGAAGCGTAGCAGGAGCACGGTAGTTCTCGCGGAAACTGGATGCTTCATCTCGTGCACGGTTAGAGAGATGTCTACCATCCGCAAGGTAACCCGCCGAGGCCTGAGATTTATCGAAGTCACTATTGAGCACAGGACGTCGTGACGGGTGTGAACATACGAGACCGATGTGCTTGTCAATTGTTTGTATCCTCCTGTTCGCAGCCGGTACGAGGAGCTTTGAATGGATGAGCTTCTCTACACGGCGAGAACGACACCATCTTTCACACGAAGGCCGATAGCAGTCCTACAATGCAATAACAGTTAACGCGCGTAGAAGTGGTGTACACAAAGGAAAGCGTACCCAGAGTTCTCTACCGCCTTGTTCGCGTATTCCACCTGCGCGAGCATTAGAGGGCGCAAGAGATCTCAGTACGCGGACCTGGATCGTACCTGGAATATGCGGCCATCGGGCGAGTAAGGTACTGGCGGACAAGTCGTATCCCGTTCCGATGGAGGTCATGGCAACAAGAAAACTGATGGGCAACTGGAGAGGGCAAGCTGGAGAGGTACGATGAGAGGGACTGAAGAATCGAGAGCAAGCGAATGCGTATGCCACAGGACGCGCAACCCTCCTCGACGCGTGCGCGTGGGAATCACTTGCCTAGCCGAGACAGGCGCGTCTGGGCGTCAACTGATCGCGTTCCCTGTCACGGTCGCGTTCTTGAACCCAGGCTGCTGCTGCCGAGTGCCTGCTCTCCGTCTTGTCTTCTCCGTGCCGCGTCTCACCATGAGCTCTGAACAGGACTGGGACGAACTTCTGCGGAATCATCCTATCTTCTCCCTCCCCAAGAATGGCGCTGGTTCCAGAAGGGTGGAGGTGGACCTCAACCTCTCTCTCAGCTCGCTCCCTGACTTCGTCGACCTGGACCCGGTTGAAGACAGAGCTACGCCTTGTGGCCGCAGACAGGCTATTGTGGTTAAGGATGCGGATCTCATCGCGGCGGTTGGAGCAGAGATTCGCATAACCTCGCTCGGGGATTCAAAAGGGGCGAGGAACACGTCTCAGAAAACGTTCAAAGTATGTGTTGCGGCGAACATCCCATGGAGTGCACTATTGAACCTAACAGGGCCATGTAGATCTTGCATACCCCCTCGTGCAATTTGAAATCCATCAGATTGCATTGAACCCGAACGGAAGACTCCTCGCAATCGCAGGAGCCTTCCAGGTCGCGGTTGTCGTTCTTCCTCGCACCGGTTACAACAAACTCGTCACCGCAACAGTCGAGTGCAAGTGAGCTTTCATTGTTATAGTCGAGCATCCATGGACTTACAGCAGCAGGTCCTTCCAGGTGGGACAGTTCCACCACGCCACAGAGACCTCCGCACCAGTTGCCAAGATTGACTGGCATCCGTGGGGCCAAGGCGGATCTACTTTACTGGTTCTGACAACTGATGGTAAACTGCGGTCAGCCTCACCTTTCCTTTCCACAAGAGTTTCCTTTACTCAAATAGTTATAGGGAATATGACATCTCAGAGGATGCGGACGAACCGCAACAAACCTTGTCCTTCGTCTCAGAAAAGAAGAAGGGTAGCTCATTTCTTGCTGATGACGGTGGCGAGCGTGAGGCGATCTCTTTCGCGCTTGGCAAAGGCCGAGCAGATTGGGGACCTCTCACTGTCTATGCGGTCATGCGAAGCGGGGACATCTATGCGATATCACCTTATATGCCGAAGAACGCGTGAGCAAAATTGTTTTTCACCCTTCTACATGCGGTTCACGCCATTGTTATAGATCAATGCCGTCATCGTACGTGCACGCGCTTGAATGCTACGTTTCTGCCAAGCAGGAATTCCTTTCCACCTCAACCACAGGAAAATCATCATCTCCAGATGGCCTCACCACCCTTTACGACTATCAAAGAAAATACGTCAGTGCGTTGTTGAAGCAGCTTCCTCCCGGTACCGCATGGCCTGCCACGGCACGCTTAGTTTCAATACACCCTCCTACTACAATCAAGAACCCACGCGCTCGACAGGGTCCATTCCTGCTCCAGCCAGCGCCCCGAAATTTGGAAGGAAGTGAGGGTGGAGACGCCACGGACATTGTGTACTTGTCCTTTGGTGACGATGCTGCTGAAGAGAGCGAAGGCGAAACTGAACGTTTGGGGCTGGTCCTCGTGGCATTTCAGGATGGTAAAGTCGACGTGTACCTGGACGTCGAGAAAGTAGAAGCAAGGTGGGAGAATAAGCAGGTTGGTCTTTTCACGTTGCGGAGGTCACCTCTGTCTAACCACTTTGCTCAGCACCCTTCAACCGATCTCCCAATGCTGGCAGTTTACGAAAGCATCGACCTTGGCATTGTGTCTTCGCTTGAAGAAGTCCAGCTCACACATTGGTCAATCTCTCCTCGACCTTATTCAGGGGAACCACCCGTCTTTCTTGCTCGACCCCATTCACGACGATAATCTCTACGTCTACCACGCGTTTGGAGTACATGCCTTGAACGTGGGAGCGTTACTCAAAAGTCTCGCGAGCGTACTGCGTGATAGTAACGATAGCGAAGCAAACAGTAGCTCGGGGATGGAAGTTGGTGTAGAGAGCGTGAAGAGTACCGATGTACAACCAGTATTATTGACGTTCTCGACAGAGCATAAGTTCGTCCATCCTTAAACGCAAGCATGGACCATTCTTACTGATACATTTGCCCATAGATCGTCGACACCTGTGGTTGGCGTCGCGATTCCCAACGACGTTTACCTTACCTACAGCATCTTCGTTCTCACTTCATCCATGCGGATGTCTGTCTTCCCGTTAAACCTCCGTTCTGAAATTTCACTAGTCTCAGAATCCCCGCTCATCCATTCGGCCAAGCCCTCTGCAGTGGAACCTCCACAAGCTTCTGGATCCTCATTCAAAGCCTCTCAATCATCACCGTCACTATTTGGCTCCCCTGCTCCACCGACAAAGCGTGAATCCTCTCTCGCATCCGGATCTGTCTCCGCGCCTACCCTCGCCCTACCCGCTCCCCCCGACATTCCACCCGCATACGCGTCCCTCCTCAGCGCACATCCATGGAAGACCCCCGACGCGATCGCGCGTCCCAACGGGCTCCCCAGCATCCCGCGCCTCTCCCTGCCCAACGGCTCCGCGCTCATCGACGACCACGTCGAGCCCGAGACGCTGCGCTTCCTCGCGGCGACCGTCGAGAAGCTCTCCACACAAATCCACGAAATTGAGCTCGCGCACCGTGGGGCGGAGGCGCGGGCCGCGCTGCAGGTGCAGGAGTTCAAGCGCCAGCGCGACGCGTGCGCGAAGATGCTCGACACGGTGAAGGCGCTGGGCGGGCCAAGACAGCAGGCGGCGCAAGACCGTGTCGCGCAGGCGCGCGAGACGCAGAAGAAGCTGGTGGAGAGGCTTGAGAGGGTCCTGCAGAGCTTGATGGTGAAGGCGAGCCCGGAGCTGAGCGAGAGCGAGAGCAAGTGGTTCGAGGAGCTGAGGAGGATGAAGGCGGAGGTCATGGGCGCTGGGAAGTATGACGACCAAGCGCTGCTCGCGCGAACGAAGCTGGTAAGTGAGCCTGAGGTGTGTGAGGGGATGGAGGGCTGACGGGCTTTGTTTGCTTAGCTCCGGCGTGAGGTGGACAGGCTTCTTCCCCACTTGAAGGAGATGAAGGAGAAGGAGATGGCGCGGAGAGAGAACCGGGAGACGCTTGGGCTGTCACAGGCGTTCGAGCTGGGAAAGCGGTCGACAGAGGAGTACGTGTCACGCTCTTCTCCTGTTCTTACCCGCTGACGTATCGTGTACAGACGTGCTAGAATCAACCGGATGGAGACTGAGATCGCGAAGCTCGCGCAACGCATGGATATCTCCATCGGGCGGCCGCCAACACAAGAGCAGACATCGCCAAAACCGGACGCCAAAAGCAAAGGCGATTGAGTTATCTAGCTCGTTGTATTCATAGTGTTTCGCGTTTCTTACATCATCATAACATCAATGACAGCAGAGGGCAATGATACAAAGCGACGAGTCATTGAGGAATAGTATCTACACGAGAACACCGCAACCAGGGTATTACGGACCGCCACCACACATCCCGGCTCTGCCAACTCCAGATCGTGGAGAATGTATATAGGCCCAGGATAGTAACCATGAGGACGACCACAAAAATTCCGAGGACCACCCATGGTGATACAGAGGCAATGGAGACACCTTGGAGTGTGTACGCGAGAGTTCCAGTGCCGAACGCGATGATGGACCATACCAGTAGAACAGGGGGGAGACTGAGTAGAATGGCGTGACCGGAGAGCCCGAACGCACTGTTACGTGCGTTGTGGAGGTACGTAAACTGTCCACAAGAATGTCAGTGTGTGTTATCTGGGCAAGCGGGGAGGTAATGGAACTCGCCGACGAGGGCATCTCGTTACTTCGCTGGTGTCTCCAGACGAAGAAAACACCAACCGTCATGCTGCCGAGTGATGCAAATGCAGCAACTAGGGCTGCAGCTCGCGCAACGATCTCGATGTCATTAATAGTAAGTAGCCCTACGGTTGCCCTGCGACAGTGTCAGGGACAGCAACGACTCCGTTTGACAAACAGCAATACTTACGAGAGCAACACAGTGGCCTGTGAGTGTTATGTCCACATGTCAGCTTAGGGATAGAATGGAGCCACAGTGCTTACAATCAGGATAAAGTCAGAATATTCCTGCACGAGCTGGCGCGTGTAGGACTCCCAGCTCTGCCGCAGACCAGCGAGGTGTCCTCTGAACTCGCTTGCTTTCTTGATGTGTGCCAGATAGGTCTGAGGAATGCCGAAGAATGGGCCGTGGATGATCACTTGTAGGAGCATCTTTGTCACGAAAGATTCCTGCGGGGAGAACTCGGGGGGTCTGGAGAGAGCTTTGCGATATGAACGCATCTCGGTCCAAATAATCTGCCCATATCGTTGGCCGGTACGAAAGCTATCTGTGGGGCGTGCCATTAGTTGAGAATTGATAATGTGCAATGTTGCCGGTCATACAAATGTCCGTTAGAATCCATCCCAAAAAGCTTATCGCGGAAGGTTGGGACTGGCCCATGTCCTCTGTCTAATGTTCAGTATCCAATATGCACATACAAAGGTCCTGTATCGGACTCACCTTTATCACGGTACAGGACCTCGAGCAATTGTTCGCATTCAGTCTTCGAGAATGGACCAACACTTCGAGAGCCGTTAATAAGGTGGTCTATAGAAAGGTCCGGGTGAGCGTGGAGCTTCGTCAAACGTCGAACCACAAGGTTCATAGCTGCACCATGGTAGTACGACCGGAGGGCATCTATAGCCTCGCGGTAACCCTCCTCTGAACACGGGTGATGAGATGGATGATTCTTCATGAAGTTCCAATAAAGTCGCCGAAACCGTAGTACTGAGAGCAATATCATCAATCTGGCAGTAAGTTAGGGCTTCCGACAGCCCACTCACAATTGTCTGCAGATACGTTTCTGAGCATGCTTCCATTCAGCCTCGAAATATCATAACCGGCGACGCATTGCTTGTGGTTGACGAAGAGGCAGGTCGATGCGTCGACGCCGTAGGCCATGCATGCCTCCATGCCTTCAGGAAGGGCCTGGGAGACATACTTGAGGCAAAACTCCTGGGCCTTGGTGAGATTGACAGGAATGCGAATGTCTTCGTCCACCGCCAACCTGCATCGAATGTTGCGGAAGTAGACGGATCCGCGGGGGTGGGTATACATCTGCCATCCTTCTGGGGCTTGATTTCGAAGTGAGGAGAAAGTCACGTATGCATCGTCGTCATGGCTGGTAAGACGGTGAATGACGACTTCAAGTCAGCAGAGACGGAGCAACGCACTCAACGTTTGGACCGCCATCGACTGGAACGTCTTTCGGGGCTTCTGGTACTGCTGTTATCTGTCCATGAGTTGCGAGAGTTGGAATTTCATGAGGAGTAGGTGGACCAGTCATCAAGGCCGGATGGTGTTAAGCGTAGCCTGGGCCTGAGACTGTTTATGAAATTGCAAAGGCCCTACTTAATGAGCCGACCTGGAATTGAATATTGAATGTCCAGGACTGCAGTGCACCGTGACCGAGGTCCGAAGGATCTGCATCACTGCCACCGCACCTTGTGGGCGTCTAAGAGGACGCGTCTCTCACGTGGCTCGCGACTGGGAGCGCCCAGCGCGTCGTGTGAGAGGCGCTTTCGCTGCTTCTAGCGACCACCATCCAGCCCCACCCTCGCAGACGACCCCGACTCCCGGATGCCCTTCTACCGCCCCACATAGCATCCTCCAGCGTTGATACCACGACATGCTATCATTCGTGAATTCAGGCCTTCAACTCCTCGCCACGGCTTTTGCTGATCCCACAAACCCCGGCCACGGCGATCCTGGTCCGCCTCCCGGCTCCCCACCAAGAAGTGTGTCAAAACCCTCATATGTTCTATACGAATGCTGATTCTCTCTCTAGTGAGGTACGATGGCCCTTGGTTTGCAACACAACTCATCCTTTCCGCGACTATCGGCTTCCTCTCCTTTCTCGTCTTCTCCTACTGTCGCACCAAATGGCCGCTCCTCTTCGCCCCTCGCACAAAGCTCAAAGGTGTGTCCTCATATATGCCGCGGTATCCATACACAAACCAATCTTTGCTCCAGGATTCTCTCCACATGAAGCCCATGCCAAACAGGCCTTCTTCGGCTGGATCCTTCCTACCATCCGAATCTCTGAGTTCACCGTTCTCCAGATCGTCGGTCTGGACGCCGCTGTGGTGCGTGGACGAACCACTATGTCATGTCCGGACTCTGTCCTGATATCTCGTTCGTCGCCATAGCTTCTCAGTTTCTTCAAGATGTCATTTTGGCTATTCTCGTCCTGCTCAGTCCTTGCAGCAGTCATTCTCATGCCTATTAATCTCAAGGTGAGTTTCGCGATTATCGCGCGACTATCGTGACCGTAACTCAGCATTCAGAACAACATTGACATCGGTGATGGACGAGAAGATGCCCCCCTGCCCATGCCCAACACGACCACTTTCTACGATGACCCTACCACTACTGATCCCACTCTACCCCGAACAACATGGGATAATTGGTTCGACCTGATCAGCGACGCCAGCTCTTACTTGTCTGTCCACCTTCTGTTCACCTATCTGTTCACCATTCTGGCTCTAAGAGCCATCTACAAGAACTTCAAGAGATTCATCCGGTCTCGCCAACTGTTCTCTCTGGAGCTTGTGCACTCTGTCCCCGCAAGAACAGTCATGGTCACCCATCTTCCGGCACATCTGCAATCTGAGCCCGCTCTTGCGGAATATTTCGAACAGATGGACCTAGCTGTCGAAAGCGTCAACATCTGCAGGGAAGTTGGCTCCCTGAGGAACCTGCTAGATGTCCGCACGGAAGCGTTACTCAAGCTTGAGTCTGCCTGGGTCGACTACCTCGGAAATCCCAGCGTTGTCGCCCCAAGCACTTCTATCCGGTACCCTTTGGTTGACATCGACGATGCAGCGTCCATAGAAAGCCAGCCGGAGCAGCTCGTCCTACCAAATCGCAGGCGGCCGACTTTGCGCCCCGGATGGTTCTCACGGAAAGTGGATGCTATTGAGTACTACGAGGACAAGTTCCGGGAGGCCGATGAACTGGTAAAGAAGCGGAGACGTACCGGTCGTTTTAAGCCCACTCATGTGGCCTTTGTCACCTTCGAGAAAATGTCGAGTGCAGTATGTGGCCATCTCGTTCCTTTCATCACACTCATTGAAACCATTTTGATCATCTCTATAGCAAATCGCTGCACAAGCCGTTCATGCTCCGTATGCGATGCAATGCCTGACCCACCTTGCTCCTGAACCTCGGGACGTTGTGTGGACCGCCATATCGCACTCGCCGTTGAACGCACTCGTGCGCGAATGGCTTGTCATGGGTGCTATGATCGTACTGCAGTTCTTCTGGTTCATCCCCATCACTGCGCTTGCTAGTCTACTCTCTCCCGAGGAGATTAGGAAGACCATACCGTGGCTTGCGAACTTAATGGACCGCAACGAGCAGATCGGGGCGCTTGTACAGACTTTGTCATCTTTGGGTATGGTGATGCTGAACGCGACGCTGCCGTTCCTACTGGAGGGTATGCATTTCACGTTCCTTGATGATAGCACATTCATCGAGTAACCATCTCGCTTATAGGTTTAACTTACATCCAGGCCCTACCCGCTAGGAGTTGGATTGAATACTCGGTCATGAAAAAGTGAGTTCTCCTTGAAATGGAGTGTCATTATCAATAGCCGATGTTCCTTCATTTCAGATACTTCCTCTTCCTACTGGTGAACGTCGTCTTCATCTTCCTGGTTGCTAGTACATACTGGCAGCTTGTGCGAGACCTGGCGCAGTCACCTTCAAAGGGTCTCGAGAAGTTAGCACAAGCTCTTAATGCGGGCAATGCGAGACACTTCTTCGTTTCATACGTGATCCTGCAAGGTGACACCGCTCCCTTTGAATTCAATAGGTTACATCGAGCTAAACGTTGAGAATAGGTTTCGGTCTCATGCCACTACAATTGCTTAACCTGGGGATCATTATACCTCGATTTTTCTTCCGTCTGCTTGTCACCCGGACGCCACGAGGTAAGCGATATTGACAAGGAGAATTCCGAGGCTAACCTGCTCCTTAGACTTTGCCGAGCTTAACGCCCCACCCATGATCAACTACGGAATTGTCTATCCTCAAGCTATCCTTGTTTTCGTCATCACTCTTCTCTACAGTGTCATTCAACCCCTTATTCTGGTCTTCGGAGCCGTTTACTTCGGCGTGGCGTACGTCGTGTACAAATACAAACTTCTCTTTGGTAAGAGCGAACCCTTTCGTCATGGGTGTGGTACGGTTTTAACTTTCCTCGCCTCTAGTCTTCTACAAACCGTACGAGTCTCAAGGCCAGGCTTGGCCAATCACCTTCGTCCGCCTTATTTGGGGTGTCATCATCTTTATCGTCTTCATGAGCGGCATGTTCATCGTGAAGAAGTCGTTTGTCTTAGCCACACTTCTTGCGCCTCTCCTCGCCGGCACCTTGCTCTGGTGGTACTACACCGACAAGCAGTTCCGGCCGCTGAGCAAGTTTGTCAGCCTAGGCTCCGTGTACGAAGTGGAACGTGGTGAAGAGAGCGCGGACGTTGTAAGGCTCCGCACGGGTCATCCTGTGACGTGGTCGCAAAGGTATGTGGGACGTTGGAGATCCCATTGTGTTTGACATTGACGGGCGGTCCGTCATCAGCAACTTAAACCGCCGCCGTTATGCGCAGAATGACGAGACGCTGTATGTCGCCCCAGAGGACGAGCGCACAGACTACGTAAGTCGTTCCTTGTCATTTTGTATGAATAGGTCCGCTCACCCCACTCGCAGTCCCAACCACCGATGGCAAATTTCTACAGTGGCGTTCTCAAGTGAGAACACATCTTGCACTAACAAACGAAATGTTACTCATCGGAACACTTAGCACTGGAAAGCGACGATATGGTCATCCAGCGTTGACGGGTGTACTCCCTTTCCCTTGGCTTCCGATCAAGAAGGGTCAGAGCCTCAACAGACACCGTGACACCGGTGACGATGGAGGCCCGGGTGTCGTGCTGACCCTGCGCAAGAAGTACAGCGTCCTGCGCGCGCGAGCCACAGAGTCAGCAGAGCAACGAATCCGGCTCGAGTGGACCGCCAGACAGCACACCTGCGCCACCCCCCAGCGGCGAACGCCCTGAGCCTTCAGACCGCTCCCTCATTGACAGGAATCCGTGGACAGACCAGAATGCTGTGCGCCCGCGCCCGCCGAGGAATACGAATGGTGGCCAAGTCCACAGGCGACTCAGCTTTGACGCTGCATCTGGCGTCATTATCCTGCCTGAAGACCAGGACTGGCTGGGCGAGGATAGCGACTCCGATGACTATGGGGAGCTCCAGGCCTCTACGCTCATGGACTCCCAGATCGCCGAAGGCGAACCCTCCGAGGGTGGACCCGTGGTGGCTGGTGCGTCTCCGGGCGGGAACAAGCGATACAGCACGTATTATCACCATCCGGAGAGGAGGAAGACATATACCCGCCCGTAGGATGGATACATAGTACTGTTAGGGCTTCATCTAGTCAACCGAACATTCCGCTTAGTAGTATTAATGCTCCTTACTTGTCATGACATCGCCATACTTACAAGATCTGTTTGCATTACATCTTTTATTTGTTTCCTGAAGCCCATGCAATCACTAGGCTACTCTCCCTGAAATTGTGGACGTGCGGAAAGGAGCGGTTCCCAGTCAACGGCTTCTTGTCACGTGACGTCAGAGCGCGTCCTTGTGCGCGTTGCAAGTGGCGGTCGAAGTGTACTCTCCTTTCCCTCTCACCCTTCACGACACCATGAGTTTCTTTGGACAGCCTGCAGGACAAGGGACCAACAATTCGACGACAGGGAGCTCGACCGGCGGCGGATTCTTAGGCCAACCGCCGGCGGGACAGACAGGGACAACTAACTTGTTCGGTGGCTCGGCCTTTGGAGGTGCGCCGCAACCCTTTTTCTCTGTGAATGCATCCAAATGGTTTTGAAACAGCGAATTCTGGTGGGAACTTATTTGGGTCGACGAACACATCCACTACTACGCCTGCTCCTGGTGGAGGACTCTTTGGTCAAGCGAACACCACAACACCCGCGGCCGGCGGGTCCGTCTTCGGTGCTAAACCGCCTGCCACCACCACACCTGCAGCTGGAACGAATCTCTTTGGAGCACCTTCCACATCCTCCACGACTCCTGCGCCCGGCGGGGGATTGTTTGGTTCCTCGACCACCGCTGCAGCACCCGCAACCGGCTCGACGACTGGAGGGCTGTTCGGTGGGGGTGGAACTACAGGGGGGAATCTGTTTGGAAACACGAACACCAACGCAGCGTCAGGTACGACTGGGTCTGGTGCAACAGGGGGCGGCTTGTTTGGAGGAGGGGCGACTGGTGGTGGCCTCTTCGGCGCGAAGCCCGCCGCACCCGCATCCACTACCCCTGCAGCAGGCACAGCTGGTCCGAGCACCCCATCTCTGTTCGGTAACACTACGGGATCCACGCCTGCTGGCGGTCTCTTTGGAGGTGGGAGCGCGACCACGGGCACTTCCTCGACACCTGCAGCTACCGGAAACCCGCTGTTCGGTGGTGCTTCTGGAGGTCTGTTTGGCAGTAAACCGGCGGGTCAGACTGGAACAACCACTCCTGCCGCACCTGGTGGTGGTAAGTCATGGCATTCTGCGAGTCGACAATGTCTCATCCTGACTTCACAAGCCACTACGTCGACCGGCACTACCGGCACAACCAGCGGTACGTTCGCAATTCTCACATTGTTTATTGTCGCTCAACTAGCGGTACAGCATTCGGCGCCCCGTCAGCGGCCTCTTCGGCCTCCCACCGAAACCCGCTGATCCGCAAGGGACTACACCTGCACCTGCAGCCTCAGCGACAGCAAGTTCGACCACTGGGGCGACCGCCGCCGCGCCAGCTGGTAACCTTTTTGGCGGTACTCTATTTGGCGCCAAGCCAGCTGCGACGACTGGAACAACAACTGCAGCGCCAACGTTGGGTGGTAGCAAGGATGCGGCCCCCACGTCCACCGCGACCGGGACAGCAGGCACTACCGCGACACCGTCGCTTTTCGGCCTGGGTAGTAAGCCGGAGGCAAAGAAGGACGAGAAGAAGGATGGTGCAACAGGTGCGTATGACTATGGCATCTGACAATGCTTTATGGCATATACTAACTTTGGTCCAGCCCCCACAACAGCACCCGCCTTCAACCTTTTCGGGGCGAAGACAGACGACAAAAAGCCCGGAGCTGGTGCGTACCTTTCAGAACGTTGAGACACCTATGCTGATTGTCACCGCTGTACCCGGCACAGCGACGACGACTTTGCCAACTCTAGGGACGACAACTGCGGCGGCCACTACCGGCGCCTCAACATCAACAGCTGCTCCAGCGGCTACAACCACCGCTGTGGCACCTCCTTCGGCCCTGCGGGGAAAGAATGTCGAGGAAATCGTCAACAAGTGGTCGCAAGACCTCGAAACCCATGTCCGAGAGTTCAACAAATTCGCAAGCGAGGTACATGTCTGGGATCGCGCCTTGATGGAGAACGGGAACAGCGTATGTTTTTCCCCATAGATACTCCGTTGTTTCTGTCAGAAATGAACTGATGACATGTCACGTAGATTCAACGTTTGTACACCACCGTGCTCGCAGCCGAGCGGGAGCAGAACGATATCGATCAGTCCCTTGACCATATCGAGCAACAACAAAAGGACCTTGCCGCCACACTTGACGCTTATGAGAAGTCGACCGAGGAGATTTTGGGCGGACAAGGCGGTAACCTCCGTGCCCTCGATACTGGCCCTGCAGACACTGAGCGCGACAAGAAGTATGTATCTCACCGCTATCTTCATGGCACCCATATTAATCACCTAACCCACAGCTACATGCTTGCGACGGAGTTGCATGGGCACCTGGATGACTTGTCCGGGTCACTCATGCAGATGATCGACGCGGTCAATGTGTTGTCGCTACCCGCTAACGGTGCCAACGGGCAGGGCCAGGATGTAGGCGAGGACCCCATGGGTCAGATCGCACAGATCCTCAGCAGCCACCTCGAGAGCTTGCAGTGGATCGACGGTGCAGTCCGGGAGCTCGACACGAAG
The DNA here is from genome assembly GCA_002900995.3 of Ganoderma boninense. NCBI lineage: Eukaryota > Fungi > Basidiomycota > Agaricomycetes > Polyporales > Polyporaceae > Ganoderma > Ganoderma boninense. The sequence continues at coordinate 1,663,524 of CM035307.1, forward strand.
ATCGGAGACATTGAGCGGGGCGTGAATTCGAGAACGGAGGGCGGCAGTCTTCTGGGTGCGGCAACAAAATCGAGGGGTTACGGCCTGCGGTGAGAGTTGGCCTTGCCGGGGCCTCGCCAGCGGTTCCATGACCATGCATTGTATTCTTCCATGCAATTCGCTTTTTTGTAATCTTACGTGCTCGCGCTACCCAGCCGCTCATCGTCGGAGTAGGTTCGATGCCTGAACCTATGCGTTATCCCCGACTGTGGGTCACTCGGCCTCTCTGCGGACAAACTGGCTTGATGGCCGGGGTACCGAGGCCCGAGGGACCGTTCTCATTCTGTGTCGGGCATGATACTTGCCGGTCGCTAGTCTCGCACTCTAGTGTCGAAGCACGAGACCACTGGGATGCAGACTCCGATGTCGACTTCTTGAGCAGCGAAAGCGTCGCTGGAGGTTTCTGAGGGAGGAGCGAACACGGTTGCGGGAGCCGCGCAGTCACAAGGACAGGATGCCGGGAGCTCCTGATTGCCTCCTGTCTGGGTGAGGCATCGAAATCCTTCGCTCGGGGTTGCGGCCGTGCGGAGCTGGACGCGATTGGTCGCAGGAACAAAATTTTCCGTGGTTGGCTGACTGGGTCGGTCAGCAGCCAGCGTCGACATATCCCTTTGGCAGCAGGAGCTTGCATATTTTTGAGTCGAAGTACTTCTACTTGCGAGTCGAAGTACTTCTCTGAATTGGGGTCCGTGCGATGTGCGAAACCATATGCGAGCGGTCGGACGATAAGAGGTAAACTTATCGCGCGGCGTTGGACATGTCTGGGGCCCATCCTCAGATGTCTGTCGGCCAGATATTGAGAGTTTGCGCAAGGAGACGACACAGATACACTTTAAACGTCTATCGAGCAATTTGATCTTCCTCGCGAAGGTCAGAACTAGTGGGCGGCCTTCTCGAGACATGTTTTTATCGGGAACACGGCGACTGAACCAAATTTACGCGAGGCTATATTGAGGCCCATACAGACGATGGCCGTAAGAATAGCCCTGAGCGGAAACCAGGCAGCGGGGCCCTCCGCAACGGCTTCTTTATTCTCATGACGAAACGAAGGTAGGGGCGAAATCCTCAGGTGGTCTCATAGAAGACAATTCCTCGCATACTCCGAAACTTTGGAGGGGGGGTCGCGGGACTGTGGAGAGGGGTTGGAGTTGTGACAGAGATTGTGTGCGGGGCGGCGGTGGACCTACTGTCACAACGCCTGCTGCGTAGCCTCCTCCTCTTGGCACATTCTCTTGGCACGTGGTTAAGCAACGGCGTACAAGCACCGGCGTCTCCGCGACGCTATTGTCGACCACCACCTGCTCCCGCAGCCCATCTTCTGCTTTTCACACAACGGTATATCTATCCGGCACAGACTCACTATACAGGGTCTAGGAATGCATGTCACTGTCGGCAGAACTCCTCTTTTCGTCATCGAAGGACTTCAATGTGACCTCACCAGTCTCCAGCGGGTTCTGCCCACGTAAGAGCGAAGGAACCCGGTAAGTGTGACCTTTACCAGATGTGAATTTTGAGGGAGAGAAACTCACGGCTCCTGGGTAGGCTCGCACATCGATCTCAAAAATGTCTTCCTCGTACACGCCCGGCATGTCACTAGCTCTCAGGCTCCCAACCCCCAAACCTTTGCTTCCCTGTCCGAGGTTCTCCACCTGCGTCTCGTCTAGGTATATATAGGTGAGGTGCAGGCAGGAGGACTCGCCATCTCCTCACGGAGCCCACTACCTACATCGCCTACACTCCCTCCACTACTGCACGACCGCTACCATGAGCATCACCGACATCTGGGACCCCGTCAAGATCGCCGGTATCCGGGAGATCATCAAGACCCACCAGCAGGATGGCTGGGACGAGGCTTGGTTGGCTCCCGTCCTCGTCGCTCCCCTCTGCTGTTCCATGCTGATGCCCCGTCCAGGCAGAAGGACGTGACTCCTTGGGATGCTGGCACGTTACAGCCTCCCCTCAAGGAACTCATCGATTCCAAGGTCCTTCCCCTCCCGACGACGGGTCGTGCCCTTGTCCCTGGCTGCGGCAAGGTATGCGGCCTGCAGGCTTTGAATGTGGTCCATAATTTTCCTCTAACCTGGTTATTTCATTCCAGGGCTACGATGCCATCTGCATCGCCGAGGGTCTCGGATTAGAGACCATTGGAACCGATATATCCGCCACCGCCCTCGAGCAAGCCAAAGAGTATGACCATGATCTATTACCTAACGCTATGCTCGAATTAAACGCACTTACCATCAGGTACACTCGTTCCACTGGAACCACCGCGAAGGTCCGGTACGAAGTCGCGGACTTCTTCGCCATGAAGGAGCAATTCGACATCGTCTACGACTATACGTAAGCGTGCCGCGCCTTCTTCTCTTCGCGCCGAAGCGTCTCTCCTTCTGACAGCTCGATATAACAGCTTCTTTGTCGCCATCCTCCCTCCCCGCCGCCCCGAGTGGGGCCGCAAGATGGCGGAACTCGTCAAGCCAGGCGGGTACCTCATCTGCCTCGTCTTCCCCATACTCCCATACTCCGAGTTCGGGCCCCCGTTCTACGTGCGGCCCGAGCACTACGACGAGGTGCTCGGCGACGGCTGGGAGAAGGTCCTCGACGAGGTGCCCAAGATCAGCATGGAGAGCCACGTCGGCAAGGAGCGCATCGTCGTCCGCAGGAAGCTCTAATGATGCCCCCTGCCTTACATCACGATACCATCGGCGTCTTCGTCTCTCGTGCCTCCAGCGTTGAAGTGTGCTCATATCTGTCGACGCAATGCCGTACCGCGCTGTAGCACTGAACTCAACTTCGGGCGATAGTTCTCGGTTCAACCCGGGCCCTTCGGGGGAGGGGGTTCATACATTTGTATGTAATGCAGCTATCGAATACAGTACGTTATGCAGTGCGTTGAATTGAGATATCTCCGCGTTGGCTCCGAAACGAAACCCAGATGTGCACGTTTACGGATCGCTTCTTGCTTCTGCATTATTAGTTGGGAGATGGCCGGTGACCCGCCGGAATGCACAAACTTCCAGAGAACACTTCGAAACCCACTTCTAGCGCCTCAGTCACGTCTCTCCAGGCCTCGTGTCCAATAAATAAGTGTTCAAGAATCACTACATAAAGAGTACATAGGATTACAGGATGGTTGCACACAAAGCGAAATAGAGAGCTGGCTACGATAGCGTATTATCACAACGATACAAAGAGCGTGTATGACGGTCAAAGGAGAGAAGACGAAAGATTTGACACAGAGATCTAGGTTTGCAGCAAGATAAGGTCACAGGACACGTCGAAGCCGTATTGTAATGCCGAAGCGCACATAATGTCTCAGTGGGATACACTGGATCTAACAGACTCGAGAGATGCTTCTCTCGTGTCGAGCACGCCAGAGGCAGCGCTATCACCGGGCCAGCGAACTCTTCGCGCGCATCCTCTCACCATAGAACCACAGCCAGAGTGGGAACGGAATGCCGAGCGCGATGGCCAGGCCAGCGAGGAGCGAGTTGCCTCCGCCGTACCCGAGCGCGTCGAACATCTGGCTACCGAACAGGGGGAAGGCGAAACCGAGCATCGACCGGAAGACGGCGGCGGCGGCAAGGGCGCTGGCTGCGAATCTGAAGGTGTCGACGAGGTAGAGCTGGATCGGCAAGCTAGACGATGGCGGGTATTGCCTCAATAATGGTTTGGAGGAGCTACTAGGCTCGAACTCACAATGTGGTCATCATCCCAAATCCAAAGATGCCGGTGCCAATGATTGGCATGATCCAGTGAATCCTGGCCTGCACCGACCATCCATACCAACTGGAAAACTTGTCAGTTGATGTTCTGCCTGAAGCGCATAAACGGAAACCCACAACACGCCAACGGGGACGAAGAAGGAGCCAAATATGAGAACCGGGATACGGAACTCCGGTTTGCCCTTTCCATGTTTCTTAACCAGCTGTGTAAAGCATTTGTTAGCCTAGATGGCAGACTTAAGGAATAGGGCACGCACCCGACTGTATACGCCATCCGAGAGGTACACGCTGGCGAGCGTAGCGAGACGAACCCAACGCCAAGACCGATGTATGCTAGCCCGCCGGTGCCAATGCTGAATCCGTAGATGCCAGTGAAGACATCTGAACAACCACGTCAGTGACTGAGATGGTATCAAAGCGTCCTCGAACTCACCCGGGAAGATGGAGAACATGAGGTAGTAAATGCCTGTCAGCGAGTTAGCAAAACGAGTCATGGAGATGGCCCACAACTTGGATCCGTACCATACATACTATCCACGGGATGTTTTGTCAGCACGGAGATGGAGGACACGAGAGCGAGGTGACTCACAGGGCCATGTAAGCACTCAGAAGGAAGCAAATAATGCTCCTAGTGAGGAGAATGAATGGCCGCGTCATGTCGACCCATAGACGGTGCATTCCCCCACTGTGCTCCTGCATTAGCTGAGGATGTAAGCGCGCGGCAGCTTCAGGATCCGCAGAGTTCTTCGCGCGGCGCAGGCGGATCACCGGGTGGTAGGTTTCTCGCAGGCATGGTATGCCAAAGACAGCGGCGACGAGGCATAGGCCGGCGATGACGACGAAGATGTACCGGTATCCGATCGTCTCTGCGATGAACCCACCAGCGACAGGGCCGATGACAGGTCCCAGGAGCGGGCCAAGCGAATACAACGCCATGGCGGATGCGCGGTCTTTCTCGGAAAAGAGGTCGCTGACCGTGCCTCCACCGCATGCAATCGGGGCACTCCCAGCAAATCCGGCTGGAAGGTCCAAGGTAAGTGTGCGGTGGAGGACCTGAGTGTATGCGATGGACATACCCAGAATCCGGAAGCCGATCAAATCAGCTGCTGTCGGTGCGTAGGCACAACCAAAATTGAAGCCAAGGAACAGCAAGTTGCTTATATGCATCACCTAAATTGTCATATGCGTGAATACCGAGCCGTGAACATGTCCACACCCACGACGTACCCATGTACGGCCATATATCTCGGACAGTGGTGCGAGAAAGAGTGGACCGATGGCGAACGTGAGCAAGAATATGCTGAGAGTGGCAGCAATCTCGGTCTGGCTAGTGATATGGAAATGAAGAGCGATGTCCGGTAGCGCAGGGGCCATCATGGACGACCCCAAGGGTGCGACGAAGGTGTATAAGGATACCTGCCCGTTTGAAACAGTCGGTTAACCCAGCTGCACTGCATTTTACATAAAATAGGAAGTGAACGAACAATTGAGACCATGAGCCATTTCTTGCCTGAAGACCAGTTTCTAGGGTTGACAGGGTCGTGGGTCCAGTCATCCTCCGCGTTTTCTAGGGCTTCTTCCTAAACCAGACACCTATGAGATCTGGACTGCGCATACGCCATGAGGTAATAGTACGCACCTTCTTGTCCTCAGGAAATGCGGACTCTCCCTCGCCACCATGAGGGATTGCCTGGAACTTTGCCTTCTCGACCGGGTCAACAGGGAGTGCAGGGACAGACTCATGAAATTGGGTTCCCGACGAGAGCGAAGAAGGGCGGGACGCCTGTGAGGGCGCAGTGTCATGTCTGATGTTTGACATGGATGAAGGGAAGGACAGGCGGAGGGCAGAGGAGAACGGGGAGAGCACGGGAACGCATTGGGGGAGCAGAAGAAGATATAAAGGATGGCCTGCTCTCGACAGTCATGCGAGATTTGTCCATGGAGAAAACGCCCACACATGGCCGGCCGTCGGAAGTAATACCTTCTCTTCCAATCAGGATTTAGTACCGAGTGTAATGGTACGGCCGCCTAGGATTGATGTACCCTTACCCCGATGTTAATGTCCGGCCACTGTCCGGCCGGAGAGACAGGGCCGGGCCGCCCAGTCAGCATGCCTCAGTCCAAGTCCGTCTCGATCGTGTTCCTGCAGTGTTCCTCCAGCATTCAAACGTGTTCCCGCGCAGGTGCGATCCGAGTCTGTCGCATGCGCATTGCAGACGCCAGCACGACGAAACACCGCGCTCCGGCATTGCGGAGTCCGATCCTTCTCAGGAGTTCTTTCATCGCCACAGACGCTGCCGATGTAGTAATTGGCACAGCTCTTTCGGCCTCAGGGTATCAAAACGAGGAAACGAGGCTACTCATCGTCGCATTCGCTACAGCACAAACTCACTACAATGAACCACAAATTTAACCTTACACAACGCTGTACCTCCCCGCGGTAGCCGTGGGGTTCCGCATCTCTGCTTGAAGCGCAGCAGCCGACGCCTCCACCAGCAGCCGCTTGATCTCTCGCACGGCTTGTTCCACCTGTCACATAACCGTCAGCCCTGCTTCGACACCGGAAGCATTCAAAAGACCGCTCACCCGCCATTCCTCGTTCGATTCGATGAGCAGATGCAACTTCGGCGGGCCCTCCGCTGGAGGCTCCTTCCCGGGCTCATAGTAGATACCTGTATGAAAAAAAATACATTGCCAGAAAAATGAGCAATACGTCTTGACGACGCGAGCGGTAGAGAGTGGAGATGCGGAACAGATCGACGCACCCTTGTTTGTCACAGATGCGCCAGTCATATCGATGAGCTAAAGGAAACGCGCCCCGATGTCAGTGAGTGCTGAAACGCTAACTTTGCGGACGCCACCACAGCACTCACCTGCACCATCGTCTCCTTGTTCGTAACGCGCCACCTCGCCTTCTGTGGGTAGTCGTTGATCGGGATGATCGCGTGGAACTCGGTCGCGTCGATGGCCGTCCGCTTGCTCGTCAGCTCTTCGTGCTGTACCTGCGACTGTGCCACCAGCTTGTGTGCCCGCAGCTGTGCGTTCAGCTTCGCCACGACGCTCAACGCCTGCTTATGCACCGCGGTATCCTTGCCCGCGCGCTCGGCTGCCTCCTGCGCGGCGCGCAGGGAGTTCTGGAGCTTCTCCTCCTCTTTAGCCTGCGCCAGCCGGCGGGCCGCGGCGGCGGCCCCAGCCACACCCAAAAGACCCTTAGAAGAGTCAGGAGCAGGGCCGCGTTTGACCTCGACCTTGAAGTTGCCGAATGTCATATCGTCGCCCTCCTTCTTGGTCTCGGTAGCAGCCGCCTCTTGCTGCTGCTTTTCCTCCTCCGGCTCGCCATACGCCTTGCGCTCAGCCTTCTCCTTAGCATCGCGCTCCTGGTCGAGTCGGTCGAGACCCTTCCCGCCGAAGCCGGAACCGGCAACCTTCGCCTTCCCAGACTTGACCTTATCAAGGAAGCCTGAAATGAGTACCGAGCCAGGTCAGCGATCTGCCCCCGTGTGCGAAGGAGCCGCCCACATACCGTTGCTAAGCTCTTCGAGCTCCTTGGGCACAGCGGCGTTACTAGCTTTCAGCGCGCGGTAGATGTCAACCGAGTACCTGTCCTGTTCTGGCGTGATGAAGGTCACGCATGTCCCCTTATTGCCGGCACGGCCCGTGCGCCCAGCGCGGTGAACGTAGTCCTCCATGTGATTCGGCGCGTCGTAGTTGATGACAAGCTTCAACTGCTTGACATCCAAGCCCCGCGCGGCGACCGACGTGGCAATGACGACGGGTACGACACCAGACTTGAAGTCCGCGATGGTGGAATCGCGGTCGACCTGGTCCTTACCACCGTGCAGAGACATGCAAAGGTAGCCCTTGCGCATCAGCTCGCGAAGGAGGTTGTCAGCGCCTTCTTGCCTGTCGACGAAGATGAGCGTGCGACACTCAGGGTCCTCGTTGTACGTCTGTCCGAGAATCTCCAACAGACGGTTGAACTTCGAGTCTTCTTCTCGGACTTCGACGATCTGGTCAATCTCGGCAGCGACGACGGATCGGCCACCAACCGTGATCTCGAGTGGCTTCCGGAGGATCTTGCGGGCAAGCGAGTCCATTTGTCGCGGGAACGTCGCGGAAAAGAGGACGGTCTGGCGGTCGGGTCGAATGTTGTTGACAATCTTCATGACCTGGGGCTCGAAGCCCATGTCGAACATGCGGTCGGCCTCATCCAGAACAAGGTAGGTGACGCGTTTGAGGTTGGTGACACGGCCTGAGTTTGCTGTCAGAAGATCAATCATACGCCCAGGTGTGCAGACGATGATCTCCGCGCCCTTCTTCATCTCAGCAATTTGGTCCTTGATAGGAGAACCGCCATACGCACAGACAGCCTAGAGACATGGATTAGGGACAGTTCGAGGTAAGCAAAACGACAACACTCACGCGAAGACCGAGGACGCGGAGGAAGGGCTTACACTCCCTGTGAATTTGGACTGCGAGCTCACGAGTCGGGGTCATGACAACGGCAACAGGGCCTTCCATCTGCTCTAGTGGCCGCTGATCCTTGATATGTCGGAACATGGGAAGCAGGAAGGCGATGGTCTTGCCAGAACCTGTCTTAGCAACACCAATGACATCACGGCCAGACATGATAGCTGGGATGGCTTGAGCCTGGATAGGTGTGGGGGCGACATAGTTGAGCCTCTTGATGACGTCGAGACTGAAGCCTTATCAGCATGAAAGTCCGAACCACAAGTCGACAATGATACTCACCATGTTGCAGGAAGA
>CM035307.1:1672151-2165252 GCA_002900995.3 Ganoderma boninense
CCATGGGTCGTGCTTGGGAATCGCCTCCTGGGGTGCGCAGTGTATATATGTGGCCATGGGAGCCTGGGAGCCTGTCTGCTGCGCCCGGATGCGCCGAAAAGCGAACAATAGCCAAAAGTCGAGATTCCCGAAAGCGGATGTGGGAGCGATACTGGTGCCGCGGCAACGGCCAGGAGGGTCAGGCGGGGCGTGACTGTGGATTCCGCGCGAGTGCGTACATGCCGATCAACCACTCGCCTGCCGCTATAAAGTTCCTTCTTCCAACGCCTCCACTTCTCAACCACATCTCATCCCCCAACACACTCTTGCTCTCTCAGCTCTGTTTAACAACGCTCTCAACTACCTGTGCCCGTTGCACTCAAGCCAACATGCCGCCATCACCAACCCGGTCATCGACCCGGCCCCGAAGATCAACCGCGAATGGCGACCTGCCCTCCTTCATGCGGCGCCCTCCGAAACCCGAAGGCGTAAAGACCATCCTTGCAAACGCATCCCTGCACTCCCTCACCGCCGCGGAGCTCGAGGAGCGGTACCAGCACAACGCGCACATCCTAGCCGAGACGTGAGTGCCCGACAAGCTTTTGAGTTTCGCGATCCACATCGTAACATCCCGCTCTCCTCTCCCTCTGTTTCCCTTTCCGCTCTGCGTCATGGGGGTTGTGGCGTCGCTGCTGTAGGTCCGCGTCGAGCTCGCATTTCATCAAGCAGTTGGAGGACCAGCAAGCGGCCATCAGATCCCGCCTCAACGATCTCGGCGTCGAGGGCATCCGATCACAACTGGAACACACCAAGATCGAGGAGGAAGAGTCCATGAACATTGACCCGCCTCCGCCACCCCCAGACGAGTACAGGCCGATTGGCGCGAAGGCGCGGGCACTCGCTCGATGGGTGCGTGCTGTTCTGCTGCTCTCCTTGTTCAACCACGTTGATATATGCGTTCCTACGTGTGCGCCACTCAGAATCCTATGGGCACGAGAGGTCCCGCAGCGGGAGGCATGTCGTACGACGAAGCCACCAACATTCTACGGGAGACGTACCAGCGCGAACAAGAACACAAGGCGAGGGTGATCGATAGGCGAAGGCGGCGGGGAGAAGTCATGCCTGGCGAGAAGCTCACGCGGGCTGAGATGGATGCGCGGATGCTCGCGTTCCTGTACGTTATTCATCTCCGAGAATGTATGTGCTACCCAACTCAATATTCCCAACAGCACGTACAAGCCCACCGATTCAGACCTTGAAGACGACGATGACGATGATGATGAGGGGGAGGACGAGGAAGCCCCGGAGGGCCGACCTTCATGGTTTGACGAAGATGATCAAGACGACGGTATTAAAGGCCAAGATATCATCGAGCCCGATTATGAAGACCTGTCGAGTGTCATCCGCATTGATGAAGCACGGATCCCATGGTCCATACCACGCGAAGAGTAGTAGTCAGACGATCCACATTGCGGTGACGTTGATATGTATCTTATGTGTGAAGTAACGAATAATATGTAGCAATAGGTCAAATAACCTCCAGGGGGTGATTGGGCGACAACAGCAGAACTAGCATCAAACAATCGTAAGCGTAAAGCACAGGACGGTACAACGAGTGGGAACAATCTGGGTGAGGGGGAGCTAGCAGGTAGATGTCCACCAAGCTCGTGAAAGACGGGGAGGGGCCAGCCTAAGGTCAGGCCGAACGCTGAACTCCCTGCTCGAGAATGTCGGAACAAATTGTTCCCATTCGTTGTACTTGGTCGTTTAGCGTGCATGAACCGGGCAGCTCCGTCCGCGTTGCAGCCATGACGACAGGCAAGCTAGAAGACGACAGAATGAGTATATGCAAGCAACGTGACCTGTGGACGATCGCACCGTTGTGGAAACTGCACAGGCAACTCAGTCGAGCCACCGTGGATCCCTTCATAAACTCTTCCAAGCAGATCACGCATTCCGTCCCGACGAGGGAACTCTCCGCGGGCAGCTTGTAGACGAGGTATTTCGCAGTTTGAGGGGGCTTGCTGGTGCCACCCTCCAGGCAGTGTTTCACATGGGACTCCTGAACTTGAGGGGGCCCAAGATCAGAGAGTGCAAGTTGGCATACAGGACACCTGTTGGGCTCGTCAATACGGTGTCCGTGAGGAAATATCGACGATTAGCTACTCGGCAAGATCGCTTAGCTGGGAGCTGGATTGGGCGCGAGTCGGACTTGGGACGTTCAGTCGTCGTTGGTCGATGAATATGCGTTCTAGCGAGTTGGTACGCGACGCTGCTAGGCCAACGGGTATCGTTGCGGTGACTTCTTCGTAACAACCTTGGCAGACACGTTGCTGGCTTGCCCCTGGAGTCGCATCTGGGAAGGACGGGTCATGGACGATGTCGGAAGGATCGAGGAGGACCCTGTAAGATGAGCAGCGGTCACAGAATATGCGCCCGCAATGGCGGCAGTGCTAGAGAAATGTCAGTGTTCTTGCCAGTAGGCTAGCCTGGTAATATAACGTACATGCTGCAGATGGGTAATGAGTATAGAATCTCACGAACACGAGGGGAACTCACTCTTCGATTCAAGAAGGTGAAGCGACGACGGCATTCGCGACACTCTGACACATGCTCGTCTCGTTCCCAAGTCGCATGCAGACTGTGGGGGGAAGACGCAGACCACCTTGGAGTAAGGACCTTCTGGGGCGCTTCGTGAGTAGGGACACGGAACTCTGGAGCTTGTGACAAGTGTGGCGTCAGATCGGTTGGGCCCCTGGAACTGGAACTGGTGGCGCGGCCAAAGTAGTCGGTCGTTGTGGACCGTATTGACGGTGCTCGAGCGGTACTCGTATCTAAAGGAGTAGCTCCCGGATAGTGGAACTCTTCATCATCGTCGTCGTCGTCAATGTCGACGCCATCTGTTGCAAATTTTCAGCAATCTATAGTTGGTAAAAAGGATGGAGAGATGAATTACCGTCACCAGAAATAAGCAATCCTTGGGCACCGGCAGCAAGCCTTCTGCGCTCTAGTTCTCGATTATATGCGTTCAAAAGAACCTCAGCTTGGATTTTGCGCTCGTGGTCGTCGTCGCCTGCATAGCGTCAGCATTGAGCTTATTGAAATTATATATTAAGCCACTCACCAAGAAGGCCCTGTCGGAGCTCCGTTGTCGCACGCTCGAGCTTCGCAATCATCCGTCTCGCCTCGAGCGCAGAGCTCATGTCGCCGTCGTCCGGATGAGGCGTGCCAACAAGATACCTCGCCCGTGCCACATAATCTTGCGAGCCGAGGCCCAGAGTAGGCATCGCGCTCATCTCCTGCCCATCACTACCTCCAAAGTCGCTTTCGCCGTCGCCATGTTCCACGTAGGGTATAAGCTGCCCATCCGCCAGATGGTACATGGCGCCGTCCGGCAGGAGGAACGGCAGCGGGGGTATATCGAGCCTGCGCCGCATTACGCGCACCCACCGTCGTCGGCGCACCCACGCATGTGGAGGGTGCGTGCTGGTACTCGTGCTTCCATGGGTGCTGCTTCGACTTCGGGAGCTTCCGCCAGCCAGGCCGACGGCGACTGCGCCACTGCCATTGAGGAGTCGTTCAAGTTGTGGCGGAGGCTCGGATAACCACTGGTCGTCGGCATCACCGAATGAGTGGGCGTACTGCCACCCTTCTTGGGCGTCAACACCAGGAGGTGTAACGTCCAGCGTCCAATCCGACCTGCGAAATATCAAACAGTGTTCGGAGAGAAAGTTCCGCGATACTGGACTCACAGCCAGAAGTGACTTCGATCAGCTCCCTCCCGTGAAGAGCCAGGTTTGGGCAAAGTGAATGGGTCCTCACGGAGCGGGAGCTGCACGTCGCTTCGCCACGCACCGACCCTCTTCCCGTTCGACTCAGAGGCGACAGGCAGTATGAGTTCAAACGGCGCCTGACGTCCGCGTCGGCCCAGTCCTGAAGCTGAAAACTTAGGGCGGCCACCAGAGACGGCCAGTGTCTTCAGACGAACATCGAGCCGCTGGTTTTCGTATAATACTAGAGGGACAGTAGTGTGTACCCCCAAAGGATTGAAGGGAACGCTCGAGTCGCGCCACTTCTCTGACTCAAACCGTTGGAGGACCTGTGAAGAGCATTGAGACTAGAGGAAACACATTCAACGGGCTCCTTACCTCGCATACCCATATTTCGAAGACGGCTGCTGCAACGTCATACGCTGTCTCTCCCCAGTTATTCCTGACCAGCGGATCGGCCTGCTGCTTGGTCAAGAGATATAGGACAACAGGCAAGTGACCCTTTGATGACGCGTTCACTGTGTACAATAATGCGAGTTCGTGATGTGAAGGAGTTCTATAACACTGAGGCACTCACTCAAAGGTGTCCATCCGCCCTTGCTCCGTACATCCACGCCCGGCGCTCCATCAATTTCAGATGTCGCGCCGCCGCTTTCGCATAGCCAACGGACAATGTCGAGATAGCCCTTTCTGCGTCTCAGCACTCGTCATTCTTCCGCTGTAGAGAGTGGCTCACCTTTGAGCACGCGTTATGCAAAGCAGTCCATCCGTCCGCATCCTTCGCGTGGACGTCGGCCTTCCCGGGCAGCAAGTACTTGACGACGTCCAAATGGCCGTTCAGAGCGGCCTTGTGCAGCGCGGTCTGTCACAACCCGCCCCCGCGGCGCGTCAGGAACCCGTGCACACTCCAGAAATAGCAACACGCGAGCAACAGCACCGAGCCTCACCTCGCCCTCTTTGTCCTCGATGTCCGGGATCGCACCGCACTCTTCCACGACTGTCGCGCCGAACAGAAGGACGCCCTCAGAACGCGCCGAAACACGCAAGAAGATGCAGGGAAACACGCACGCCATTTGACGATGTCGAGCCAGCCACGGCTCGCGGCCGCGTGCAGAGCCGTGAGACCCGTCCGCGGCGAGGCGTCGTTTGTGAGCTCGAACGGCTCCACGTCATCCGCGCGCACGGCGCTCCTGAACTCCGTCTGGACGCGCCGGAGGTCGCCCGAGGCCGCCGCCGCGTGGAGCGCTTCGAGCTGAGCGGGCGACGGGTGGTGCCTAGCGGGAACAGGGGAGGGGGCAGTGGGTTGCACAGCGGGCCCGGCGGCCTCCGTCAGTGGCGGGGGTGGTGAAACGGCACGGGGAGAGGGAGATACGAGGAGTTGCTGGAGTTCTTGCTTTGGCGTCTGGCGTCGCTCTTCGGGGGGGTTATATTCGAACGTTGCCTCCGGTTCGTACTCGAAAGCGGCCTCAGATTCGTTGTCGAATGCTGTCTCTGATTCATGCTCAAATGCCGTCTGGGATCCGTACTCGAAGGCGGTCGCGGACTCCTCTTGATCGTCGGTCAACGCAGCAGATGAGTTGGCCTCGGTGCCTGGGTAGACGAACTCCTCCTCGTCCTCTTCGTCATGCATGGAGGGATGATTCGAAACCGGTGACGGAGTGGAGCTGGCGACTCTGCGGTCCGTGCGGGAGGGTAAGCCAAGGGCCACGAGCTAGCGAATCCATACTCACTCTTCTATAGTAGTGAGATAGTGTAGAGGATGGAGCAGGTCGCTGCTCATAGCACAGTCACCGAACAAGTGAAAAGTCGGCGCGAGAGGCGAATCCGACGGCGTCCGCGAGGCTCGGCTAAAAGTTCGATGCATATGCGACTGTCACATGACCGAGGCGCGATAATGAAACGGCGCCTGTTCGAGTTGGCAGTGCCGCTGCCGCTGCCTGCGCGATCGACAGTGTCTTGAGTGAGCACCGAGGAAACGGGAGAAGGCCTTCTGATTTCTATGTGGACCTCATGAATACACGGGAACAGTGACTATCGGAAACAGACAGAGTGTCTAAACGATTGTAGATACAAGCAAGAATGACCGCAAATAGTAAGTGCTGTGGCGTCTCTTTAGCCTGCAGGAGGAGCACAAGACAAAACGGAAAGGTCGTTTGAATTCAAAAAATACCTATCGCGACATCCCAAAGGTCTCGATGTGCAGAGTTACCGAGGGAGCACCTTTCAGGATATTCGCAGGACTCGTCAACTTAGAAGCCAGCGCGCTGGAGACCGACGCAGTGAGCGACGAAGGTCCGGAAACTGGGGGCAAGCATCGCAATCAGCACCGGCACATCTTTGACTCTTGGACAGCACACATATAGCGGCCGCTCACCATCAACCGAGACGGGCCCAGAAGACCCATCGACACCCTCCTGGAGGATCCGCCGGATGCTCGGGCGTCCATGGACGATCTTGAGCGAGGAGTACAGAGGGAGCTCCTTGCCTGCAGCCTCTCCAGAGTCCGAGCCCGAAGCCTCCGACCCAGCATACTGAGTGCCGGGGATCCGCGGAATGTCGCATGTGGGGCCTGTGACGTACACAGAAGGCTCGATAGCAAGCGGCGTCGACTGTGCGACGGCGAGGGCCTCGCATAGACTCTTAGAGATCCAGCCGAGGTGGTCTGCAGCGTTCATGAGTGCGCGTGACAGGCTGAGGGCGCAACGTGGGATTGGCGGAAGGCGGAGACATACCTGACTCGCGGACGGCCCAGATAAAGATCACACGACTGACGGAGGTAGTCCGGGTGCGTGAGTGGCTGGGGAAAGGTTCACATGAGCGTTGAATGGGGTGACACAGCGGGCCCGGGAAATGGCATTGACATACCGCACAAGGTTCAGGAGATGGGGCAGAGTGTATGACACCCCAGAGCCGCCTTAACGCACCCTGTCAGCCATGCCAAATGGAACGGATCAAATAAACTAACCAGCGATGAGAATGCACGTCGAGAACCTCGTCAGATCGGGAGGGCACCCATATGGCCCGTCAATGAACGCAGGCACGCGACAGACGCCATTGCTAGTTGCATGTTCGCTGAGGCGACCGGTGAAACCACCGCGGGCGCGGATGAGAAACACCACGTCACGCTCGCCCGACTCGTCGAGGCTGGACTGCTGGGGAATGCTGGCGATGGTGAACGGGTGTGCCTCGCTAGGGATGTCGCTGATAGTGGGCAGGACGACGTAGGCGTGCTGGCCCGCCCGCCAGTCCATCTTGCGGCGGAGGGTCATGCGCACCGTGTCCGAGGAGACGAGCTCGATGACTGCTGAACCATACTCGTGGTGTCTGCCGCCTCGTCCCCTGTTATTCCAGACGAGGCGTGTAGTGCGCAGGACGCGATCGAATGCCCAGACGACCAGTGCGGGCCAGAAATAGTCGCCATAGCTACAAATGTAGATTGTCAGCCTGCCAAGCGTGCGGCAAGGTCAAGGTCGTGGAAGAACTCACTTGACATGCCGCGCATGGAGATAGCCGCCAATGATGAAGATCCTAAGTTGAACAATCCAGGGCAGGCACCGGTCAGCAATAGACACACAAAAACCAGACATGTACAATGCTCACCCGACCAGAAAGACATGGGTCATGAGGAAGAACTCGAAGAATAGGATGCGGATGATTCGAACCGACATCATACTCAGCAGAGTAAACGATGTCAATGAAGCGGCGCCCCAGCGCATCCAACCATGGCCAAAATCTTCCCTTTCAGTGAGGCTAGAAGAACACCGTTGAGCGTGCGGGTACAATGCCAAATAGGCGGACACCACGTACCCTGCGACGGTCCGAGTGAGCGCATGGATCCAAAGCAGGATGAGGCAGGTCCTCGCAGCAGCACGATGAAGTACGTTTAACTGTCGATGAAAGCGTTGGTATCCCGTAAGAGAGTCGCCGTGACTGTGGGAGACAGACCTTCTCATGTCCAATACCCGTGAGGACTGCGAAGGTGAGATAAGTTCATTGATCCGACTCGGAGAGATAGACGGTGCACCTACAAGAGATGATGTTATTTTTACCAGCCAGTGCGACAATGAACGGAAGCTGGCAAGCCGCGAGGTGCGCCCCTCGGTCCTGGTAGAACCAGTAGTTTAGGTCCTTCGCTATCATGTGCCGCTCAACATCAGCGCTGCACAAGTTCCGAGGAAATAAAAAAGAAGAGCGTACTATTCGTGAATGTGAGGCTCAACATCGCCGCAATGTATCCGAAGACGAAGAATAGCTCCGCAATGGACGCCGCGCCGACGAGGAGCGGGACCTGTACACGGAAGAAGATGATTCTGAAGCCGGAGGCGCAGGCCGACGGGATGCGCCGCCAGGATGCCCTGCCATTCCGACCGGGGAGGACGATCTCCTGGGACGACGCCTTCCCGTCTTTCCTGATCGCCAACATGGGCTCCTCGGATGCACAGAGGAGGAAGTCGAAGAGCAATGAGAGAGTGAAGCGCAATACCCGGACAGTGAACAGGAACGCGACGACGGATGCGATGAGCACCCACATCCTTCTAACCGCCTCCTTCTGCTGTGCCTCCCTAAAGTGGGAGTCGGCCTTGGAAGGATTGTAGACGTGGAAGCGGTCCAAAAGGTGGCTCATGTCGGGGGTCGACGAAGACATTGTTGAGGCCAGGAGTCGTCTCGAGAGTGCTCTTCGTGAGGCAGACGGTGGCGACGATGGCGCATCGTATTTATAATGGTCGACCTAGGAACACCTACGGCCTCCTCCTGACGGTTCCTCCGCCCGGTGTGGTAGAAAGGGCCGACTCGACCACATGATCGCTTGACGCATACCGCGCGGACGACGATGGACCCTATCACAACATGATTGCAGAGTCGAGCGAGAATGACAACACCCGAAGGTATTGACGGTTGAGGTAGAATGGCAGACTTGACCTGAATTAGAACATCGGGGCGTCTGTCGAGGATCCGGGGTAAACAACTGGAAAACGTCTCGAAATACTCGGGCCAATTCAATCCAAGGTGGGGCATGTGTATTGGTTCCTTGAGCACGTTGGAGAATGTTGATAGGGTGCGATCTCGACGACAAGCTGACTGAAGCCGGGTTTGGTCCTAAGCTCGCTTAAGCGGCGGAGGCTCGGATGGTCGACGGTTAAGGCTCGGTGGGGCTGTTCATCGAGGCTAACATGACGGCATCCAGGCTGTCCAGGAGCCAATGGGACGAATGGGAATAAACACCAACAGGAAGACTCTGTATATCTGATATGTTGACCTGTGAACATATGACACGGGAAGAGCGCAGAGCGGAGACAATCAATGCCTATTTTGAAAACCACTCACAACTCCATCGTCGCATGGGTGTGAAAGTGTTGGAAAACTGACATGGATGGCATGCCTGAGACCGGCGAACTTGGCTCATTCGAGAAGAATGGATTGATGTCGTAAAAGATGGTTTTCAACATGGCGCTGTCCACGCGTTCCATGGTCGCAGGGGGGGCACCGGAGACAGACTGTCAAGAGAATCCAGCATTGACTGCATAAACGCGTCATGGTGTTGCGGTGTCGACAGAAGCCCATTAGCGATACGTTGAGCGGATCTGTAAGGAAGACATAGGCCTGAGATACTTAGTTTGACAGGACTGGGCTGAAGTACAACTGCATACCTCGGCACACAGACACGTTTCGGGATCCGAAATGCCCGTTGGCTGCGAGCGACATGCCATGGGAACGGCTCGCGCGTGATAAGTCCGATGAAGTTGGTGGCTATTTGCTACTAACGCGACGAACAGCTGCGTCTGTCTGCAGCGCAGATTGAGATACCTGTAGTTGTTACGTTGGAGTCATGGGGCTTGACATTTGGTCAACATTTAGGGCGTGGGCAGTAAGTATGAAGAAAGATAAGTGCAGTGCTCACTGAAAGTTTTCACATTTCGATGGAGTGAGTGTATTTGAGGTCTAACAGCGTAGGGTTGGGTACCCAACGTCGACGGTGGGACAGCCGGAGAATGTACCAGATCAAGTTGCAATCGATGGTGCGGCGAGGCACACAAGGGCAAGCGTGTCAGGGAAAAGGTTAATATTGAGCCCATTCAGAGTCGGGAGGGTGTTTCGATGGGTGTGCATGACGAATCCCAAGAGGAGGATCGATGAAGACGGCGAAGGAGAGGAAGCCGACGTCGCGATGGACCTGCCCCGCAGTCGAAACCTGCCGGCCCGCGCCGAGCTTGAAGCTTGTTGGCCACGCGGCCCGCGTCCTGACGCGAATGCGACCAATTCAGGGTTGTGTACTCTCCGCCCTCGGACGGGAGTCGGTGCGCTCCTAATAAGTAGCCTGCGCCTGCAGCTACTCGAGAGAGCCCAACGCTGCGCCAGAAGGTCTGTTCCGAAAGCCACAGGAGTCGTTTCGAGACTGGCCGTTTTCCGTCATGAGCTGCGGCTTCATCCAGAAATATATGGTGCTTTTGCTGCACGCAGCGACTCGTGCCGACATCTAACGGTGGGTCATACGAGATTCTCGGGGGCGAAACAGGAGCAACGACGAGGTATGGATGAGAGTCCTGCGCGCTGGAGTGATGCACTGTGAAGGCGGCTCCGGGCGATTTTAACACGGGAAACGGGTGAAAACTCCGGTTCACCCGAAAACCGGGTGGTGACCGAGTTACTTTCCTTCCGGGTGAGTTTCACCCGGTTTGGGCCCGGTCTCATTACAACCCGGAATACGGATGCTTATAACCCGGCCAAGACTTAAGCCTCATTTTAATCATCTCCCAAATTAGCGCCCTTCAAGCCGGCCGGAACCGGGATGACTCATCCACTCGGAACAGCTGATAACGACGGGGCCGTCTCTCTGCCTTTGGCCTCTCCCTCTTTCTCCCTCCTCCTCCTCTACACCGCACACGGAACACCATGTAAGTCCCTTTTTCTGAGTCCTGATGGCCAGGTAAGCTGTTCAAGTGTGTAGGAAGGTGCAAGGTCAGTGATACAGCATTCCATATCAGAAGACCAGGTGAGCGCGACGGTTACATAGATACTGACTACTTTTTCAGGCATTTTATTCGAGCAACATGGAGGCACGCGAGGCGAGTGTGAGCGAGAGCGGTATCGAGCTACTGTAGGGGATGCAGGGTAAGTGTCTTGCTGCTGGCTTTGTACGAGAGACCCTTGCGACGGGTCCCGGGTCGTGACACCGGTTGGGGTGGGCGTCGTGCTTTTCCGTGAAGTGTGGGAGTGTAGTCTATTGCGATGTAATAGGGATACAATACATTTTAACTGGAATGCGTTCAATAAGTGAATGGCGAGTGCCGGAGATTCTGGGAGGCTGAGATCAATTGAAAACTACCTGAAGAGCGGACAAAAGTGACCAGAAAAACTGGTTATAATCATCCGGTTTAGCCCCTTGTACCGACCGGGTGACTTTCAACAGCTCACAACCCGGTTTAGACCGGACGAAAGGTGCCAAATATCGAGTTCTTTTCAACCGGTTTCAGCAACCCGGTTCCCGAGTGAATATTATACCTCCCGGGTTACTTTCACTCGGTGCGCGAATGAAAACAACCTGGAGATCGGGTGACTTACCGGGTGACTTTCGCCCGGTCATGCCTTTACACATATGGACGCCGCGACGAATTGTGGCGAGACGCTGACGCGATGGCGGATGGGGATTGAGTGATGACCTGCAAATGTCCTACTTACATACTATACGAGTCCATCGGGCTCCTGCGCGGTTCAGTCCCTCGTACGAGTCCCTGCCAGCGTCCTTGTTTCCCGTATATATGCTTCGTCCTCCCACAAAACTCCTTGCGCTCGCTGTCTGACTCGATCTCGGTGTATCCTCGCCCTCGGTTCTCCCCGTGCCTTCACGCGAACTCCCAGCCCCGCCCTCGCCTCACTGACACCTGAATCTCTCGCCCGTCCTTAACGGTATCATGGCCACCAACGGGATCGTCTCCAATGGCAAGGATCGCTCCAACCTCATCCCATTCTCTTCTCGCCTTCGCGAAGGCAGAGCGCTTGCTCAGGATGTCTGGTCCATCTTCAAGTGAGTTCCGACGTTCTTTGAATGGCTCGGATGCGGCGACCTGACTTATATACTCGAAGTGCCGCCAATCTCCCATCGGACTGTATCAACCTCGGACAGGGATACATGAACTTTGCTCCTCCGCAATGGGTCAAGGTGGCCGCGGAAGAAGCATTGAACTCCGTCGCCGCCAACCATTACTCCCATCCGAAGGGCCGTCTCCGTCTTCGCGAGGCAATAAAGGCACACTACGAGCCCGACTTCGGTCGATCTTTGGACCCGGAGACGGAGATCCTTGTGACCAGCGGTGCAAACGAAGGCACGTTCATTGTATCTACGCTCTAAGGCCGATCTCTTCCAATGTCCTGACCGACCTCTCCGGCACCAGGACAATACTCTGTCTTCGTCGCATTCTTGGAACAGGGCGATGAGGTCATCATGTTCGAGCCCTTCTTCGATCAATACCTCCCCTCCGTGACCTTCAACGGCGGTGTCCCGG
Source organism: Ganoderma boninense (assembly GCA_002900995.3). Lineage (NCBI taxonomy): Eukaryota > Fungi > Basidiomycota > Agaricomycetes > Polyporales > Polyporaceae > Ganoderma > Ganoderma boninense. Next base: position 1,684,402 of record CM035307.1, read on the forward strand.
TCTATGTGCCCCTCCACCCCCCAACTGGTGCCGGCAAACACAGCAGCCATGAGTGGACAATCGACTTCGACGAGCTCCGGTATGTGTGTGACCTTGTCATGATATCCTAAAAAATACCCGGTCCGTCCGTTAACCAACTGTATGCCGCGAATTCTTGTTAGCCGTGCCGTCACGACCCGCACGAAGATGATAATCGTCAACACGCCACATAACCCTGTTGGAAAGGTCTTCACGAGGCCTGAGCTAGAAAAGATTGCGGCTATCGCAGAAGAGTATAACCTACTTGTGATGTCCGACGAGGTCGTAAGTATCGTTGTCCCGGAATCAATGTCATCGTGGACCCCGCATCCTTCCTTCCTCACGACATCTTATCCATCCAGTACGATTCGCTCGTGTTCGACGGGGAAGAGCACGTCCGCATTGCCACCCTGCCAGGGATGTGGGACAGAACTGTCACAGTCGGTTCTGCAGGCAGTATGTTAAGTTTTCAGCTGCACCTGCATCGGTATTGATTACTTCCGGTGCAGAGACGTTCGCTGCAACGGGCTGGCGCGTCGGTTGGCTCATCGGGCCACAGTCGATCATCTACCCCACGCTCGCGGCGACAACGCGTATCGTTTTCTGCAGCAACTCCCCGCTCCAGGAGGCAACTGCTGTCGGCCTGGAGCAGGCGAAGAAGCGTGGCTTCCTCAAGCAGCAGTGCGACGAGTACGCCGAGCGCCGCAAGATCCTGACGGACGGCTTCGACAAGTTGGGCATGCAGTACTCGAACCCGCAGGGGAGCTACTTCGTATTGCTGGTTCGTGTCCTATCTTACTCGTGTCCCCGTGAGAGCGGCGGCTTCGTGATGGACTTGGTGGCTGAACCTTAGTCGCACAGGACATTCGTAACGTCAAGTGGCCCGATGATTACCCATTCCCTGAGAGCGTCCTTGGGCGAGGGCGTGACTTCAGGTGAGTAATTAGAGCCGCGTTTCTCCCTTCGCGCAGTGCCTTGCTGATTTTGCAACCGCTTTTACGTAGGGCATGCTGGTTTATCGCGATGGAAGTCGGCGTTTCTTCCATCCCTGTTAGCGAGGTATAGTCTCCACGACATCCGTGCAAGCCCACGCTCACCATATGTCGCATTAGTTTTACTGCGAAGAGCACACTTCTATCGGCGAGGCATATGCCAGGTTCGCCTTCTGCAAGGATGTCGACACGCTGAAGCATGCGGTGGAGCGTCTACAGAACCTCAAGAAGTACCTGGCGTAAACCGCAACCTGTTTGCCCGGCCGAGGTGGTCGGTCGGACCTACCGCAGAAGTCGAAAAATCACGTCGTGCAGATAGCTAGATAGACAGATAGAAGACGTCGTTATCACTGTGTATACTTTCGGGGCGAGATTGCTGGCTGCCAGTAACTTTGTAGCGTTACGCAACGCATCATCTGCTACGCCTCAAGCTTGTCCACTATCCGTGAGAGGAGCTCGTTGACCGCGGTCGACCGCGCGTCGTAATACGCCGGGTTGCTCACCAAGCGGCGTGCCAGGAACGTGAACGACAGCACATCAGCCGCCTGCTGCTTCCCGGCGATGACCCCGTCCTTCCGCCTGTCCTTGTACCACGACCGCAGCGTGTCCGTGTCGAACAGCTTCGACTCCAGCGGGAGACCATCGTTGAGGAAGCGAGTAATCGTGTCCTTGCCCTCCGCCTGGCAGAGCAGGTAGAACCGTCCTGCCCCCCCATGACGTACTGCCTTCCCTTGCATGCGCACGACCTCCTCGAGGGGGTAGTCGCGCAGCTGCCGCTCGTCGCTCCCAGGCGGGACGTACACGTACTGCGTGCCCATGACCACGACAGTGGTGGCGCGCACGGGCAGCGCCCAGCACGCATCGCGCGGGACGATGAGCACACGCACGAGTCCCTCTGCATAGAGCTCAAGCAAGAGCAGCCGGTCCGCCTTCGCGATCCCGTCGTGGAAGAACCCGACGCCGCGCGTGATGAAGTCCTTCAGGCCCTCGTAGTCCTGCAGCCGCGCGAGGTAGAGCTCGAGGCGCTCGATGGAGACGCCGTCAGGCAGGTAGCCCTGCGCAAGCATCTCGAGCGCGCACTGCGTGATCAGGTCGAGCGCGACGGGCGCACATTGGCTGCGCGACGGCACGAACACAAGCGCGGGCTCCCCAGAGCCGGCGCGGATCGCAGCGTGCGCCGGCTTCGCCATCGCCTTGAAGAGCGCGGCGGACTGCGGGATCGTGAAGGTGTGCGTCGCGACCGCGAGTGACTGGTCGCGGTCGCCAGGGCGGAAGCTGTGCAATGTGAGCGGGTCGACGTTGAGCCACGCGGCGAGGTCGGCGGGGTCACTGAGCGAACTGGAGAGCCCAATGAAGCGCACAGGGTGGGCTTGCGTTGCGTGCAGGAGGAGCGAGACGCCGAGCTCGTACACCGCGTCGAGCAGCTCGAGGCTCTCGCATAGCACCAAGCGTAGCCGCGATAAAGCCTCCTTGACGTTCGGGCGCCGTGAAAGTGCCGAGAAGAGGTCTGACGCAGTCACGACTCTAACGCTACGTCTCGAAGGGACATCGAAGAGATGATCTGCTCCAACAAGCTCGACTGAGGTGCCTGTAGCTCTTCTCGCCGAGCGAAGCTCAGCCCGAAGGTCCAGCGCGATACTTCTTCGAGGCGCCACCACCAGGGCCCATGCGTTATCCGGCGAATTTCGAAGTGTTTCCCTATGCAATATCCATGAGTATGCGCATGGAAGAGGGCAATCAAACTCTCCGCACCATATCGCAAGTTGGCCAATAATAGATTTACCACAGCCTGTGGGTGCGCAGAAGAGTGCATGCGATCGAGTTTGGACGATACTCCAATAGACCTGACTTTGAATGGCGTTCAAACCGTGGACCTTGTGAGAGAATACCTCCTGCAGAGCGGGGTTTCGAAGGACCGAAAGCGGAAGAAAGGGGATATCGAGGCGGACAGTATGCGATTCGGACCATGTCGGCATGATGAGGTCCTCGAGGGACACCGGTACCTCTTCTTCCGCCCCTATCCATCGATCCGAGACGTAACGTATTGTAACCGAGGGGGGCGGTTTATCCTTTGGCACCGAGATGACAAAGTCGATGTCGACGAACGTCGTCGTTTGTCGGAATATGAGGTGAGAAAGCTGCAGGATGTTCGTCCCTTCATGGTCTTCGACCCATAGCCAGAATGGTTCAACAGACCCATGAATCTTGCTGCTCCAGTTGTAAGCCCGCTCGACTTTGACGGCGATCTTCAAAACGTCCGCGCCAAGAGGCCGTAGGTTGTAGCTGATACGCACGGTCGGGAATTGCTTGGCGGCATTCCGGACGGCCGCTCCATGCTTCTCGTTCAGGTGGATGAGTTTTCCCAGTTCTTCAGAACTCATTTCTGCCAGGTCGAATATGTTGTAGTCATCGGCCCAGCGCTCTAGATTGTGTAGCGTATCCGCTTTCAATCCCTCAAATTGCTTGAGCGGATGTTCATATGGCCACATGCGTTTCTCGATGGCCTTGCTGATGCCCATGAGGACGAAGGCGGCGTTTCCCCATTTCCGGGAGATGGCAATCTCGAGGAGGCCACGAGCAATACGGCCGCCATTCTGGGCAGCGTATGCCTGATCGGAGACGAGCGCAAAATCCTCTGGTCGACACCCCGAGATGTAAGCCTGGAGAAGAATATTGACCTTCCCTGCACTGGTATCGGTCCCACCCTAGAATGCATGGTTCATCCTTCGATCTGGATTCCACAACTCTCAGCTTACCTTGACTGTACAGGGGACCCAGTCTGAGTCCATGAAATATTTGAGCTCATCCACCTCGTTTTCTCGGACTTGAATTTGATCGAACTGTCACGGCCGTGAGCGAGGGCGTTGTTACTTCATTCCGAGGGTGGACTCACCTCCGTACTGTCACACAGCATTGCCAGGACGTCTGCCTCCGTCATCTTCTCTCGGAATTGTTTGATGAAGGTTTCAACCGACTTGTGACGAATGTAATACTTCGCGGCGATCCGTCCGAGGTCAGTTATAACCAGACTCCCGGTGTTGCGATCGAATGCAATCATACGAGCTTCAGCGAGTTGCGAAGCAGCAGCGGTGATCAAGGAATTCCGTTTGGCGCCGAGTGTGGGATCCTGTACTATTTCATCCCAAGGCATGCCTGGGTGAAAGCTCGTGTCACAGGTGGCTTCCATCTACGATCTCATTACTTACCGTATTGTAACGGACTCTTCTTCATTCGTACGAAGAGGTACGTGTAACTGAGCCATTGCACCGCATCGTGTGCGTTGGCGACTGTCCCAAGGGCAATCTCGGCGTTGAGAGCATCGACAATTCCAGCAATGAACCTACGTCAAACTCATGAGTACCATACCATGGCGGATTAAGCATTGTGACATACTTGGATTCAATCGGTACTTGGGCCGTTACAGCGTCGAGGTAGTGTGTAAGCTTCTCTTCGTTAGTGCAGATGTAACCCACACCACTCGATTCTAAGCCAGGCCGCCCGGCTCGCCCGAAGACCTGCAGAACGTCCAGGACGGAGAGATCGGTAAAGGCACCTCTCGAGCTGTCGTACACTTGTGTCCCTTTGATGACGACTGAGAGGAGGGATTAGCGATATTTTCAGATTACGCTTGTTCTGAACACACCGGCATGAGCAGGCAAGTTGACACCCCACGCCAACGTCGCTGTACAGCAGAGAACCTACTCAAATGTTAGATTCTCCTCGTTCTGCAACCTTCCACGTAACCCTCACCTTAATCGCCCGAGCTTCGAACATTCGCTCCATCATATTCCGGTCGTCTCGTAACATACCAGCATGGTGAATACCGAAACCGAGGTCGAAAAGCTGCTTCATCTCCTTGTTCCTTGACTTCCCAATATCTCGACGGAAAAATTCGAACTGAGGATGGTCCTGACAACTGAATTCCTCTAATGTCCCATCGTTCTGGGCCGTCTCTCTAATAGCCTCGGCGGCCTTTACAGTCTCTTTCCGCGCGTGCACGAACACCATGACCTGGTGGCCCTCGCGGACGAGCTCTGAGACCTTCTCGTAGACGACGGTGTCCAGATTCTTCCTCGCTGTTGGGCTGTTGGGCTTACCCTTTACACCGATGAAATGCTGTTCCAGCGGGACAGGTCGGAAGGACGAGTCGAAGTAGAACAGTCCGGTGTGCCGGTTCACACTGCAATTCAAACATTCAGGGAAAAAATCCCCTAGATGGAACATGAGACTCACCTCAGGAAGTCCGCGACGTCAATGTAGTTGGGCAATGTTGCACTAAGGCCGACTATTCGGATGACGGATTGCGAGCTCTCAACCTACTCCTAACTCAGCCAGGAAACAAGACAACGTTGGAATAGTCGATAGGCTTACCTGTCTGAGGGTACGAGCGACGATGGTCTCAATGACAGCACCTCGTTCGTCATTGAGCAAGTGGACCTCGTCGATGATGAGCAACTTCACTTTCTGGAATAATACCGCGTCAAAGCCCAAGAATCTCTACATGAATGGTAGAGCGCCAACCGATGCAAGCTCTCCTTCCCCTGTGGGCTTTCGGGTGACGACATCCCACTTCTCAGGAGTGGTGACGATGATTTGTGTCTCGTTGATCTCCTGCTTCGTGAGCTGCATATCACCTGACAGTGGTTCAACAAAAGAAACGAAGTAATACAAAATTGAACTCAGAACGTACCAGTAAGTTCACGCACGAGGATCGACAACCACTTCAACCGTCTGCCAAGTTTGCGCGTGATCTCTGCCGCAAGGGCCTTCATTGGCGCACTGATAAAACGTGAGCCATGCGCAGTCATAGGTGTTGAAAACCATACACATAAATGATCTTGAACTTGTCTCTTTGAACGGCCACAGCCATATTACCAGGAGACGCAGACGAATTCAAATGTTGGCTGATGACCCGAAGGACGGTGAGCATAGCAACATCAGTTTTACCCTACAGAACGTGTCAATAAGAGTTAAGCGTCACAAAATCCAAGGTACTAACGGCACCAGTAGGAGCTGACAGAAGCAGCATTGGTTTAGCATATCGATTGAAAGCAATGCGACGTCACGACAAGCGAAAGGCTCACCGCATACAAGCATGTTCTCGTTTGATTGGTATGCGGTTGGGAATACGATTGACTGGATCCTATTCAGGGACGTGTATCCCTATGAATAGATCCATAAGCAGCGCGACCACCACTGCTCTTCTCAGCCTTACCGGGAATGATCCCTTCGCTAAAGGATCGAGTTCGGTCACGAGGATCAAGCGCTCTGATGCTCGTGTTGGGACAACTCTTGCAGGTGGAATCGTCACCTCTTCATATTCCTATGGACAGAGTGATAAGTCTCTCAACAAGCACGAAGGACGATATCTGGTCGAGCAAACCTCTTTGTGTTCCCGAGTCGTGCCCATCGGCAGCATGTAGCGTTGCCCCAGATGTGACAGCACGTTTCCTTGTACGATAGAGGAGGAGGTATATACGTGAGGGAGCACCTCAGGGGCATCGTGCTACAAGAGGAACCAAGACCAAGCAAGTCAGATATGGCGACTGCCGTCTGTAAACGTAACTACTTACCGCAGTACCAGTAAAGAGGGGACGTTCCGCGTTGGCACGCAAAGTCTCCTCCATCCGTCTTCGGGCTTCCAATGGGTTGAATACTTCGGGCAGAGTGACTCCATCTGCGGCACATATCAGATGTGAGCGTGCAACGTTGAACTGGTAGGGCGCCGTCCAGCTCAAAGATCTACCTTCTTTTTGCTTTCCTTTACCAATCCCATTGACAGATTCAGGCTGAGCGTACCGCGGGTCGCCATTCAAGTACAAGGATAGTTCTTGAGCAGCTTCCTGGCGATGCTCAAGCAATTGCATGGATATCTCGATATTGTCGAACCCAATTATCTCCACCAGCTCTTCCGATATCGACTCATCGGCACGCGAAGAAGAAAGAAGAGACAAAAGAGATGGAAGGAGGGGCTCGAGTTCAGGTTTCCTGTGAATGAGAACAAGGCAAAGTGGGTAAATGGGATGAAAACAAATATATTGTTCGAAGTTTACACACGACAAAATAGCAGAAAGCAACGGTCCGTGTGAAGCCTGACCGGAAGTGCTTGGGGACCCCTTCAACACTTCTAGTACTGTGTCCCATTCTTCGCCCTGCTCGAGATCCGTCCATTCGTCGGGTGGTGAAGTGGCTAGGCGCATCCATTAGCCAAAGAGACGATGACCGCGTCAAGGTCAGGAGCAGGACGCACTGCTCCCCGCGGCGTTGTACCTGGGAACTAATTATCAGGCACAAGACAAGATAACAGGAGCGGATGGACAACAGACCTAGCCCATTCGTCAAGGAGGCGTTTGTCACGATCTCCTGGATCTTCAGGCGCGCTAACAATATATTCCAGGTGTTCTGCAAGGGTGGGGGTCGGTGCCATTGAGACAACTCAGCAAGCAAATGATACAGCAGTTGGTAAAAAGGCTCTAAGATAGGTATATGCTGAGCCAGAACAGCAGGAAAGAGGAGAAACCAGAGACGTGCGCTGGAGGAGACTAGAGAGAGGCTGCAGTCCTTGCACTGATGCAGTCACTTTGGTCGGAGCCGCCGCGCCGGCCGGCAGCGAGCGAGGGCACAAGTACTTATCAGGCGCCTGGCGGCGGGGAAGACGCCCAATTGGCGAAAACATAGCGCCGCCGCCGCCGCCACTGTATTACTTGCGACTCAAACAGTTTAACCTCCGGGCTTATCGCTCGTCGGGCCCACGAATTCTCTGCTTATCTGCATGACAGAGGTCTAGGATGGCCTGTATGCTCACTATATACCGCCCTTACGGCAACGCGGACTGTCCGACTGAATCCCACCGTCGACTCTTGACTTTGCGGTCTCCCCCATATCTTGAGCCATGTCCGTCCGCTCAGTCACAGCTGAGCAGCCTGAGAAGCACCTCCCTCCTTCGCTCTCTCACTTCCCAGCGTCTTCCAGCCAGTATCCACGGGGTCTTGGAGGTCGCGTGGAGCACATCAAGCGCAAAGTTACGACGAAGCACGGCTGGCTCGGTGACTATGACTATGCCTGGCTTTGCATGCCCAATCTTCCTTGGAGACGAGGAAAACAGACAAGGACTGGCCCTCCCTTCTATGCGCTCGACTCAGACCTCCCCGTCGTCCTCGCTGCGGCCAGTGGTCTTCAACATGCCTTGGCCATGCTCGCTGGGTTGATTACCCCGCCCATCATCTTCGCCAGTGCACTGAGTCTGGATGCGGAGACCTCTGCCTACCTGATCTCCGCGTCACTCATTGGCTGCGGTGAGTCTCTCATTCTCTTCTAGCAACCCGTTGTCGCGTGTTAATGTGATTATGCTGTAGGTATCCTCAGCTTGGTTCAGCTTTCCCGATTGAGGTTATTTGGAGGATACTATCTCGGGACCGGCCTTATTTCCGTCGTGGGCACGAGTTTTGCTACTCTCAGCACTGCTAACGCTGTACGTTTTCTTCAACAAACTGGCATGCATTCCGAATCTTAACCCACAACAGATATTTAACACTATGTATGCTAATGGAACGTGCCCATCGACCGTTGCTGATGATGGACGGTCACACGAGGACCTTGCCCAGATGCATACGGCATGCTATTAGGTGCGTTATGAGAGTGTACTACAAACAATTCCATACTTATCTAGCTACAGGAACGTCGCTCATTTGCTCGTTCCTGGAAATCTTCATGTCGTTCATTCCGCCTCGCATCCTCAAACGTATATTCCCACCTATGGTCACCGGTACGGTTCGACATGTCTGCAACTCCCTTCCCTCACGCTGATCGTGTTGTAGGAACTGTGATTGTTATGATTGGCGCTTCTCTAATTGGTTCATCTGGTATACCTAACTGGGGCGGAGGATCTAACAGTTGTATGGATCGGCCGTCCTCCGGTATCTTCCAGCTTTGCCCAACCACCCTCGCTCCCCGTCCGCTTCCTTGGGGATCGCCGGAATTCATTGGGCTCGGCTTCTTGTCCTTCGTCAGCATCATTCTCACGGAGCTTTTTGGCTCGCCTTTCCTCAAGAACATCTCGATTATCGTCGGCCTGGCGGTGGGGTGTATCGTTGCTGGAGCAGCAGGGTACATCGACGGAAGCTCCATCCAAACTTCCCCCGCGATCACATTCCTCTGGTATGGACTTATTTTCTGGCTGAATGCATATTCTGACCTTGTGCGCATCTAGGGTACATACCTTCAAAATCCGTGTATATCCACCCGCAATTCTTCCCATGCTTGCAGGTCTACAGTATGTCGCGTTGTCTGCAATACTGTAGCGTCTTGCTGACGTTGGCTCTAGTTTCTCTTGCTATGGAAGCGATAGGTGATATCACTGCCTCCGCAGAGGTTTCTCGCGTCGCGGTCGTCGGAGAGGAATTTGACAGCCGCATCCAGGGTGGCGTGTTGGTCAGTGTAAGACGACGACATGTACGGCACATCTTTGACCTCTTCTTCCCAGAGCGATGGCTATCGGTGGATTCCTCTCAGCCCTGTTCACTGTGACACCTCTGTCGATCTTCGCGCAAAACAACGGCGTGATTGCGATTACCCGCTGCGCGAATCGAACGGCCGGCCGCTTCTGCTGCTTCTTCCTCATCCTATTCGGTGTCCTTGGCAAGATCTCAGGTGTCTTCCTTGCTAGTGCGTCCTCCGACATTCACAATCTCTACACATATACTCATTCCCATCCACCGTAGTACCTAATCCTGTCCTCGGCGGGGTCACCACCTTCCTGTTCGCTAGCGTCGCAGTATCCGGCATTCGTGTGCTGTCGTACAACCGCTTCACTCGCCGGGAGCGGTTCATCCTCGCGTCCGCCATGTCGTTCGGTATCGGCGACTTGCTAGTCCCTACGATCTTCACCCACCTCTTCGACGGTGTTCAGAACCCGAACAAGGGTCTCCAGGGTCTCTTGGACTCGATCACCATCGTGCTTTCTACTCCCTGTACGTGTCATCGTGGTTTTGTCGTGGGTCGGCGCTGAAGAATTGGCTTCGCAGTCTTGATGTCAGGCATCGTCGCTTTGGTATTGAACCTTATCCTCCCAGAGGAAGATTCAGACGGCGATGACGACGACGTTGTGGAAGTTGGAGACGATGTCGAGGCTCACCCACACAGCGTGGAGAAGGAGGTTTCCGTTGGTTCCTCGTGATTCTGTTCCATTCTTCTCGGCACTGCAATCCCGATCGCCTTTCGAATACCACGGCATTCATAGGCCAACTAGTGTACATTGGAATGTCACGATAATTGTTGAAGGTGTTGGAGGCCATCCTCGTCTCATACTCGCGAACTCCGCCCCCACCGACACCCGACAATGCCAAAGCCCCCAGTTCTAATTTCTGATTTTGTCCAGGACCGATTCCGACCACTCAACGGCCTTTCCGAGTGGGTTGGGGAACATGATGTCGGCCCAGCCATACTTGGCCCCGAGCCACCAGCTCGCTCCCCCCACCATCAGGACGAAGAGAACGACTACAACCGCGACGCAAATCCACTTTGCGCGGCTGTACGACTCGATGAGCACCTGCTGGGCCGACAGCGCCTGCTCGGAAAAGCGGAGCGCGGTCACCTGTGTCGCTTCCACGGCTTCCTTGCGGATGGTCTCCGACTCTTCGATCATGCTCGTGAGCCGCTGCAGCGCCAGACGCAGCCGATCCTCCAGCGCCCGATAGTTCTCTTGTGCCTCCTCCAGAGTGTCAGCGGGCTCGCGGATGGGATATAAAGTCGAAGGGTCTCGGGGCCATCCCAGGGGGCGTCGTGTACTCCGACCATCCGGGACTCAAAGGCTCTCCGTAGTGCGCGTTCGCAGCATACGCGCCACCACCCCTCTGATCCCTATCGGCGGCGGCGGCAGCGGCGTTGGGAAGGGGGAGACACATGGTCAGCATCTGGTCGAGAATGGGGACGCGGTCGAGCGTGAAGCGGGCGTTGGGCAGGAAGCGGGGAAGCACCTTCGTGCCCAGCTGGTACGCGAGGATGTCCTCGATCTCCCCCGCCGGGAGTCGGCTCCCAGTACCACCCGGGCCTGCGCCGTCACGGTTGTGTCCAGGATGAGGGAAGGCGGAAGCAAGGCTGGCAGCGCCGTCGAGCAGACGCTGCCGGGTGAAGTGCGGGGGCTGGTAGGTTGCCAGGAACGCGACGAAGGCGGGGAGGTCGTCCATGGTCGCCGGGAGGTACTCCGAGTGGGGGCTGTCCATGCCGCGTGCGCGGAACCCGACGAGGTTGCCGCACCACCGGACGGCGGCCTGGCAGTGCGTGAGCTGGCGGGCGGACAGGTTGACGTCGGGCCCGTCGGTGGGCGGCGCGGTGGTGAATGCGAGGTAGAGCGAACTCTCAGACGTCATGGAGTATTGCTCGAGGGGGTCGGTGCGAACGAGGATGACCTTGAGCGGGCGGGGGATGGCATCTGTTTGGTCGATGGCGCAGCTGAGGTTGACAAGTCTAGGGCGCAGCTCGTCGACGGGGAAGAGGAGAGCGTTCACGGAACGCGTGCTTGCTCCATCACCGCTGTCTCCGACTGTGAGCGTGCTGGGACGACATTCGTCTTCAACTTTGTGGCGGGGACCGTCCTAGAGAAGAGACTGAGATTCAGTGACATCGCAAGATGAAATATGTTACGTACGAAAGCTTGGTGGCTCGCGGTACAGTATTGCCCTATTTCGCACCGCTGACAAGAGAACTGACTGCTTGCTATAGCGCTGCAAGAAGGGTATGCGCAGTAGATAGTGATGCTGTGTGGATGGCCGGAAGTGTGGTCGGATAGGTCTGCGTTCCAGTCCTCCATATCTGGGGCACGCAGTACAGGACGGAAGGAGAGTGTGGAAAGGTAAGGCACCTCGTCTGCGTATGCGTCGCTATTTACACGATAAATGACAGCGTAAAGAGACTTTATGGTAGTGGAACCAGGGTCTTTGTATCTTGGGTTGAACGCGGACGACACCGTGTCGGGAAGGTCGGAAAAATGGATGGAAGGACAAGTTGGATACATTTACGGCGAATGCTCGTAGAAAGGAGACTGATTCACATCAGACCAAACTTGAACAAAGTCAAAGGCCAAAGGAAGAGCTTGATCAGAGTGAATGGTGCACGAAGAAAGAACAAGAACACCGCCACGAAGAACGAAATAGAGGGTGAAAGGACGAACCGCCACAATCCGTAAGCTCCTAAGAAAGCCGCAACAATGGTGATGCCTGTCTCCCAGATCGCAGCGCGTACTTCCTCCCGGATGACGTTCTTTAGCATCTCGCTCTGCGCGCCCAATTCCTCCTCTGGTTGAGCCACTCGACGGGACGTAGTCGGATATTTGGGAGGCACGATCCGCTCGCGGACGACAAACTCAGCCGCGGTGGAGCTGAAGTCGAAGTCGCTGTCGAAATACGCAGCACGATTATGGCCAGTCGGCCCAGAGAGCATAGCAAGCAGCCCGCTAGGGTTGATGCTACGGATAATTGGACTTCGCGGGAGAGGCGAGCGATACGTCTTCAAAAAAGCGACGAACTGCGGGAGGTCCTCCATGCTGACGTCCAAGAATTGTGTCGAACTCGCTGAAGGCTCGTAGCTGCGGTACCCGATGAGGTTCCCCGCCCATGGCACGCGCGATTGCCCCCGAGTAAGGTGTTGTGCACAGAGATTTGCCGGCTGTGGGGCACTGTCGAAGGGGCCGTAGTCGCCAAAAGCGAGGAAGAGTCTGCTGGGTGGTGCACTTTGCGACACGGGATTGGCGGGGCCAACAGGATGAGCAGCGAACCCCGAGATGCAAGCTCCAAAGAGCTTATGCCAATCAACGCCAAGGTAGTCCTCCCCACCAAACGCGCCCTTGTGGTGCATGCGACAGTCAACATGGACGACGCGCGGGATAGTGGCGTCCACCGGGAAGAGGAGGAAGTCGACCTTGCGCACTTCGACAGGCTGTTGGTGTGAGGGCTGGCTGGAAGGAACACATTCGTCGATGTGGCGTTGGGAATCCTGTTCGACCACCTAAACATCTGCATATCCAAGCATCCACGAAGGAAGTTACACTCACGAATAAGGCGTGTGCCAGATGACAATAGCTGGCAACGTTGCACATAGGACAAAGGAAGTCCCCGCATACAGGTTTCGAGCAAGGAGGATACGTGCAAACATCCGACCTTCCGGTGGACTGAACACGCGGCCTGGTCATGCTGAGGGAGGTTGGAAGGATTTCAGACGGGGGGAGGGTAAATGGGGTCGACATGGGCAAGCAAGACTTGGACAGAAGTTACAGTTCCCCCACAGTTGACAGGTCTTCGCACGACTCGATCGAGCTGCACTGAACGAGGAAAGAAGGTGTCGGGCTTCTCCTTCACTTTCCCAGTCATCGCCGACCTTGATCACTTGAAGGTTGAGGAGACCTATGATGATTGTTAGTCTGGGCTTTTCCCCTCGCATCTCTCAACAATACAACAGGTGAAAGACCTAACCCACCTGCTGAATGTTTGCTAGGGACTGAGAAGTGCATGCACGTACTTCGTAGTCCGGGAATGGCCCCATGGTGTCGGACACCCAGGCAGGCGAGTTGCGGTCTGCGCACCTGTTTGTGGAACACCACGCGAAGACTGATCAGGTTTCGATATCGGACGTTAGAACTGGGATGCTGCGTCGAGGCTTGTCTCCTGCCACCCAAGTCCAGACTTGGCTATGACGACTAGCCGACAAGGTACCTTTTCCAGTACCTTCTCGCCATTCTCCCCTCCCCCAGTCCGCCATAGGGAGCCGTTTGACTCAAGGTGAATGGAAGCTCCTGATGACACTTCCGAACTGCGTGAAGTGGGTGAGGTCGATCCACTAGTGCGTAGACAAAAACACGCATGAGTTTATCAACAATCCGATATCAAACTGGCCACTTGCACATTTGTCGTAGCAAGTTCGTATTGCCTTCAGACGCCTTTTCAAAGCTCCAATCTGTTCCAAGCAATCGTATGTTGGTGGATTGTGGTGCCGCGGTGCACATAGCCGAGGCTATGTAATATGTGAAATGGGGAGCTCCCATACGCTGCGAGATGTTTAAATGTGTCAATACCCGTAGGTGCATTGCCAATGATACTCGCAATGTATCGAACGCACCATGATGAGCGTGGGATGCACCCTATGACATCCGTCCTCATCGGCTGTCCATGATGCCTATCCAGATGTTCACCAGCAGGCACTCAGGCTCGTCACGCCATTGAATGTAGGGATTACTCAGAAGCCAAAGTCTTGGCAGCGGTGGATAATGAGGACGACTTGAAGCTACAGAATAGTTGGGTCGTGAAGTTGGCCCTGGACATTCGAGGCTTGCGCACACGTACTGGAGTGGTGCGGATATGTTGAGCCTGACGGGGATGGTCGGCGACAGTGGAACTGCTGTCAAATTCGCTTACGCCATTCAAATGCAATCCATGAGCGCTAGTGGCAAGATCTACCAGCGCAGATCCGAAGCATCATGGGAATCCATGTCAATCACCGCACCGACCCCGCATATCAGCCTTCTCCTTGTTGCAGCCTCAGTGTGCTCTAGATCTGCAGCCCCTGGTAAGCCTTTCAGCCTTTTTACAGTCTTGCCCACTCACCAGAATCTGCCAGCGTTCTCCAAGCCAGGTCTCACTACCAATCAAGATCTCGCGTTCAAGCCCCCAGTCGGCCCCAATACTTGGCATACTTCTCAACCTGAGGTTATGTTGCTTGCGCGGTCTTGACCCGAAGCGGTGAGAGGATAGGAAGCGGACTCCAGGCGCATTTCGCACATGCACATGTATGATGTAACGTCCGCATCACGCCATCTCCACCTCACTGGGGTCATGGATCCTAACAACCATGTCCCGAGACCCATAGGCAACCTGTTCTATGGCTCAACAACATATGACCTCTCCAACAAGATCCAGAAGACTGTGGATGCTATGATCGGCGGGCACACTGCCGTAGCTACATGAGATGCGACGGTTCATCCTCGGACACAGACTTATTGTCATCTCTACACAATATGGTTTTAGCAGCCATGTTGCAAAGTATAAATACGCACCGGTCGTGGCCGGTCAACCAGTCCTTCCATTGCACTTACCTTTCTCACTTCCGGACGACCGACGCAGATATCCTACCAGACTCTTCCACTTGCCACCACCATGCGCTCCTTGCACTCCTCTTCCGTCGCTGCCCTCAGCATGCTTGCGTGCTTTGTCGCCCATGCAAATGCGGAACTGAAGAATGTGTTTGCGCATTACCTCGTGAGTAACCACACCATCCCTCTGACCTCTAGTACTCAGTTCGTCATATAGGTTGGTGGCATGTCTGGCGTGGACGAAGCTATCAAGGACGTCACGGATGCTAAAGCCCTCGGGTTGGACGCCTTCGCGCTCAACGTGCAGCAGCCCTCTGCTCCATTCACCACCGATGCGCTCGGGTTCCTTTTCGACGCGGCCAACCAGAACGGCTTCAAGCTTTTCTTTTCCTTCGACATGACTACCATCAACGCTCCCTCCGACTTCCTTTCACTCTTCAACCAGTACCAGGGAAACGCCGCGTACTACCAGCATGACGGCCGGCCCTTTGTCAGCACCTTTGATGGCGGTTCGAAGTCATTCGGCGCCAGCAGCCCCGGTCAGGGCTGGCAGCAGCAGTTCAAGGACGTGCTGTCTGGCCAGGGAGTAAACCCGTTCTTTGTACCCGACTTCGATGACTACGGAGGTGCGACGTACGACTCCACCTTCTTCAGCAACTACCCCGTCGTCGACGGCGTCTTCAGCTGGGAGTCCGCTTGGCCTGAGATCGCCGAGGGCCTCGTGAACGTCAGCGACGCCAAGGATCAAGCCGGCCTCCAAGCGGCCCGAGCTGCGAGCAAGGTCTACATGATGCGTACGTCCGCCTTGCCCCACCCTCAGTTCCGTTGGCCTAGCTGACTCACGCACCGCATAGCGATATCCTCCGTGCAGTTTAAGCACATCGACCCCGGCCAGAACTGGTACCGCATCGGCGAGCTAAACCTGCCCGAGCGCATGGAGCAGGTGCTCGCGCTCCAGCCGGACTTCGTCGAGATCGTCACCTGGAACGACGCGGGCGAGAGCCACTACATCGGCAACAACTGGCCCGAGGCGATCTCCGGGGCACCCGCGATCCAGGCGTACGCGAATGGCTACGACCACACGGCGTGGCAGGCCGTCCTCGCGCCGTTCATCACCGCGTACAAGGCGGGGAAGACCACCGTCGCGGATATCACGCCCTTCGGCGAGTTCGCGGGGTCTTTCTGGTACCGGCCTCTGCTCAAGGATGCGACGTGCGCGGGGGATAGCCTGGGGAAGCCGCAGGGTGCAGAGAACGCGCGGGACCAGATCAACATCGCTGTCCTCTTGCCGTCGAACACGACCGGGGTAACGATGCGCGTGACGAGCGGGGGAAATGTTGTCGCGAACCTGGCGACGACTGCGGGTTTGAACATGGCGGGTGTAGCAATCAGTACCGGGGCGCAGAGGGTCGAGCTCGTCGATTCTAGCGGGAACATCCTCGGTGCTGGTAGCAGCACGCAGGACGTTGTGTCGGATACGAGCAGTACCTGCAACTTCAACTACCAGGTTGTACACATCGCGTAGTAGGAGACGACGGTCGTCGTATTTTTCACTTTGTATTTATCTACACATTTAACTTATTCGTAGTGTTTGTGGAATTCAAGCGTAGTACGCCTGTTCGTTATCGAAGGGCAGAGGGATTTGAATGCGCACATCAATGAGCGGTATTCCCTCTTCCTCTCGAATACTTGTGCATGAGATCTTCGGCGTTTATCGCAGTACTGCAGGCGCATCAAGCACCAACACGGTGCTTACAGGCGTCTGCTACTAGCGCCCAAACATCATGAGCGCGAGCGCTGGCGTTGAGTACAGAGTCCCGGACATTGCCGGTGGCCTGCAGCTGTACCTCCAACCTCCAACATGCCGAGCTCTACGTACGTCCGAATCCTGGCTACCCTCCTCGAATTGTGCTTGCTGCTGAGATGACCTGCCGTGCAGAGTCTCGCTGTATCTCGACCCCCAAATCCGTGATTGGGTCTTGTTCCCAATCACCGTGGTCATGGTGCGTGCCGCTCTCCGCTCTCTCTCTTACCCTAGCTTTGGCCTCAACCTGGTTGCCGTAGATCCTCGTGGGCATCCTTCGGCACTATGTTGTACTTCTCCTTCAGTCCCCGCCCAAGAAGCTCCCGAGAAACGCTATCCGGGAACAGTACGTCTGCCACTAGTACAATCCCGCGCGCCGCCTCACATCTCCGTCGGGACTTCTGTGCAGACGTGCCCTCGTCCGGTCACAGATCCTCCGCGCCACGTCCGCCCACTCGCCACTGCCCCCAAGCTATTACAAGGCGATCTCCCAGCACCTCTCCCAGGCGTTTGCCGACGGCACCTACCTCAAGGACGGCCCCCAAAAGGGTGACGCGGCGGCCAGCACGCCGCCGAACCCCCTCACGGACCCCGCTGCCATGGACGGCATGATGGCGGGCATGAAGACGCAGATGGTGATGATGGTGCCGCAGATGGTCATCATGGGCTGGATCAATTTCTTCTTCCAAGGCTTCGTCCTCAGTGAGTCCGTCCAGCTGTTTCACGCCGTCCACCGCCTCTTGTCTTCCCCGCTTCCCCGCACCCCATCTCGCGGGGATACCATGTCCGCTCTGTTTCCCAATTGTTCCCGATGCTGACCTCCACACGATGCTATTCACCATCCGTGCAATGTGCCGCAGTTAAGCTCCCGTTCCCGCTCACCCTCGGCTTCAAGAGCATGCTGCAGCGCGGGGTCGAGACCCCAGACATGGACGTGCGCTGGGTGTCGTCCCTGTCGTGGTACTTCCTCAACTTCTTTGGGCTCAATGGTCTGTACCGGCTCATCCTCGGCGGCGACAACTGTGCGTCTCTTTCCTTCACATTGTCCCGTAATGGCCGTCTGACAGACACATGGCTCCCCTTCCCACCCTTCTCTTCGCGCACAGCCGCGGACTCGTCCCGCGACATGACCACACCCTTTGCGGCTGCAGCCGCGGCGACGCCTCAGCCGGGACAGGCACAGGACTACGGTAAGCTGTTCAAGGCGGAGCGCGACAACCTAGAATTCTCGGAGGGGCTGCACCAGTGGATCGCGAAGGACGTCGACACGCGGATTCTGAAGAAGTATGGTAGGCTACCTGCGGACGGGAAGTAGTTCCAGAACGGGTCGCAATTTATCGATAATGATACAAACGTACATTCTTCCTTCGACCATGCGAAAGCCCACGTACATCATCAATATAGCTCGTACAACTTCGCGATACAAATGTCTCCCCGAAACCGCCGACATCGCGTGGATAGTCTGAGCGTCCCACGAACACCTGGGAAAGGAAAACGTGATTCCGGCAACTTGGACGTGGTCGGTGGCATGCTTATGGACTTACCGAAAACGCAACATAGCAGCATCACCGGGCAGCAACCGCATGGCGATCCATCTATACAAGCCCATCGTATAGTGACAAAGCCTAGGACCCAATTGCTTCGTTGGTTTTCCGGCACAGGAACTGGAGAACGTTGACGCACCTGCACGATCGTTGGGTCCTGTTTACTCCCTTCCACGAACTCCTCGTACGTCAGCTTCGCGTCTTTATCCCTGTCCATGTTTCGGAATATCTTGTCCACCCGCTGCGTTGGAAAGCGATAAAGATCTCATGAGACAGGATAAGAGTAGATGACAGCAGATTGGCGAACTCACCTTCTCCGGCGTGTCTTCATCTACGGGTAGTTTCACCATCTGACCGGTCATCTTGTATATCGACTGAACGATCTGTAGCATCTCCGCGTACGTGATGAATCCGTCCCCATCTATATCATACAGTTGGAACGCCCCTGGAGCATGTATGAGCGTCAAGGTGATGGGCAGGGAAAGACGTCCTAGGGTTTGTGAAGGGCGTGTGCACTACTCACATTTGAGCTTCTCGTCTAACCGGCCGCGGCTTGTCACGCTCAGTGCACAAATGAACTCCTTGAAATCAATGGTGCCATTCTTGTTCTCATCGAAGACATTGAAGACGTAGTCCGCGAACTCGCCAGGGTCTCCGAATGGGAAGAACTGCTTGTATATTCGGCCAAACTCGGCCTTGTCAAGCTGACCGGACGGGCAGTCCTTGAGGAAGCCCTTGTACCTGCAAACAGCAGATCGTGCGAGAGGGGGGGAGGAGGGGTTGGGGGTAAGTCTAACGAGAATAGACGCATCGCGATCGGGGAGCAGCGCGTAACGGACCATTGTTGCAGCTCTCGCTTGTCGACTGGAAGGCATGTCTTGTGAGTGTGAGGGCTTGCGGAATGGGACACACGCACAGTAGGTGTGTTTCTGGAGATCGGCGAGTTGCTCTGGTGAGAGTTTGCTCTGTGATTTGCCCATGGCGAGTGAGAGACGTCGATGAGGGAGAGAGGTCAACGATAGTTGGTTGCGGCCCTGGTCAATGGAACCGATCTCCCGGTTGCCGAGGCGGTGTTCGGGCACCGGCCACCATCCGGCTCCGCGCTCCGCTGCAGCCCCCTGCAGGCTCAGCCTGGGCCTGGCACTTGGCGCTTGGTGGTAATGGCGCTTGGTCTGCGTCATCGTCGCGCGATAAGTCCCGATTTAGACATAGGTCCCACAATCCATGTCTTCTGCTCCCGCCCCGAGCCCCGACTTTGTTCCATAACGGACGCTCGCCGTGTCCAGCGCCCTCGACGTCGCTGCCCACAGCGAGCCATTATTGGTATGCCTTGTCCAGCACCATTTCCGCCGTCCTCCCGACGCGCCACCCCTGCTGGGCCCGTGTGAACGGCCATTACGGCGGGATAAGTGAAATCTAAGGGAAACGCGGCTGATTGGTATGGTGAGGCGAGTGCATGCCGCTGCCTCGAGGCAAGGAGGGCAGAGAAAGGAAGCACGCACGTCTGCAAGCTGCGTAGAACCACCGTTTGCAACCTCGGAGCCCTCTCGCAGCCAGCCAGACTGTCTCTTCTGCCACTTCCTGGGTTTATCATGCCAGCTTATACGGCTCGCCTAAATGGACCTGATCAGCTACGTGAACAGGAACCGCATGCATTTGCCTTCTTCCTCTCCCTTCGCAGTACAAATACTCTGGCCCCCTTTTCTAGCCTTGTCCCCGCCGTCCAATCCTTCCCCGCATCCTCTCTCCTCGTCGCTCTTTGGCCCTCTTCGTCTCCCCCGCACTCGCCATGTGTTATGCAGTCGGCTCGCTCCAGCAGGCCACTGGCACTTGCCCCATGTGCAAGGTCTTCAAGCCTAGCAGCGCCAGGTATACTTCCTCTCCTGCTCTGTCCCTCCCCTGGCGCCCACTCCTCGCCTATCCAGGTGTCCTCACATCAAGGAGGTCTGCCGAAACTCTTCCAACCACCCTCGCCATGATGTGATATACCTCAAGAATGCTGAGGGTCAGGTCCTCTCGCCCTTGCCTCCGTTATCACCGTGCGGTCTAACCAGAGATCGGGCCCACAGTGCAGACATTCCAAGGCTGTGGCTTCTGTAAGGTGAGCCCCTCGGCGCCCCCTTCCTTGTCGATCGTCCCCCTCTCAACAGTTTCGCGAGCGCAGTGGGCCAAGACTTCCCCGCCATCTTCACGCGCAGGCTACCAGAACCCAGGCTGGCCAGGCTGCTGCCGCCCGCCAAACCCCCAGGAAATTAAGTTAATCGGCGCTGCAGACTGGCCCGCCGTCAGTCTCGTGTACCGCATCCCAATTCCACAGGAGATCAAGTCGATTCTCGACGGCATCTATACGGGCCAGACATCCCCCGGGGAACCCCTCCCCTCCCCACCTCCAATGGAAGCATGCGTGGTACGAGCGCGCAAATTACAGTCGCCGCAGCTGCCCCGGGCATATCCAGGCGATCTAGCTATAATGTGGCAAGCCCGACGAGAACCGAGGCATCCTCTACTACGAGGACCAACCCTGTAGCCATTCCGACTAAGGGCCGCTCGGGGTCAGGAGGGAGCCCGCAGCAAACGAATGCATCGCTCTCTCCTCGCATTACAGGTGGCGGAGGTGACGGCACGCCGCCGTCCCTTTCGAACGCCGCCGCCATGGAACAGTCTCAGAGCAGTCGCCGCTCTGCGATGGACGTCTTCGCCGATAAACGTCCGGACCCGCTGAACACGACTCAGAACTCCCCCGGGCGCAAAGCGGTCGAGCTCTACGGGACCGTGAGTCGTCGAAGCTCGGAGCAGCGACGCCCATCCATATCTTCCATCACTGGATCCGCGTCTATGAGCAAGGGCAGTTCGGAGCAGATCTCACAGCGCCGTCGCACGCTCACTGCTTCGACGACTGGTGCCTCCCCGCCGTCCAACTCGCCTCCGCAGGATAAGACATCTGCTGCCCCTGCCCGCCCTCCTGATCGTCCTGTTGCCGCAGAACGTCCTGCGGAGACCACCTCAGCACGGCGCGGAAGCACGATTGAAGAGGCGGTCGTCGACAAGGTCGAGAAGCTGAAGCTCTCGTCGAGCGCGTCGAGCGGGAGCAGTGGCGACAGCTCTGAGACTGCAGGCGGGTTCACGGACTACCTCTCGGACGAGTCCGAGGCGGAGCTGCAGCGACAGGCGGAGGCCAAGGCGGCCATCGTCGCCCAGAACCAGATGGAGGAGCTCGAGTTCCGCGTGCGCGCCAGCAGCTCGCGGACGTCGACCTCCGTCCGCCCAAGTCGTGGCGCGGCGATGTGCAGAGCACGCCAAGGTCGCAGGTGTCGGTGGCGAACCGCAGCTCGGCTGCGGCGACGTTCGGGCGGGCAGCGTTTGTCGGCGCGCCGGCTTATGCGGCGAGCACGTCGCGCGGTTAGGGCCCGGAGTGTGGGGTGAGCGCTGGAGTTGTACATATCCCTATTGGAAGGTGTTTGCTAGGAGCAGGGTGATATCACGGTTTGGGATGCGTCAAGGAAGGGTTGGGTTACTGGGTTTGGGACGAATGCACATGTATGACATGCTCAATTTACCCCTTGTATTTGTAGGCGGCGTTGTAGCCTACATATCCAGCGTCCTATGGTGTATGGCTTACTTAACCGCATCTGTGTCTTGTGTCTCTACTCATCGATGTCCGGAATGTACAATCTACTGCTTTGATGCCATCCTCCTGAACTGGTCGTGCCGTTCCAAGTTCCAGCCGACAGTCCCAAGCCATGACGCCACAGGATGCCCGTTCGGTAGCTTACACATTCCCAGGGGGGATTGGTCTTGGTCGGGGATTGGTCGTAGACGCCCGCTCTTTGGTCCCCCAGACCAATCCCGACCAAGCAGACCCTAACCTTGACCTGGATAGACGCCCATGGCCCAATATGTGTCCATGCAGACGTCCGTGTGCACGCAAACGCCGAAAACACCAAATGAAGCCATAGAAGTCGTGTATTATTCGTAGAAACAACGTATACGTAGCACAGAACCTTCGCAGGAGAGTAATAGTACAAGATTATCGTAACGGACGAGAGAGAGAGCAATCCGCAAAAGCGTAGCTACGCCAACAACATCGAGCCAACGGAGCTGTGGCCGGATGATGGTGACCCTGTTGCGGTTACGGAGTGCACCAGGACCCGGATGCGTAGCACTAGGCATCCATGCACGATGGAGCGAGGGAGGGATAAGCGATGTGAAAACTGGCCTTCCAAACTATCTGTCCAACCACGCGCGTGATACTTTCAAGCCGACGCCGACGCCAGCCCATCCCACCACAGCATCCTGCAGACTCTCGAGCGGGGTTCCCGAGAGGCAGTCCATGCGCAGATAGACCTCTCCCTCATGCTCGTCAAGCACCGCCATCTCTCCTGGAGCCATCTTGAAAGAGCGGAAAAGCTTGAAGATCACCTTGGATGTGCGGCCGTCCAACCCAGGCACCATCACCGTCCTGTCGTACAACATCGAAGCGAATGCGTAGTCGGACATTGCTAGCGCTCCGGGGCACTGCGGTTGACGACGATGCGGTCGTAGAGTCGGTTGACAACTTCTAAGAAGCGTGCTGGATGGAAGATGTCACCACCGGTGAAGACGTTGTCAGGCTGGGGAAGGGGGAGGCTTTTCAACAAAGTTCTTCGTGACGCCGTTGATGACCCATTGAACCTGCTCGGGAGATTGGCGGACGCCGTCGCTGCAGATCTTGTGGCTGTGGTTGTCCTTGTGATTCTTGCCCTCGGGATACATGATACGCTTGCACCGATGACACATATGGCTCTTGTCCTGTAGAGACGATGCGCAAAGGACGCAATCAGTTAATGAAGCGATGTATAAATGATCGATGACGCTTACGATCTTAAATTCAGCATCATCTGCCATCTTCTGGATCTTCGATCCGAGGTGGACGGCCTTGCAGTGGTGCTCCCAGAAATTAGTTTGGCCGGAACGTGCTAAAGGTAGCACAGCAATAAATCAGCAAGGGCCACGGTAAAACGATGAATGCAAGACTTACATTCGTATTTGCTATCCCGCATGCGACCGACGATTTCCCCTTCTACCTCGCAAAGTTTATCAAGGAGGGCGCGCGGGGTCTTGAGAGAGTATGTGGTGCCACGCTCAAGGTTCACCTTCTTGATCGCAGTGTTGTACGTCGACGCGGCACAAACCCAATCGTATGGTGTCATCCGGAACGTGGCCCACTGGTGCGTAGCGCGAAGCTCCATGAAGAGGTAGAACTCATGCGGTGGCCCCCCTTTCCCGAAGACAAGCGAGCGGGGATCGACTTGCGTAACCACGCAGAACAGCCGCTGAGACCGGGTAAGCCCCACAATCTGAATTCTGGGCAAACACGGTTCGTTGGTTGGTGTCAGGGTAGGTCCAAATGCGGTCGCGGGCATCGCGGTCTGCATCTGGGAAAACATGGTTTCGAGGGTGCTACGGCTCTTCCGCGGACCGCGCTGTTGACGTTGCGTGCGTGAAGACGAGGCGCCTTGAATTGAGCCACTGCGCGAGATCTTCAACGGGGCCGGCATGCCGGTGACGGTGAGACAGGCCTTCTTCGGAGGAGGAGGGCCGTCAGTGTCATGCGAACCGGATGTTGCAACGGCGGGTGATGCGGACACAGGCGCGGCAGTTGTCGACACCGACGGCACTGACATGGGTCCCGCGGCCTGTGTGCTCGATGCACTGGGCAGGGCGGTGGGCGCGCTTGAAGTGATCGTGGCAGTAGAGAGCGTGGTCAAGGGCGCGTTCGACGTGGAGACGGCGGTGATGGTAGATGGGCCAGCCGAAGAGGTCGCGAGCGCGGTGACACCAGCGCTGGACAGTCCGGATGAAGCGGTCATGAGCGCGTCGGGCGCAGCGGCGACTGCGGTTGTACCGGATATCGCGACCGCGCTGAGCATGGAAGAGTTGGTGGCAGCCTTGCTCCTGCGAGGGCTGCCTGAGAGGTCGACGCCTCCTTCCGCTGCGGTGGGGGAAACCATGCTTGGGAACACCCCATTCCTCGGGTGAGAGCTCGATGATATCGTCGTCTTGGGCTTCTTCGATGCGAGCGCGCTTTACCTGTTTAACAGTCAGTGATGTGCGTAAGAAGAATCACAAGATGTACATACCCCTTTGCCTTTGGGGTCAGCGTTGGGCGTTGATTTGGAGATGGGCTCCGTGATGGTCGCGACGACGGGAGGTGCATCACGAGAGGCGGCAGGTTCAGAAATAGACGCACGGAGGAGAGCGGGATTGACGCCAATTTCCTCGAGGACGCGATCCGGGTCCAGTATGTCTTGCAGTGACAAGTTTAGCGTTTCATCCCCCGGCTCTTGCTTGATTGTGGTGAGTGAATACTGGGTCGCGGTCTCCGCACTCATCTTGACTAGACCGAACTGCTCGCCACTGTCGACCAATCGGAGTTCGGGCAAGGAACGCATGTTCGCAGGAAGCGGCCCGCGCCGCCGCAGGCGTTCGAGGAGGGTGTTCCATAGCTTCATGCATGCGTTGACGAGGTGAACGTGGTGGGAGCCGTGAGTGTGGTACATGAACATTGATTTATCGAGGGCGTCGTCCTGCATGTCGAGCCGCACATTGCGCCGAAGGACGTGGTCGTGACCGAGAGCATTCATGACCTCCAGACCGCTCGCGAATGAGCGCATGATCGAGTTCCATCCCTTGTGGGATCCCTCAATGCGGCTGCCGTCACTAGCGATGTCATCTCGCGGTCGGGCGAGGCATCCCTTCTGGATGTGCGTGAGTTGCTTTGCATGGACCTACAGGACGACAGTTAGTGTGCAATGAATCAACCGTATTGCTATGAGCTCACCTTCTCCGCAGCAGCCGTCCACACACTTCCGTGATCCTTCCACTTGTCGTAGGCCTCAACCAGCCGCCTCTCCTGCTCTGCCTGAGAACGATATGAAGCCGGGACACCATTTGCGGCTCTAGTCTTGAGGAGGGCGTCGACAATGTCATTTGCTACTTCCGCCCGATAAGGGTTCTTTGTGCCGTCTTGAACGCAGACAAGGTACCTGACAAACTACATGAAACCACGAGGGTTAGGATGAGCAGACGCTGCAACGTACCTCATTAAGAAGTGCCAGACATCTTGAACTACCTGGATATGGGGGAAGACCCTCAGCGCCGTGTTGCGAATCTGGCAGCAGTTGTCCGACGTCAAAATCTCCGGCGACGGCAGCTCAAGAAAACCGAGCCGGATCGACAGCCCATTGAGCATCTCTTGCGTCTCTGTCTGGGACTGGCTGTGACACAACCGCTAACCCAGGCCAGAAAAGTCAGCGCACAGAGGGCGAAGGAGGGAGAGGAGCAACCACGTACCCAGGAGATTGACTGGGATTTCTCGTTGATGACTGAGACAAAACCTCCGAGGTGGGACTTGACGCGAGCCTTGTTCTTGTCGACAAGTGTAGCCTTGTATGCACAGCGGAAGGTCGTATCGAGGGAGATGGTAACAGCTGCAACCCCGAGCATGAGCGTGAGATGGGAACCGTTTCGGAGTCCAACCGTGAGAACGTTGTGGCCTCGTCCTCGGACTTACCGCTCAACGATCTCATATGCTCCTCTGACTCCACTATCCTCGTCTTGTTGCAGAACTTCAGGAATATCGTCGTAATCAAGTCGTCGGAAATTGAGCGGTTGTTGTATCCCCCGGTCTGCTTCCCAACTTTCTTCGTCAACGGCTTCGAGAACGGTACGAGGGGCTTCTGTTGCTTGATGAGCGACGTTTGTTGTGAGCGGGCACGGTAGCTTTGCAAGTACTGATAGTGTTGCTTATGGTATTCCAACAGGTGCAATTCTACAGGAAGGAAGAACAGAGCTCAGCACGACAGAATGGGCAATTGAAAAGGCGACAAAAGTAAGTACGCACGTTTGATGTTCTCCGCGAGTCCGGCCGACGTTGACTTCAACCGCATCTCGGTAATGAAGTCAAACAGTTCGGAAGTAACAGCTGACCTGCTAAAAAAGTGTGGGAGGCCGACTGTTCCTCAAGGAGGTGGTAAGTCCGTGTACATGGTTTTAAAGCTGCCCCGACCTAACATACCTGGCAATTCCCAGTGCTCAAACTTGTCCAAAACTCCGCGCTCGTCGTCGTCCAGCAATACCTCCCCTCTGACCCCTCCTTCCCCCCTGGTACTTCTTCGCACAGTCAAGGCACCGAAACTGGATCCCGATCGCCATCTCCTCCCGAAACAAACCATGGACTTCCCGCGGGCCGCTCTGGTTCCATCCGCTGCTCTCGAGCCTCTTTCCGTGGCACTGGGGGCAGCGACGCAGCTGGCTGTGTTGCAGCCAGTGGACAGCGTAGCATGGCATGAGGTAAGTCGTGTCCGGTTCGATCTCGGGGTTGACCTCTCGCAGGAACTGTTGGAGGTACGTCGGCGGCTCGAAACGAGGGCCTGGAAGGGGCCAGCGTGGATCGAGTGCAACGGAAAATTCAGCGCCTTGGACGATTGGATGGGTGTTTGCAGTTGCGGAGAGGAACTCCGTGATCTCCGAGATCCAGCGAAGGAGTATTGGATGCTTTGACTGATTCTCGCGGTGGCCTCCCCAGTTCTTGGCCCGGCGTTCAGCCTGGGAACGTGGCCAGCGGTGAGTAGCGACACGAAGTTTAGGAATAGAAGTACTCACGTTTTTCTTCCCAGGTCGAAATAAATTTCTCTCGCTCTTCCAGGTCGTCAATGGTCATAGCGCATTGCTGGCGGATGCTTTCCGGTTCGAAGCCGGTCATAATGGACAAGCAGGATGGGGTTCAGAAGAAAGCGTTACCAATAGGGGTTCTGTGGTGCAGTGATTTCAATGCGAAATGGCGCGGTGTATGTCTAAGCGTTCTCGACGGGCCCTCGGTTGTGGGTCTGCGTCAGCGCGCGGACTCTTCACTTCCTCTTCATCGCATGTAATATATGTTGTTGATCCTGCAGTTCAAACATGTATCAGCTTCCTGGTTCATCCAACCGAGGTTGGGATTTCAGTCTGCTGGTCTCGGAACTCATGCTCCATGTGCCGAGCCTGATGGTTGGCGGCGGCGCGTCCGAAGCTCGAAATCTGCCTCAAATTATTTGCCTCGGGTTCTGCGCTGATGGGCATCCTAAGCGCGAAACCTACGGGACCTCCTCTGCATCGCGCCCTTTATCATTCAACATCCTTGGTGCTCGCGCATAAGAGAGAAGAATATTATACATTTGTTACTAGATGGACAGCCACGCGCGGACTCAAACAGAACACAGACATATTGTACATTTCATACCAGACCAATGCATGTACGCCCTTTTCTTTGAGCTCCCTACGCCTTCATCATCGCAAACAGAGAGGCAAACACGGTGCGTGTCCCCGCTGTGCGATCGTGCACAAAGTCGATGCCAAAGACCGCGTGCACCGGTTGTCCAAAAGGGACCTCAGAGATCGAGGCAGGGACTTGTTCCGTGCCGTATTCATCAAACATGGGAAGGTCTTGTCCGCACTGTAAACGTCGGTTAGCAAACTGTTCGACCCTCAGCGCAGTGGGTCTTTACTCACCTCGTTGACTTCTCCCTGCCATATGACCTGAAGCCGTAGCTTCCCGTCTGCCCCGACCGCAAGCAGCTTGGATGTATCAATCTCGCTGCCGACAGCGAATTCGTCTACGAGCGCCTCGACCGTGGGAGGAGGATGCCGCGCCAGGCGAGATCGGAAACAGGGTTGGGGCGCTGCTGAAGCCAGCATGAGGCGACCGGCTCCTCGTCCAACGGCCGAAAGACAGCCTTGAGCCCGTCAAAAAGCAGTCTTCAACCGCGATCTGCCCGAGGACATTGAAAAGAATAGGCGTTTTGGTTTGGGTAAGATGGGGGAGTGCGTCAGATAAGACGCAGCAAGTGTAGCGCTTCTCCGATCCGTCACAGTCGACAAGTCCAAAACGCAAGGCGGGGAAGATAGACGTAGATTTAAACACTTCGATGGGGCATGTTAGAGTGCGCTCGCCAAGGGAGACTAGAGCTTCGGGCATGGCCGTACCGGTTAGAAGAATGCACCCCTGTTCCGAGGTGGATGTGGATTATCTTACCAAGTTGGGACAAGGGGATATCTGCCCGTGCGCTCGCAACGATGGCAGAATATTCAGTGGCCAAAGGTGATTCGCCGACCACAAACCCCGCTGACGAAGAGCAGTTGCCAGCTGCGGCGCGTTGAGCTGGAATCAAAAGGTCTGCAGTCAGCCTCACAAATAGAACTTCCGTAAGCTTCCCATCAAATTCAATAGCGCTGTCTAGACCGCAGCGTTGTAGCGGTGCCTGGCCGGCGTCCACGAACGCTTGCTGCGCCGGTGATGTGGACATGAACAAACAAAGGAGACGCAGCCGACGAACCTGTGTGGCCTCTAGCCGGGATCCCGAATACAGTAACCAAGAAGCTTGCGGCAAGCGTACAACTTCCGTCGTCGCGTCGGGCGGTGGACTGGCCGACGCACACAGTCATCCGGATTGATCAAGTAACTGCTAGGATGGTTGCAACACGACAACGAGGGTGAGCAAGAGCCTTCAGAAATGGTCAATGGGTGTCGAGGACAACGGTGCCGAACCATGCCGGAGGCGCGTGACCAGCCAGACCCTGGGCACCTTTTTGGGACACCTCCCCCGGGCCCCTGGGGCCCGATTTTTTCGGACCGCCTTCGGCGGCCCCTGGAAATGACCAATTTTCCCCGTTCGGTAGCTTACACATTCCCAGGGGGGATTGGTCTTGGTCGGGGATTGGTCGTAGACGCCCGCTCTTTGGTCCCCCAGACCAATCCCGACCAAGCAGACCCTAACCTTGACCTGGATAGACGCCCATGGCCCAATATGTGTCCATGCAGACGTCCGTGTGCACGCAAACGCCGAAAACACCAAATGAAGCCATAGAAGTCGTGTATTATTCGTAGAAACAACGTATACGTAGCACAGAACCTTCGCAGGAGAGTAATAGTACAAGATTATCGTAACGGACGAGAGAGAGAGCAATCCGCAAAAGCGTAGCTACGCCAACAACATCGAGCCAACGGAGCTGTGGCCGGATGATGGTGACCCTGTTGCGGTTACGGAGTGCACCAGGACCCGGATGCGTAGCACTAGGCATCCATGCACGATGGAGCGAGGGAGGGATAAGCGATGTGAAAACTGGCCTTCCAAACTATCTGTCCAACCACGCGCGTGATACTTTCAAGCCGACGCCGACGCCAGCCCATCCACCACAGCATCCTGCAGACTCTCGAGCGGGGGTTCCGAGAGGCAGTCCATGCGCAGATAGACCTCTCCCTCATGCTCGTCAAAGCACCGCCATCTCTCCTGGAGCCATCTTGAAAGAGCGGAAAAGCTTGAAGATCACCTTGGATGTGCGGCCGTCCAACCCAGGCACCATCACCGTCCTGTCGTACAACATCGAAGCGAATGCGTAGTCGGACATTGCTAGCGCTCCGGGGGCACTGCGGTTGACGACGATGCGGTCGTAGAGTCGGTTGACAACTTCTAAGAAGCGTGCTGGATGGAAGATGTCACCACCGGTGAAGACGTTGTCAGGCTGGGGGAAGGGGGGAGGCTTTTCAACAAAGTTCTTCGTGACGCCGTTGATGACCCATTGAACCTGCTCGGGAGATTGGCGGACGCCGTCGCTGCAGATCTTGCGGCTGTGGTTGTCCTTGTGATTCTTGCCCTCGGGATACATGATACGCTTGCACCGATGACACATATGGCTCTTGTCCTGTAGAGACGATGCGCAAAGGACGCAATCAGTTAATGAAGCGATGTATAAATGATCGATGACGCTTACGATCTTAAATTCAGCATCATCTGCCATCTTCTGGATCTTCGATCCGAGGTGGACGGCCTTGCAGTGGTGCTCCCAGAAATTAGTTTGGCCGGAACGTGCTAAAGGTAGCACAGCAATAAATCAGCAAGGGCCACGGTAAACGATGAATGCAAGACTTACATTCGTATTTGCTATCCCGCATGCGACCGACGATTTCCCCTTCTACCTCGCAAAGTTTATCAAGGAGGGCGCGCGGGGTCTTGAGAGAGTATGTGGTGCCACGCTCAAGGTTCACCTTCTTGATCGCAGTGTTGTACGTCGACGCGGCACAAACCCAATCGTATGGTGTCATCCGGAACGTGGCCCACTGGTGCGTAGCGCGAAGCTCCATGAAGAGGTAGAACTCATGCGGTGGCCCCCTTTCCCGAAGACAAGCGAGCGGGGATCGACTTGCGTAACCCACGCAGAACAGCCGCTGAGACCGGGTAAGCCCCACAATCTGAATTCTGGGCAAACACGGTTCGTTGGTTGGTGTCAGGGTAGGTCCAAATGCGGTCGCGGGCATCGCGGTCTGCATCTGGGAAAACATGGTTTCGAGGGTGCTACGGCTCTTCCGCGGACCGCGCTGTTGACGTTGCGTGCGTGAAGACGAGGCGCCTTGAATTGAGCCACTGCGCGAGATCTTCAACGGGGCCGGCATGCGGTGACGGTGAGACAGGCCTTCTTCGGAGGAGGAGGCCGTCAGTGTCATGCGAACCGGATGTTGCAACGGCGGGTGATGCGGACACAGGCGCGGCAGTTGTCGACACCGACGGCACTGACATGGGTCCCGCGGCCTGTGTGCTCGATGCACTGGGCAGGGCGGTGGGCGCGCTTGAAGTGATCGTGGCAGTAGAGAGCGTGGTCAAGGGCGCGTTCGACGTGGAGACGGCGGTGATGGTAGATGGGCCAGCCGAAGAGGTCGCGAGCGCGGTGACACCAGCGCTGGACAGTCCGGATGAAGCGGTCATGAGCGCGTCGGGCGCAGCGGCGACTGCGGTTGTACCGGATATCGCGACCGCGCTGAGCATGGAAGAGTTTGGTGGCAGCCTTGCTCCTGCGAGGGCTGCCTGAGAGGTCGACGCCTCCTTCCGCTGCGGTGGGGGAAACCAGTGCTTGGGAACACCCCATTCCTCGGGTGAGAGCTCGATGATATCGTCGTCTTGGGCTTCTTCGATGCGAGCGCGCTTTACCTGTTTAACAGTCAGTGATGTGCGTAAGAAGAATCACAAGATGTACATACCCCTTTGCCTTTGGGGTCAGCGTTGGGCGTTGATTTGGAGATGGGCTCCGTGATGGTCGCGACGACGGGAGGTGCATCACGAGAGGCGGCAGGTTCAGAAATAGACGCACGGAGGAGAGCGGGATTGACGCCAAATTTCCTCGAGGACGCGATCCGGGTCCAGTATGTCTTGCAGTGACAAGTTTAGCGTTTCATCCCCCGGCTCTTGCTTGATTGTGGTGAGTGAATACTGGGTCGCGGTCTCCGCACTCATCTTGACTAGACCGAACTGCTCGCCACTGTCGACCAATCGGAGTTCGGGCAAGGAACGCATGTTCGCAGGAAGCGGCCCGCGCCGCCGCAGGCGTTCGAGGAGGGTGTTCCATAGCTTCATGCATGCGTTGACGAGGTGAACGTGGTGGAGCCGTGAGTGTGGTACATGAAACATTGATTTATCGAGGGCGTCGTCCTGCATGTCGAGCCGCACATTGCGCCGAAGGACGTGGTCGTGACCGAGAGCATTCATGACCTCCAGACCGCTCGCGAATGAGCGCATGATCGAGTTCCATCCCTTGTGGGATCCCTCAATGCGGCTGCCGTCACTAGCGATGTCATCTCGCGGTCGGGCGAGGCATCCCTTCTGGATGTGCGTGAGTTGCTTTGCATGGACCTACAGGACGACAGTTAGTGTGCAATGAATCAACCGTATTGCTATGAGCTCACCTTCTCCGCAGCAGCCGTCCACACACTTCCGTGATCCTTCCACTTGTCGTAGGCCTCAACCAGCCGCCTCTCCTGCTCTGCCTGAGAACGATATGAAGCCGGGACACCATTTTGCGGCTCTAGTCTTGAGGAGGGCGTCGACAATGTCATTTGCTACTTCCGCCCGATAAGGGTTCTTTGTGCCGTCTTGAACGCAGACAAGGTACCTGACAAACTACATGAACACCACGAGGGTTAGGATGAGCAGACGCTGCAACGTACCTCATTAAGAAGTGCCAGACATCTTGAACTACCTGGATATGGGGGAAGACCCTCAGCGCCGTGTTGCGAATCTGGCAGCAGTTGTCCGACGTCAAAATCTCCGGCGCGGCAGCTCAAGAAAACCGAGCCGGATCGACAGCCCATTGAGCATCTCTTGCGTCTCTGTCTGGGACTGGCTGTGACACAACCGCTAACCCAGGCCAGAAAAAGTCAGCGCACAGAGGGCGAAGGAGGGAGAGGAGCAACCACGTACCCAGGAGATTGACTGGGATTTCTCGTTGATGACTGAGACAAAACCTCCGAGGTGGGACTTGACGCGAGCCTTGTTCTTGTCGACAAGTGTAGCCTTGTATGCACAGCGGAAGGTCGTATCGAGGGAGATGGTAACAGCTGCAACCCCGAGCATGAGCGTGAGATGGGAACCGTTTCGGAGTCCAACCGTGAGAACGTTGTGGGCCTCGTCCTCGGACTTACCGCTCAACGATCTCATATGCTCCTCTGACTCCACTATCCTCGTCTTGTTGCAGAACTTCAGGAATATCGTCGTAATCAAGTCGTCGGAAATTGAGCGGTTGTTGTATCCCCCGGTCTGCTTCCCAACTTTCTTCGTCAACGGCTTCGAGAACGGTACGAGGGCTTCTGTTGCTTGGATGAGCGACGTTTGTTGTGAGCGGCACGGTAGCTTTGCAAGTACTGATAGTGTTGCTTATGGTATTCCAACAGGTGCAATTCTACAGGAAGGAAGAACAGAGCTCAGCACGACAGAATGGGCAATTGAAAAGGCGACAAAAGTAAGTTACGCACGTTTGATGTTCTCCGCGAGTCCGGCCGACGTTGACTTCAACCGCATCTCGGTAATGAAGTCAAACAGTTCGGAAGTAACAGCTGACCTGCTAAAAAAGTGTGGGAGGCCGACTGTTCCTCAAGGAGGTGGTAAGTCCGTGTACATGGTTTTAAAGCTGCCCCGACCTAACATACCTGGCAATTCCCAGTGCTCAAACTTGTCCCAAAAACTCCGCGCTCGTCGTCGTCCAGCAATACCTCCCCTCTGACCCCTCTTCCCCCCCTGGTACTTCTTCGCACAGTCAAGGCACCGAAACTGGATCCCGATCGCCATCTCCTCCCGAAACAAACCATGGACTTCCCGCGGGCGCTCTGGTTCCATCCGCTGCTCTCGAGCCTCTTTCCGTGGCACTGGGGGCAGCGACGCAGCTGGCTGTGTTGCAGCCAGTGGACAGCGTAGCATGGCATGAGGTAAGTCGTGTCCGGTTCGATCTCGGGGTTGACCTCTCGCAGGAACTGTTGGAGGTACGTCGGCGGCTCGAAACGAGGGCCTGGAAGGGGCCAGCGTGGATCGAGTGCAACGGAAAATTCAGCGCCTTGGACGATTGGATGGTGTTTGCAGTTGCGGAGAGGAACTCCGTGATCTCCGAGATCCAGCGAAGGAGTATTGGATGCTTTGACTGATTCTCGCGGTGGCCTCCCCAGTTCTTGGGCCGGCGTTCAGCCTGGGAACGTGGCCAGCGGTGAGTAGCGACACGAAGTTAGGAATAGAAGTACTCACGTTTTTCTTCCAGGTCGAAATAAATTTCTCTCGCTCTTCCAGGTCGTCAATGGTCATAGCGCATTGCTGGCGGATGCTTTCCGGTTCGAAGCCGGTCATAATGGACAAGCAGGATGGGGTTCAGAAGAAAGCGTTACCAATAGGGGTTCTGTGGTGCAGTGATTTCAATGCGAAATGGCGCGGTGTATGTCTAAGCGTTCTCGACGGGGCTCCTCGGTTGTGGGTCTGCGTCAGCGCGCGGACTCTTCACTTCCTCTTCATCGCATGTAATATATGTTGTTGATCCTGCAGTTCAAACATGTATCAGCTTCCTGGTTCATCCAACCGAGGTTGGATTTCAGTCTGCTGGTCTCGGAACTCATGCTCCATGTGCCGAGCCTGATGGTTGGCGGCGGCGCGTCCGAAGCTCGAAATCTGCCTCAAATTATTTGCCTCGGGTTCTGCGCTGATGGGCATCCTAAGCGCGAAACCTACGGGACCTCCTCTGCATCGCGCCCTTTATCATTCAACATCCTTGGTGCTCGCGGCATAAGAGAGAAGAATATTATACATTTGTTACTAGATGGACAGCCACGCGCGGACTCAAACAGAACACAGACATATTGTACATTTCATACCAGACCAATGCATGTACGCCCTTTTCTTTGAGCTCCTACGCCTTCATCATCGCAAACAGAGAGGCAAACACGGTGCGTGTCCCCGCTGTGCGATCGTGCACAAAGTCGATGCCAAAGACCGCGTGCACCGGTTGTCCAAAAGGGACCTCAGAGATCGAGGCAGGGACTTGTTCCGTGCCGTATTCATCAAACATGGGAAGGTCTTGTCTCGCACTGTAAACGTCGGTTAGCAAACTGTTCGACCCTCAGCGCAGTGGGTCTTTACTCACCTCGTTGACTTCTCCCTGCCATATGACCTGAAGCCGTAGCTTCCCGTCTGCCCCGACCGCAAGCAGCTTGGATGTATCAATCTCGCTGCCGACAGCGAATTCGTCTACGAGCGCTCGACCGTGGGAGGATGCCGCGCCAGGCGAGATCGGAAACAGGGTTGGGGCGCTGCTGAAGCCAGCATGAGGCGACCGGCTCCTCGTCCAACGGCCGAAGACAGCCTTGAGCCGTCAAAAAGCAGTCTTCAACCGCGATCTGCCCGAGGACATTGAAAAGAATAGGCGTTTTGGTTTGGGTAAGATGGGGGAGTGCGTCAGATAAGACGCAGCAAGTGTAGCGCTTCTCCGATCCGTCACAGTCGACAAGTCCAAACGCAAGGCGGGGAAGATAGACGTAAGATTTAAACACTTCGATGGGGCATGTTAGAGTGCGCTCGCCAAGGGAGACTAGAGCTTCGGGCATGGCCGTACCGGTTAGAAGAATGCACCCCTGTTCCGAGGTGGATGTGGATTATCTTACCAAGTTGGGACAAGGGGATATCTGCCCGTGCGCTCGCAACGATGGCAGAATATTCAGTGGCCAAAGGTGATTCGCCGACCACAAACCCCGCTGACGAAGAGCAGTTGCCAGCTGCGGCGCGTTGAGCTGGAATCAAAAGGTCTGCAGTCAGCCTCACAAATAGAACTTCCGTAAGCTTCCCATCAAATTCAATAGCGCTGTCTAGACCGCAGCGTTGTAGCGGTGCCTGGCCGGCGTCCCGAAACGCTTGCTGCGCCGGTGATGTGGACATGAACAAACAAAGGAGACGCAGCCGACGAACCTGTGTGGCCTCTAGCCGGGATCCCGAATACAGTAACCAAGAAGCTTGCGGCAAGCGTACAACTTCCGTCGTCGCGTCGGGCGGTGGACTGGCCGACGCACACAGTCATCCGGATTGATCAAGGATGAGCCAGGCTCACGTGACAGGAATAGTAGCAGGAGCGTGCAGACGGCGCAGAAAGGGTGTTCAACCCCCTCATCCCCAACCACCAACACATGAATCTTGCGCGGCACTCAATCAGCGCGACCGACCCTGTCCTCATCTTCGACGCACGTTTCGACCCCGAAAGCCGCATCTTTACCACCTCTACCAAGGCTGGGTTCGCAGTCTATCGTACATGGCCGCTGCAGCTCCTCCGGAAACGCGGTATGCGCACCCATCGCTGCCCTGCTACTAGGCTCGTTTTGTCTGACACACGTTCCAGAGATCGTCGGAGGTACCCTATCCATCGTTGTTCCCCTCCACACGTCGTCCCTCCTGTTTCTCGTCGGCGGCGGCAGGAGTCCGCGCTACCCTCCGAACAAGGTTATACTGTGGGACGATGCAATCACACAAGAGATCGCGGAGCTGGAGTTCAGGGAGAAGGTTCGCGGGCTGGCATGTAGGCGCGGATGGCTCGCGGTTGCACTACGCAGGCGGGTCGTCGTGTTCCAGGTTGGGGAGACGGTGGAGCGGTTTGGCGAATGGGATACATGTGAGAATGTCCGAGGTGCGTACCACGCTGAACTTGCGCTGTCACGATGGACTGATCCGACCAATGTCGATTAGGCTTGCTTGCGCTGGCCACCGCGACTCATTCTACGCTGCTAGCCATTCCTGGACGCCAGATGGGGCACATACAGCTCGTGCATTTACCGCCATGTCCTCCCCCTCAACCGATCGGCCCCCATCATCCACACCTCCCTCACGCCCACCACCAAATCCGGCTAAACCACCTCCAACCATCATCATTGCCCACGAGAGTGCGCTGAACACGCTTTCTGTGCCGCCCTTCTGGCCGTATGCTTGCCACCACTTCTTCACGAGGAACTCTGATTCGAATATGGGATACATCTACCGGGAAGTTGATCAGGGAGCTCCGGAGAGGCTCGGACAAGGCCGAGATATATGGCGTTGCCTTTCGTCCTGACGAACGTGAGGTGTGTGTTTGGAGTGATAAGGGAACGGTACACGTATTCGCCCTGACAGCCAGTTCCGGAGCCGCGTAAGTTTGCTTTGCACCTCGTAAACGTCACGTCATCTCATCTTCACGGTGTTCTAGCAACCGGCAATCCACATTGTCGTCTCTCACGTCTTATGTCCCCCTTCCGAAGTACTTTGACTCGGAATGGTCATACGCGCAATATCGGATCCCATCACAGACATCTCATATATCGATATCTGGTCAGCCCACCAGGTCACCGACCGCAGACGTCGTGGACGAAGAGAAGTGTGTCGTCGGCTGGATCCAGGTCCCCCCAGAAGACCAAGACGAACGCGGGAGAGCACTGCCCGGCGAACATCAGCTGGTCGCGTTGACCTACACCGGGGGCTGGTACCGTCTATCTCTGCCCACGTCCTCTTCTTCTTCCGCAGCGCCGCCGCCACATCCACCTTCGCCAGTCCCACAACCGGTGCCGTCGCTTCGAGACCCCGGGCCGTTATCGACTTCACCGCCTAGCGTGAAGACGATGGCTATGGCACGTCCTCGGTCGTACAGTGGCTCCTCCTTTGGTAGTAAACCGGACAAGGGTAAGGAGCGGGAGGAGAAGCCTGGACGGGAGTGCATACTCCGCGAATACCGGCGATTCGGTCGTTGGGACGGTTGGGGATAGACTCTAGAGGCGACGGATTCTGGCTCTTCGACCAACGTTCGCTCGCCCTTGCGCCTCGGGTTCAGTTACGGACGGACTGCTTGTAGTTATGATCATGGTTTCCGACTTTCATTTGTCATTTGGCTAGTAGTAGCACCAGCTACTGTTTCAGATAGGTGCACTATGCACAGAGGATCCCGGTGTAATGCCCTCGTTCATGCCCTTATGCTTTTCAAGACGACTATCTACATATCTCGACATCGCGCACATGTAATACCCCGCATCCAGCACACTGCCACTAATTTTGTATCTATATGTTCATGGCATACATCGTTTCCACTGTTTTCTTCACTTTATGACGCCAGTGGCGAAGCAAGTCTAAGTGGCAGGACGCTCCCGTACCGGGATGCACAGCCTTCAGCCTCTCCCGCGTACTTGCTTGCACTTGGGAGCGTGAGACGGTACTGTCCAAGCTCTCATATCGTTTGCCACCTTGTCAGAGCTCCAGTTTGGTCGTCATTTATACTCGTCAGCCCACGCAGTCCTGAGCGATCATGGCCACTCGAGAACCCCTGACTATATTCAGCCCACTCTCACCAAAGCACTCTAGCACATGCGGTTATTGCGGCCCTCCCGGCCAACGCAGCGAAGCCCCAACGAACTATCATGCCGCGGAGGGTGTTGCTCAGACATTGAGCTGTCGGGTACTACTGCAGTGCAGATCGTGGATCTCGCCGCTGGACTGACCACTGCTCGCAGATATACCAGGGAATGATGGACCGCGGTTGGAGGCGATCGGGGACCTACCTCTACAAGCCGGACTTGAAGCGGTCATGCTGCCCTCAGTATACGATCAGGTCTTACGCTGCACTATTGATCGCCGGTCAGCGGCTGACGACCTCGGCTGCAGGTTGGACGCTTTGGAGTTTAGGCCATCGAAGAGCCAGAGGAAGGTCGTCAATAAGTCAGTTTACTTACGCTGCTTTTGGTCGAGGTCACGAGACAGTTGCTCATGATGTGAACAGGTTCAATAGGTTCATCGTGCATGGGGATCATGAAGACGATGTTCCCATGGATGGAACAGACGGGTATTAACACCTACTACCTGCGTTGAGAGCCGTCGTTAATTGGTATGGACAGAACATCGAAGAAAGGGAAGGCGAAAGGGAAGGCGAAAGAAGAGCATGTGTTTCAGCTTACAGACGACATACATGCCGCAGAATCTGTGGTCCTCGGGGAGCGGATCGCGGCTCACAAATATGAGGTTCGCAACCGAGCTGTGGGTTATGTCGTACGACGACGCTAACTGTCCGGCCAGGTCACTTTAGAGCAATCTTCTTTCACGACAGAGAAGTTCGCTCTGTACGAGAGCTACCAGAAGAATATACACCATGAAGACGATGTCACCGCCAAAGGCTTCACCCGTTTCTTGTGCAAGTCGTCCCTTTCGGTGCGTGCGCTGGCTTGTTCGGCATGTATGCGACGAGAACAATAGTTTAACCGATCGTCAACTCATAGCTACAGTAATAGACTATCCTTCAGCAAAACCGGATGGACTTCCCTGAAGTTTACGGGTCGTACCACCAGCTTCACAGAGTAGACGGAAAGCTTATGGCGATGAGCGTGCTTGATATCACCCCAAACTGCGTGTCAAGCGTTTACTTCATGTACGAGAAGGAATGGGAGAGATTTTCTATGGGCAAGGTAGGAGCTGTGGCCTGTTCCGTACCGAATTGTCCTGACATTTTGGATTGTAGCTGAGCGCAATGCGCGAAGTGTCCCTTGTGAAGGAAATGCATGCAGCTGGCCTCACCAACATGAAGTTCCTTTACCTGGGTAAGCACTATGTCTCCCGTTTCGTGCAGCTTTAGGATTCCGACTGATGGGCCCCTTCCTGCCCAGGTCTCTATGTCCATACTTGCGTAAAGATGCGCTACAAAGGCGAATATTCGCCTACGTACATGCTCGATCCCGAAAACTACGAATGGTTCCCACTGGAGAAATTCCGTCCGCTTCTGGACAAGAACCATTACGTCTCCGTCGCCCATCCGGAACATTGTCTAGTTGCGCCCGCAATCGAGGCAGGTGCGACGCACTACCTTCTCCACCTTTTACAGAGTCGAGTCCCCGTTGACGTTAGGATCTACAGACCCCCCACAACAAGTCCCAGACGAAGTGCTGAGTACGGCACGAGCCGTCGTCGGCTTCCAGCACAATGTGGTCAAAGTAGAGCCGCTTCGTGTAAGTGCCCCTTCTCTTCATCAATCTCAAGTCGCAAGCTCTGATTCAAAGGATCTATAGGATGCAGATGAATGGACGATAAACGGTGACGGGTCAAAAGAAGTCATCTTGAGGACTCTGAACGCCCTCGGAAGTGAAGTGGCAAGCGATGTCCTTTGGTATTTTAGCTACGATATAGCCAGGTAGTGCCTCGATAGGATCAGCTTGGAACTAATTTGTTTTTCTGTGTATTCATAGTGATACGTGTACGTGAGGTGCGAGTGTACGAAAGGTTGACCTAGGTCCTATGCGATGACATCGTCCGGCACGCTGTTTCCACCACCGCCTCCACGAAGAAGGCAAAGGTGCACTCTCGAAGAATGCTACGTTGGAGAAAAATTGGATAAGAGCAGACAGACAGAGAGTAGTCTGGTATGAGTCCGCGTCGCGGACCCGACTCACACCCCAGTAGGTGCTGGACAGTCGGGCCCTTGTACGCGAGCCGCGGATTGCACTGAAGGACGACGAGATGTCCGCGTACCACTGCATGCTCCTGTACGTCCAGCTGCAACAGGACGTATAAATGTCATCCTGCGGAGTAGCAGAAGGGAACGAATCCCCTCAAACCCGAGCTGGACGGAGTGGGAGACGAGGTGTGAAGGGACACCTCTCGCCTGAACGCGCACATTCTGCGCATCGCAGAAGGGTCAGC
This sequence comes from Ganoderma boninense, assembly GCA_002900995.3. Lineage (NCBI taxonomy): Eukaryota > Fungi > Basidiomycota > Agaricomycetes > Polyporales > Polyporaceae > Ganoderma > Ganoderma boninense. The sequence goes on from CM035307.1 coordinate 1,724,841, forward strand.
GGACCTCGTCCACGTCAGGTCTCAGGCCATGGTCCGTTAGAACCTCTGACCTCTACCTGAGTCGTCCAGACGGTCAACGTCAACGCTCACCAAGGAGGATGCACAACGGCACCCTGTGCGGAGTGAGCTCGCGGCCTTCGATCTGCCTGAAGGGGGACGGGGTAGTGCTCCCAGGTCTAGCAACGAACGTCCCCGAACGTTCATCGGCCCCTTATTAGGAGCAGTATGGTGGAAGGTGTAGCCGGCTCTGATTTAGAAGACCTTATATACCCCCCGCCTTGTGGAGCACGGCGGATGTTTCACTCCTGTCCCACTTGACCCGTTGCGCTCGGAACAGCACGAATGGGGTACGCCATGATCGTGTATTCCAATGACATAGTTTTTGTAGGAGTCAACATTCAAAACTGGGGGCGGAAGACTCACAAAGGCATGCGGATTTACCATTAGGACCCCTTGCCACCTCCTAGTGTCCTCACTTCTCGTAAATGCGGTTGCTTTCCCTACCCCCTCCCATAATCCTATAGCATGTAGTCAGATGAGTACGAGACTTGCAGTGTAGGAGAATACGCACTGCATTGTATGAAACTGACGATGATTTTTAAGACCACGCGTGTTGTGTATATATGCTCTCGAAGAGCACGGATGTGGAAAAAATTAAAGCAGACAGACAAAGAGTAGTCTGAATCGAGTTTCGCCCAGACAACCATAAGTCTATGGTCCAGAGCGAGCCGCGAAGTGCACTAAAGAGCCACAGAGCACTTGATCGCACAACCCCTCGCGTGTCGCCTGCCAGCACGAAGCCAGCGGCACCGGGAGCGGCAAAAGACCCACCCAGCGCGTGAGACGAGAGTTGGTCGGCGATCAAGAAGGGGCCCAAGTTCCACGACACATTTCAAAGCCTTTCTCGAGAAGAGGTTCGCTGGTCTGCGAATCTCGTCTTCGATGAACCGTGTATTCGAACGTGGCTGTATTTCTGGTTGTGTCGGACGAGCGTTGTGCCCGAGTCCGTCTAGGACCGATCTGCAGGTGCTGCCTCGTTACGGCCGACCGTCTTGTAGACGGTCCGTCGCTTTTCCAACGAGGCAACAGCGCGCTACAGGGAACTGGAATGCTCAGACCTTAGCCCGCTCACGAAGATGGACGTGCGAGGACGTCCTGTGTGGGGTGAGCTTCGCGGCCTTGTATCTGTCCGGGTCTGAGCCACGGTCACTGGTAACTTACGTCGAATCGACGTAGTCCCTTAGTGCACAGTTGGACGCCGTGCGGACAAATTGTCCGCTGAGCTCAGATGGGGCGTATCTGAGCTCAAAGGCACCGCCCTGTGGTGGCTCACGACAAGGAGCAAAAACCTCGTTTTCCTCCGTCTTATCTTGTCAATTTAAGCGCCCGTCGGCAACGGCGGGCCGAGTTCTCCTCCAAGCGGCCGGGACTACCAGACCTTTCGCCCTGCCGGCGCGACATCCTCTCGTGCATCTGTCCTTACGGACCCTCGGAATCGTTGGGCTTGCACTGACTCGCTGTCGTCTCGGGTCCTGTCTTGGACATCTCTGAATGCAGACCATCCGGCTGGCGAGGGCAGGATGGGCCTCATTCCGCCAGTCCGGTCGTGACCACCTCAACAAGCGGCCCCGCCTCCGGTGGTTCCTCTCCGCACTTGTCTGGCTGCCTCTCGGGCTCTTTGTGACCGAGTATGGCTTCAATGTGAAGTCGGTCAAAGGACGGAGCATGCAGGTGCGTGGTACCCGCTTTACCATCGCTCCCTGGCAAGTGACAACACCTATGCTAGCTAGCCTACCCTGAACCCGGATGATTCGCCGTGGAGGGACATAGTGCTCTTCGACCGGTTCTCGGTCAAGATTCGAAAGAGGTTTGAGCGGGGGGACGTGGTGGCGCTGAAGTATGACGCCTTTTCCGTGTCTCAGCACGACAGGTCATTGAACACAAACTACCAGGTCACCGGCCGACTCGAAGTTGGTCGTAAAGCGTATCATCGCACTCGAGGGCGACGTCGTACGTCCCCGCACCTAAGAATGTCTGCCATCTACCTCCGGTTAATCATAGCATAGGTACGCACTTTACCGCCATATCCTGATGCCGAAGTCCGCGTCCCAGTGGGGTGCGCATGGGTCGAAGGTGCGCGTACACATGCCTCTCTCGAGCGATAGCAACTGAATGCTGACGTTGGCTCCAGGCGATGAACCCTTCCGCACGGAGGATAGCAATCGTTTCGGGCCGGTGCGTCTTCAGGATCATCCCGCTGCGTTGATCATCTCTGTACTCAAACTGACGTGTTCTGTTAGGTGCCGCTTGGTCTGATAGAGTCGAGGCTCTCCTTCATCATCTGGCCATGGGAGCGAATAGGTGCCCTCGGCCAGCCGCTCGTGGCTCGACACGACGCGAAACGGGGCACTCCAGGCTGGCGCAAGAGCCAGACCGACCTCGAGCGAGAGAAGTGGCGGACGTCCCGAGTTACGATCGCGCCGTCAACACAACCTCCAACCTCTCACCCATGACGGTGACCCCAGCCCTTCGCATTGTGCTTGGTTTACACACCGCCCCTTCCCTCCAACCATCGAAGTTGTAGACAATGGGTTCTGTAGTGTATAGCACATAGAGCCGTTTGGCTTGCTTTGGCCGGGCCTTGTGGCATTCAGGCGGTGTCTACTTACAGTCCACAAGGCGATTATGATGATACAGCGTGCTTCACTACTGATAAAATAGAGAAGAAAGTACGAGCGAAGGACGACCAAGAGAGAGAAGAATGGACCGAGACCGTCAATATGAGGAATAAGGAGATTCAGATGCTCAGTGAAGTGAATGATCAATGCAGCGGCTGGTAGGATGGGGGTGCTGACTACGGTGAGATAGTCGAGAGTCGGGGAAACTGGCGATGGGGGGTCAGGTGGACGTGGAGTGTGAACGAGCGAACGACGGTGCGAACGAACTGCGACAACGGGATAACGACGACAAGAGGCGACAGACTGTACGACATGTCATGATGTATGCAAAACGAAGGAATGCTAGTTGGTCGTGTGATACAACTACATGGCATGGCCGGCACTGGAGTCGTACCCGTCGCTCTGCCGTTGGTATCCGTAAGGATCGTACTGCTGCCCGTGCGGCTGGCCATACCCAAGCGCCTGGTGCGCTCCAGGAGAGTATGGGTTGGGGTACTCCTCTTGGGTCTGGTACATTTGCTGCTGTGCCTGCCGGCCATACGGCGCTGTGCTCGCCGAACGGTAGTCGGGTGCAGTGCTTGCAGAACGGTAATCTGGCGCGGTGCTCATAGAGCGATAGTCAGGTGCAACGCTCCCAGAACGATAGTCAGGTGCAACGCTTCCAGAACGATAGTCTGGTGCGACGCTTCCAGAACGATAGTCTGGTGCGACGCTTCCAGAACGATAGTCTGGTGCGACGCTCCCGGAACGGTAGTCTGGTGCGACGCTCCCAGAACGGTAGTTAGGTGCAGTGCTCGCCGCGCGGTATGGGTCGTTTGCGTATCCGCCATATCCACCATGGTGCATCGAGCCCTGGTCGTCCTGTGCGAACGGCGCTGCGGCCGAAGTGAGGTGTGCCTGGCTGGCGTACTCTTCATCGTAGTGCATTTGTGGCTGGTCGGGCAACGTGCCGATCGAGTTGTTGTATGTGTGGTAGCCGCTTTGGGCATAGCCAGGCATAGGGGGATAGTATTCGCTAGAGAAGTCCGTCTTGTAGTCGCTGTAATACTCCGTGCCGGTGAAGGTGCTGGGGGGTGGCCCACGGGTGCGCATGGACGCGGCGTCATCGATATCATCGTCGACGGAGAGGTCGGGAAGGGTCGGCTGGGGAAGTGGCTTGGCGATGAACTCTCCCTTCTTGTTCTTGAGGTGGGAGAAGTCACCAGCGGCCTCCTTCTTGGCGAGAGCCGCAGCCTTCGCGAGACGCTGCTTGTTCCTCCGCTTGATAATCTCGGAGATGCGCTTGTCAACTTTGTGGCAACAGTATTCCTACGTCGAATGAGCATCCCAGTGAGCATCTACCTGACAGTCTGAAAACATACCTTGAGGTTACCCTGAATGTGCGCTAGTAGCGGGATGTAACAGACGCCGGCGATGATGAGCATGAGGAGTGAAATGAGGAAGACCAACACCGTGAAAGCCGTCGACACCGTAAGAGCCGAGGTAATGAGGGTGCCATTGAAATACTTCCCGATGTCATACCATTCACCCTCGTCCTGTCTGGATAGGTAGAAGGCATACAGCGTCAAGGCGTTGATAGACTGACGAGGACCATCGGCAAAGAGCAGTCGCTTCCAGCTCTTGAAGGTGAAAAAGACGAAGAACGCGAAGTCGTCAATGCGCTTCGTGGAGGCAGCGATGTGGTTGAAGAAGCAGAAATGGTCGTAAGAACCTGCACGACGGTATTAGAATAACCGCCAAACGATAGCGTGTGTGATCGTGGGACGACTCACGGAGTGAGTAGTACTTATTGGCCATGACATTGGTGAAGGCATACGAGATGTCACGGCTCTGGATAATCTTCTTGGCCTTGTATGCATCATATGCAAGCTACATCCACAGTCAGTGCCGGCCTCTGGGGCTGGATGCTAGAGAAGATTGAACATACGAGGAGGAAGGAGAAGATAACGCATCCAAAGAAGAGCCAACGGCCAATGCTGAACGGGATGTAAACGCAGTTGCTGCTCTCACCCTCCTGAGGCTGGGGGCAAGACTGGAAGATGGCGTTGGACCAGGAGGTAGTTGTGAGCATGGTCACGGCCGTGAAGATATCGGAAACGTAGACGAGGAAGGAGATGAGGACGCCGACATAGAGCCAGAGGTACCTGTGGACGCCGCAGGTAGTGATTAGCAACCCATTTGTTCGTTCACCCATGTCTCATCCTGCGCTCGCCGCTTGGTAGACTCACTTCATTCGCATGCCACATCCTGTGTCTCGAAACTCACGGGTGTCGACGAAATCAAACTACAAATACCGCAGCTAGCGTCAGCCAGCGTACAGACGACACTCGAACATCGCGGCCGAAAAGAGAACGCACCTTGTGGTCGGGAACGACCTCTCGCTTCCACGATCCTCCATTACACATGCACATGTTGAGGCGCCAGGGCTGAGCTCACAGGTTCGCAATAGAGGGATTATCGGTGGGGGACAAAGGAGTGGAGTGCGACGTGGGGGCGGCTTCGATGTGTGAAGCAGCGCCCGGGCCAGCCAAGTCGCAGGGAGAACAAGGAACGGGTGGTCGGGGAATGACTGGAGCGAATGAGAGCGTGGTGTTGGAGATGGACGCTGGCTTGTGTGCGCAGAGGGCGGTGTGGGCGGGACAGACAGGAGATGGGCAGACGAGGGGAGGGGAGAGCGGTGAGCGACAGGCGTTGCGACGAAGACAAGAGCCGTCGAATCCGTTGCAGCCTCCGCTCGCTTCACCCAGCACCAAAATAGCGCTCCGGCACAGGCGCCCATCTCCACTATTCTCCCTCTGCCACAATGACCACCGTCCAGAAAATCAAGGTATTCCCTCAGCCTCCCCCCCAATTGTCTCCCTCTGACACGCTTGCGAACCAAGGAAATCGAAGATGAGATGGTAAGCGCACCAGGCTCTCGACTTTCGCTCGGAGAAATGCTCAGGATCGCAGGCCAGGAGTATGTGCAGTGCTTTCCGCGCCCATGACCCCAGCCTCTGAAAACCGTCCCAAATCACAGCCCAAAAGAATAAGGCCACGAGCTACCATTTAGGTCAGCTCAAGGCCAAGCTTGCGAAACTTCGCCGGGAGCTTCTTGGTCCGACTGGCGGCGGGGGAGGAGGCGGGGGCATCGGCTTCGATGTCGCTCGCACAGGCATTGCAACAGTCGGGTTCGTCGGCTTCCCTTCAGTGGGCAAGGTGCGTTCCATTCTGCTTCACCGTGAAACAGTTCACCCGTTCATCTCGGTTTGACACAGTCAACTCTGATGTCCAAACTTACTGGCACACACTCGGAAGCATCTGAGATTGATTTCACCACCCTCACTACTGTCCCCGGCACGCTAAAGGTGCACGGTGCGCCCATACAAATCCTCGACCTGCGTGCGTTTCTCGTACAGCCAGTCCGCGAATCACGGCCTCACTCTTTTCACGTCCGTAGCGGGAATTATTGAAGGGGCGAACGACGGCCGAGGTCGAGGTCGCCAAGGTATGAGCATCATCAGAGTTCATCAAAATCTGTCCATACGCTGACCTGGATGGGTCCACAATCTCAGTCATCGCTGGTGCGCGCACTTCGTCTCCGCCAATCCTGCACTCCTAATCTGAAGCATCCATCTCCATCTCCAGTCGCCAGGACATGCCATCTCATTTTCATCGTGCTCGACGTCCTCAAACCTCTCGGTGACAAGGCGATCATCGAGAGCGAACTGGAGGGCTTCGGGATCCGACTAAACAAGAAGCCTCCAGCTATCACCGTGCGCAAGAAGGACAAGGGCGGCATTGCGATAACGAACACGGTGCCGCTAACGAACATCGATCAGGACGAGATCAAGGCCGTCCTGAGCGAATACCGCATCAACAACGCCGACGTCGCGATCCGGCAGGCGGGTGCCACTGCGGATGACCTTGTAGACGTCATTGAGGGTAACCGGTACGTCTATCCCTCGTCTACTAGCCGCCGCTTAGGGCATGGCACTGGCATTCAATAAAGAGCTCATGTCGACTTGCACTTCTTCTCCTCATGCAGAGTGTACATCCCTGCGATCTACGTGCTGAACAAGATTGACGCAATCTCGATCGAGGAGCTCGACCTGCTGTACCGCATCCCAATGTCCGTGCCCGTCTCCTCGCGCGAGTGGTGGAACATCGACGAGCTCATCGAGATGATGTGGACGACGCTCAACCTCGTGCGCGTGTACACGAAGCCGCGCGGGCTGGCCCCTGACTACAGCCAGCCGGTTGTGCTTCGCCGTGGCAAGTGCTCCGTCGAGGACTTCTGCGTGCGGCGATCCACAAGGAGATCGCAAAGCAGATGAAGTACGCGATCGTGTGGGGTGCGAGCGCGAAGCACTCGCGCGGGCAGAAGGTTGGGCTTGAGCATGTGCTGGAGGACGAGGACGGTGTGTCCTGAATTCCCATCGGTTGTCGGGCTGGCTTGCTGACTTTGACTTGCAGTTGTGCATATCTCCAAAAAGTAGAGTCCTGAGCGCGGCGCTGTTGCATTCCATACCACATCAATGTAGCCTTACCTGTTTCACTACGCATTCATCTGTTGTCTTGCCTTCAGGTGAGTGTCAGCCCGAACGGAAGATTCCCCGACGCACCGGCACTCCACTCTGCGTGAGACTTCAGTGCATGGATTCGCATAGGCATGAGTAGGGGTGTATCGTAGGGTGCGTTAAGCAGAGCAAGTACGATTGCGGTAGGACTAGATGAAGGTAAGTTACGACTAGGTAGGGTGTTAAGATATGGTACAAATCCTGGGGAACTGATACATGGAGTGGGGATATGGCATCTAGGAATACAAAGAGCAAATAATGCGTAGAGAAGTCGTTCAAAAGTCTTCGTCCAAGGTGCTGCCGGTAACGTCAGGGCAGGTCGACCAAGGCGGGAGGAGAGGACTCACAAGACATGCTGGGAAGAGGCGTTTGGTGTGTGCTCGCCCTCGTGCGACAGCGCGCCGTGGAAATGTGCCTTCGCATACTCGGACACCCGTTTCTCAAAGAAGTTGGTCTTCCCCTCAAGCGAAATCATGTCCATGAAGTCAAACGGGTTATTTGAGTTGTAGTGCTTCTCATTTCCGAGAGCAACGAGCAGCCTGTCCGCTACAAACTCGATGTATTGGCACATCGAGTCCGAATTGAGACCGATGAGCGACACAGGGAGAGCAGCTACAAGTTGATTGGTGAATTGGACACAACCTACACGTGGAGCCATCGACTTACCTGTGAGGAACTCTTTCTCAATTTCGACTGCCTCAGTGATGATCTTGGCGACTCTACTCGGGTGTGGTCGTCGACGGAGATGGTGGAACAGGAGGCAAGCGAAGTCTGTATGCATACCCTCGTCGCGCGATATGAGCTCGTTTGAGAACGTCAGGCCGGGCATGAGCCCACGCTTCTTGAGCCAGAAGATGGAGGCAAAACACCCAGAGAAGAATATGCCTTCCACGGCCGCAAACGCCACCAGTCGCTCAGCGAACACGGACTGGTCGTCCGCTATCCAACGCAATGCCCAGTCGGCCTTCTTCTTGATACAGGGTATGGTTTCGATCGCGTCGAAGAGGAAGGTCCGTTCGTCTGGGTCTCTGATGTAAGTGTCGATGAGGAGAGAGTACGTCTCGGAGTGGACGTTTTCGATCATGATCTGGAAGCCGTAAAAGCATCGTGCCTCAGCGGCCTGGACCTCGTTAGAAAACCGCTCGACGAGGTTCTCGTTGACAATGCCGTCTGAGGCGGCGAAGAAGGCGAGCACATAAGAGAGGAAGTGCCGCTCGTTGTTTGTGAGCTTCCCGTTCCAGTCGAAAAGATCATGCGAAAGATCAATCTCTTCGACTGTCCAGAATGAGGCCTGGGCCCGTTTGTACATTTGCCATATCTTCCGCAGCAAAGCGTCACTATGCGGGCGAGTAGTAGGGGAGTACGGATTGGACGTACCTCATTGTACTGGATCGGAAACAGCACAAAGCGGCGCGTTGACTCAGTAAGCAAAGGTTCAAGTTCTTTGAACACATTGCATGAGCTTCGACGCGGTGTATGCTATTGTGACGACGACGTACGCTCAGGCAACCCGATTTCGCCGACGAATCTATCTTGGGGCTCGATTAGGTTGGGAGAACGAGGTCGCTCTTCCTCTGTGACGCTGGAGAACGATCCGGATTTTAAGACATGATGTTTGGCAATAGGGCTCCTCGGGGAATGAGGGGATATAGAAACGTTCGACGTTCGGGCCTTGGCTAGGGTTGGCGGAATAGACAGCGAAACATTTGGAAAGGATGGCGATTGACAGTGCGTAGACGAGAAGTGTTGATGAGAGGACCGAGAGCAAGAAAGCTGGGCAGACATAGCAGGAGAATGGCGGTTTGGTGACAAGAGGTGGGTTGTATCCGCTGGCAAGGCCGTCAGCGCCATCTCCGAGTCGGATCCACCTGCTTACGCGCTCAGGCGCCCGTCTAATGATCGCGCCGATCACGTGCTGGGAATCAACACCGGAGCAAGCCGGATTGTCTTCGCTTTCTTTCGGCTCCTGTCGGCTTTGATGCTGTGGCAGCGACATTAATAATTACTTACTACAATGCGACTTACTCAGCTTAAGCCTGGCCGTGGCTCAGAGCGGGGGTGGTTCCCACGATCGCGGTCAGGCTTTGTGGGTATATACGACGGCGCGACGCGACGCGTCAACAGAGACAAATAACGCGCACGCGGCGTTGTTGAAAATCTTGCCGTATATAAGCCTCCGCCCTACCTCTCGTCCTCCCCACCCCCAGGACGCGTACTCGACACCGAGCTCAAGCTCTTACCCAGCTCGCGCGCCTCTCGCCACCACCTCACTACAGCAACCATGTCCGCTGCTACCCTTGCTGCTCCTCGTGTGCCTTCTCCACCTCCGACCCCTTCCAAGAAGGTCTGCTCTGACGCGTCGCGTGTGCCCATATCACAATGTCTAATTCTCCTGTACTGCAGGCTGCCGTGGCCATGCAAAAGCTTGACATCGCTACCAATGAGCAGCCCGTCGCCTCGTCATCAAGGCGTTTTGTAGGCGACGTCAACCGCCCTGAACGTGAGTCTTGCTACGCGTCATGACATTCTGCGACGCGTCCTAATTGACGCGTCGCGCGTAGATATGGAGCCGCTCCTCATGGAGTCCAAGCGTCGCTTCGTTCTATTCCCTATTCAATACCACGAGGTCAGTCGTCTTCCATGGTGGCCGACGTACCCGACGTTTATATGCCTCGACAGATTTGGCAAATGTACAAGAAGGCCGAGGCTTCCTTCTGGACCGCGGAGGAGATGGATCTTTCCAAGGATCTCCACGATTGGCACAACCGTCTCAACGACGATGAGCGTCACTTCATCTCTCATGTCCTCGCCTTCTTCGCCGCCTCAGATGGTATTGTGAACGAGAACCTCGTCGAACGTTTCTCCAACGAGGTGCAGGCAGCTGAGGCCCGCTGCTTCTACGGCTTCCAGATCATGATGGAGAACATCCATTCCGAGACCTACTCCCTCCTCATCGACACCTACATCAAAGACCCCAAGCAGCGTGAGCATCCTCTTCGATGCAATTGAAACCATCCCCTGCATCAAGAAGAAGGCCGACTGGGCACTCCGCTGGATCTCGGACACGGAGTCTACTTTCGCGGAGCGCCTTGTCGCCTTCGCGGCGGTCGAGGGTATCTTCTTCTCTGGGTCCTTTGCGTCTCTATCTTCTGGCTCAAGAAGCGCGGCTTGATGCCCGGTCTCACGTTCTCGAACGAGCTCATCTCGCGTGACGAGGGTATGCACACCGACTTCGCATGCTTGCTCTTCAGCCATCTCAAGAGGCGGCCTCACTTCGACACCATTCGCAAGATCATCACGGAGGCCGTCGCGATCGAGCAGGAGTTCTTGACAGGTGCGTCGAGCGATCCGTCCAGGTTGTGCAAGGACTAATCATCCCTGGTCCCCTAGACGCACTCCCCGTCGCGCTCATCGGCATGAACTCGAAGCTCATGTGCCAATACATCGAGTTCGTCGCCGACCGTCTACTAGTCGCGCTTGGCGATGAGAAGTACTACGGCGTCACCAATCCCTTCGACTTCATGGACATGATCTCGCTCCAGGGAAAGACGAACTTCTTCGAGAAACGCGTCTCGGACTACTCGAAGGCTGGTGTGAACACGTCTGCGACCAGCGCGACTGCCGAGATCAGCACCAGCAAAACTTTGTGAGTGCTACTCTTGCCTTGTTGAAGGGCAATCGTTGACGGTTCGACAATAGCACTATGGACGAAGACTTCTAGTCGGCTGCATCTTTCATCGCGTTCGTCATTGGTCGACTTGAGGTTATATTATTCCCTTGCATTGCCTTCGCGTCACAACCATCCATCTTGCACTACCTTACGAATTCTAGACTTGTCGCATTAGCATCGTCGCACACTGTACTATCTCATGTATCCCCACCTAACCTGTAATCTTGAGCATGATGTCCTCGCAATTCATATGATGAAAGTTAAACCAATCCTCGACGTCCTAATGCGCGTTTGTGGCTCTTAATTTGGCACCGGCGATATGCGATGATTAAGATATGACTCGCGTTGATATGGGTTGATATATGGCCCTTGCAGATAGAGAAGAGTGCTCCGATGCACTTCCGCCATGGACCTCAACTGCCGCGACGCGACTGAAGACGATCTCCCCGCGATCCTCGAGATATACAACCATGAGATTCTGAACGGAACCGCGACATTCCACATGGTGCCCGAGACCCTCGAGGAACGCGTCGAATGGCTCGCAAAGCTCAAGGCTCAAGGATACCCCTGCCTCGTTGCGGAACTCGTGGACGCGGACACGGGGACCAATCGCACCGTAGGGTGGGTGAACCTCCGGCACTATCACGACCGGCCAGCGTATTCTGCGTGGGTTATTCAAGCTCGCATGACGTGTGTCGGGAGGCTAACTGGAGGAGGAACGCACAGGACGGCAGAGCTCTCGCTGTACATGCACAAGGACTTCCGTGGAAAGGGCATAGGGGAAACGCTCTTCGCGCGTCTGCTCGAGGAGGTCAGGAAACAGGGCGAGCGATTCCATGTGATCATAGGTGAGCATTCGAGTATTCACCACACGAATGGACGCAGGAAATAGCAGCAGGGCATCCTGACGACTGCATGGCTTGTACAGCGAGCGTGACTTCGGAAAACGAAGGCACGATGCGGTTCTGGGCCAAGCGTGGGTTCGAGTTCCGGGGGACGTTGCAGGATGTAGGGCGGAAGTTCGGGAGATGGCTGGACGTGTCGTACTTCCAGCTGATATTGTGATGAATGAGGAAGACAATATATGGTGCACAGGAGGGATAGAAAGCGAGCAAATGAACAATGAACGAGAGAGACTGACTTGCTACCGATCCTTCTTCGACTCAGCGGGTTGCTTCCCTTTCTCCGTTTTGAGGCGTGCCTCTTCTCGGAGGGACTCCACGATGTACGCAATAAGGACTAGGTTGGCCGCCACGATAGCTGTGATGGCGGCGAATATTGTATTTCCTGAGGCCATGACGAGATGAGGAAATATGTTGGCATACAACGAAAACACGAATGAGCGTACCATTCCAGAGGTAGTCCCTCGACACGAAATATGATGAAATGGGAAGAATACCAAGGGATAAAGCGAATACGATCAATTTCGCGAGCACACCCCTGCAGTACATAAACACAAAACGGAAAGTTCAGACAAAATGAGGACCAGTAGACCGTGGCTACCCACCCCTGTTGTTCCGCCTGCTTTTCCACGATCCTCCCCGCAGCAGCTTGTTCGCTCATGTTGAATACGATACGACCATGCACAGTCCTAGTATGGGGTTGATGACTGCAGCGGGTACAAACAAGAAGGATGGTGGTACGCGTCGAGCAGAATGTACTACTCTGCTACTACTGCCGTGCCAGACACACGTCCTTACGTCATGCGAGGCGCCGTGCCGCCGGGACGCGATGTGGCACTCGCACAACCTTGCACGCGGTCGCTGCTACCATCCCCTCATCACCTCGCCAGACTGCATGCTTTGACCATCATACACCTCTCTGGAAGTGCTGATAACTGTAGGACTGTTCTGCTGCTATGAGCCACCACCGTCTGTCGCCCATTGCAACTCGTCCCCCAAGCAATGCAATCCCCGGCGAGAAGAGTAGTGCACTGCCGGACTCAATACCTGAAGAAAATGCAGCTGCTGGTAAAGAGGTCAAAGGCGAGGAGGAGAAGCCAGCAACAAGTTCGGGATGGTTGGCATCACTGAAGCTGGAAATGACGAAGACGGAGTGGGATATTCTTGTGGCTTCGACATGCTTCAAACTATTGCTCTTCCCCGCGTAGTATGTATTCTTACTACCTCATACCTGGTTCTGCGTGTTAAGCAACGTTTCCAGTCGGTCCACAGACTTTGAGGTGCATCGGAATTGGCTCGCCATTACCCACTCTTTACCAATATCTAAATGGTATTACGATGTACGAGCGTTCTACCCTCACCGCAATACATGTCACTCAACATCCCAATGTCGACCATAGACTACGTCTGAATGGAGTGAGTGCCTTGCAACTGCAGAAAGTGACGCCTCTCATGTCCTTGGAAGCACTGGACTACCCACCATTCTTCGCATACTTCGAGAAGCTCTTTGTCCATCCCCGCATACTTGGTTGATCCCAGGATAGTTGACCTCAACAACCTCAATTATGAGTCATGGTCTGTCATTGCGTACCAGCGGACCACTGTGATAATAACCGAACTCATCCTCGGGCGGCCGTACTCAAGTGAGTAGTGTGCTGACTTGAGACGACGGCTGCTGAGCCGTTTTCAACAGGTTCATCGTGGGGCAGACAACCCGTCGATGCAGCGCATCATTCCGCATCTCTCTTCTTGCATCCGGGATTCCTCATCGTGGATCATATTCACTTCCAATATAATGGGTTCATGTTCGGTATTTTGCTGTGGTCGCTGTTGATGGCACGGAATGTGTGTCAATTTATACCGGTTGCAGATCCCTGAATAAACACTTACCGTTCCACAGGACCGTAAGCTAGCCAGCGGCTTCTTATTTGCCGTGCTGCTTAATTTCAAGCATATCTACCTATACCTTGCGGTATGTACACCGATCCCCAGACCATGAATTGTGTCGCTCAATGTTACGTTTTAGCCGGCATACTTCATATACCTCCTTCGTTCTTACTGCTTATCCCCATCGTTCACGCTCCTTCCTGGCCGGTTCTTGTCATTAGCCAATGCCGTCATTTTGACGTTCCTTGTGTCTCTCGGTCCGTTCTTGCTCATGGGACAGCTTCCACAGCTCTTGAGCCGTCTGTTCCCATTCACTCGAGGCTTGAAATCATGCCTACTGGGCGCCGAACGTCTGGGCGTTGGTGACAGCTGCAGACCGTGTCTTGCTTAAAGGTTAGCTCCCTATTGGTGACATGTGGAACATTAACTTATAATGCATGGGCAGTCGTCAGTGCAGGTCGATTGGCTGGGTTCGCTGTAAATGAGTCAGGTGTCTCATCCACCTCAAGAGGACTCGTTGGGGATACAGTCTTCGCAGTTCTCCCAACTGTCAAGCCCATCCATACCTTCGCGATCACAGTCGCGTTCCAGACAGTATGTGGAGATTCAATGCGATGCTTTAGGTAATGTTTCATGTTGAGCTCCGGCAGATATATATGGGCAAGCTGTGGACGAACACATCGTACAAGTCTTTCGTCACAGCGCTCACGCTCTGTGGATTCACGTCGTACATGTTTGGTTGGCATGTTCACGAGAAGGCCATTCTCCTTGTTTTGGTTCCTTTGAGGTACGTCATCACCTTATCGTTCTTCCCTGAGCGAGCTCTGAAGCCATTACAAGTTTGCTTGCGGCTGAGAATAACGAGTACTTTCGCACGTTCGAGATTGCCTCAGTTGCCGGAATCTTCTCGTTGTTCCCCCTATTATTCACACCTGCAGGTACTGTGTGCCACGATTACATGAGTATCGCGTACTCACCCCTTACAGAAACCCTCATCAAGATCGTCTACTCCGTTCTCTGGGTCATCTTCGTCTTGCGGCCTATCCATCGTCAGGTGTATCAGTGAGTCTTTTACTTTCCCCTTACGTTTGTTTCAAGGCTGCTGATGTCTCTGCAGGTTCCCAGCCTCGCTCCCGTTCGTGGTTATTGACATTTCTAGAGAGACTGTACCTCGCTTGCTTCCCTCTCCTTCAAGTGTTCGTCATGGTGTTTCCTCTACTGACAAAACGATCGGCCCCCGTTGATGCTACCTCAGACCATGTCAATGGAACAGAAAGCGGGGCATCTGCATTGGAGTTCCTTCCCTTGATGACCACGAGCGTGTACTGTGCAATCGGGTTGGTGTGGGCCTTTGTCCGTCTATCTGTAATTTATCTCGCACGCCAGGATTGAATGTCAGTTACGTTGTCAGACTTGTAGTTTCAGTTTATACAGAAATCCAGGCGAGATTTTTCGCTGGCAGGAATCCGATGGCCTCCTTGTCCTCGGAGCAAGACGATGAACGCTGCCAGCTGAACCCATCCTGAGCGAGGCGCAGAATCTTATCTAATCTCGTCCATACTCATATTTTGCTAAGCGCCCAATTAGGCTGACCTGCCTCCGCGCCGCCGCTTCACTGTTCCTCTTTCCTCAGTAAAGCTCTCTCCCCCTCCTGCATTGCAAAGGCCACATCATGGTGAGCCTTTTACAGGTTGTATGCTGGCTTTCTACTCATGCCCTTAGTATAGATTCGCAGGCAAGCACGCGAACGCCGCCAGTATGTCTA
The DNA here is from genome assembly GCA_002900995.3 of Ganoderma boninense. Taxonomy (NCBI): domain Eukaryota; kingdom Fungi; phylum Basidiomycota; class Agaricomycetes; order Polyporales; family Polyporaceae; genus Ganoderma; species Ganoderma boninense. The sequence continues at coordinate 1,740,302 of CM035307.1, forward strand.
TGCGAAGTCGTTGGAGGCGCAGGAGCGGCAAACATACGTTCGGAAACAGCAAATCAAGGACGCACTCGCGAGTGGAAAGGCACTTCCCACAGAGCTCAGAAAGGATGCAGGCGCGTTAGGGAGGGATCTGGCCTTTGACGAGGCGCAATCTGGTGCGTGCCTGCGTTGTCTTTCGATACATCTCGTCTCATACTCTGCGCTCGCAGAACCATCAAGCCATATCGACAATGAGTACTCGCGCGCAGGGATTTTGGACCCAAAAATTGTTGTTACTACATCAAGAGACCCGAGCTCGAAGCTTTTGCAGTTCGCCAAGGCATGTCTCGTATACTCATCCGACCCTGTTCGCAACCCAATCATGTTGGTCCTCTATGCAGGAAATGCGCCTGGTATTCCCAAATTCTCATCGCATCAACCGAGGAAATTACGTTGTCAAGGAGCTAGCGGAGGCATGCAGGGCGAATGAGGTGTCAGACCTTGTCATCCTGCATGAACATCGTGGTGTACCAGGTACGTCCATCTATGCCATTGAGCAGAAGGTTTCGCTCACACAGAGCGCACATCATACTAGACGCCATGATCGTCTCTCACTTTCCTCATGGCCCCACGGTCTACTTTACTCTCCACAACGTGCAACTACGGCATGACATTGCCTCGTACAAATCATCAACCGTTTCGGAGCAGTATCCCCATCTCATCTTCGAAAACTTCTCCTCAAAGCTTGGCGAGCGGATACAAGACGTGTTGAAATACCTTTTCCCCGTGCCAAAAGAGGACAGCAAGCGAGTGATGACCTTTTCGAACGAGGATGACTTCATCTCCTTCAGGTGGGTGTGCCAAAACTCTATTCAATACCCCAGCTGACACTTGTTTGCAGGCATCACGTCTTCATGAAAATTCCTCCAAAGCAAATCCAGCTAGCAGAGGTCGGACCTCGCTTCGAGATGAAACGTAGGCTGGAGTCATTTACGTGCAACCTTTAGTTTCTAACACCTCGCCGTCATAGCCTACGAGATCCGTCAAGGAACAATAGAGCAGGCTGAAGCAGAACGGGAATGGGTACTGGCACACTACTCACGAACAGCGAAGAAGCGTAGTTTGCTCAGTGGACCTGCACCACGGCCCTCTACCGCGGCCGCAGTAGAAGACGATTCAGCGACTAATCGGAAAAAGCGGGCAAGACGCTCGTAGCTGGACCCCTTGCTTTTCATCTGCTTTCATCGTCCATGTTGTCCTTACCATCCAGTCTGCATATGATTTGTGCTCCTATGCGTAAAGTTAGTCCGTTCGTATAACACAACGATGGGGGACAACAACTTGCAGCATAACTCCCAGATCTAGCGCAGCTGACAACTCACGAAACTTAAACTTAGCGTGATTCTACCACTTTTTTTTTTTTTTGCAAGGTCAGTCTAGAATCTTCGCAACGAGTTACTGAAGTACTTGCAATGCAGATGACGATGAGAATTTGACTCTGGTCCCTGCCCGGGGTATCCCTGCCGACGGGGAACGAGGGAGGGACCGCGCACCCAAGCTTTTGGTAGCGTATGCGTCGCTCGTCATCACCCAGTTATCGCGACCTTCAGTGTCGCACAAAGCAGCCTCGCGTCAGCGTGTTGAGTGCAAGACCATTGCCTGATAAAAGCCACGTTATTTAGGACGCATTTCACTACGGCGAACCATATCCGTGTCCTTGTGACTGTTGCGCGGTGGCGAGAGCCTGCTACGTACAAGTCTTTCACGCGATCTCGGATCCATCCTTCCTCTTTCTTTGTCGAGGCCTCATTTTGCCTCTGCAAAACGCAGTTTAGCGAACCCGACGCCGAGACATTCAAGAGCCCCTCGGTGAGATTTCCAGTAATAGTCTCTCCAATGAGTTGACGTTGGAGGAAACAATCAATCGTCGGATGGTGTAAGACACAAGCTGGATGCCTCAACGAGGAGTCCAGTACAACTCGCCACCCACAGCGCAGCGCGAGTTGTCGATAGTGATCCACCTCTGACAAATCCTGACCGCGAATGTGGACATATTCATGGACGTTCAGACCAGTAGGATGAGGCCTCCGCTGACTACATGAGTACCAGATACCCAACTTGAAATGGAGGACCACAGGGTTCGTAGAACTTGGCAACACCGTTGTACAAAATGACCATGACCTTTAGTGGCAATAGCTTGTCTAGAATGGCATTGGTACAGACATAACGATAAACCGTTGAGAGAAGGTGGGGCCGGACTACGCATGACAAGAACGAAAAGTCAGAGAGATACGAGCCATGGGCTATCCCAGAGCTTCGACATATTTCAGATATCTATGGAAGCTCAACGGCGCATTCCAATGTAGGGACGAAGGCTCTGTCCGCCCTGAGCCTGACTCGACCTGTTGTGGATGAATAAATAATTCATCTTCAACTTCTGGATTAGACAGCGGTGGCAATGCTCGATGTATCGCAACGGGATTCCGCATCCCAGAGGGTGCTCGCGGACTCCGACTCGGAGTGCTCACCCTCAGGCCCAGTATGAGTGGGGCCCTCCGGCAAGGGACATCCTCCCCTTCCCAAGGTTTCCATTTCATCTGCGATCGAAGATGCGTCAATATCTTAACTTGCCGATCAATTGAAAGACTCACGAGAACCATGGGGGCGCTTGGGTGGCTGGGGCAGCTCGGTCGCAACTGACTGGTCGAACGCTCTGCGCGGCAGATCTTGGAGCTGCGCACCAAGAGTTTGAATCTCAAGACCGGATTTGTCCGTATAGTGGTAAGTTTGGTTTCTAAGCGATTGTCGCGAGTTCAATCTGTGGTAAATTCATTGAATCAGACGACTCTGAGGGGAGTCCAACCAAAGAATGAAATTTGGGAGGCGTACGCGGCAAGCAGGGCGTTGGCATAGACTAATGCCGGAGAAGGGTGGTCAGCCTATGACTGGGGGGGAGGCTCTCCACGAAAGGGGACGTACGTTTTGTGGAGACCAAAGATATCGCCGTGTAGATGAGATCGGCTGGACGGAGCACCACCTAGTCGAGACGCGAGTCAGCTAGTATTAAGGAGCGAGAACGAAGGACTCACGAAAATAAACAGGACGAGCATAGACACGCTGCCCGTGCAAGGAGTGTTACGCTGAACGATAACCTCACGACGCAGGGGCCACGAACCTGGTCAGAAACCCTGTCAAGGAGTCAGAAAGAAGCCTAACGGATGCAATAATTCAAGACTTGCCAGTCGTGATAGTGTACAGCACAAGCACGTCTAGTGCAGAGTCTGTTCTGGTTTCGGAACAGAGCAAGTGAGTATGGGACGTAGGTTAATTTCATGCTAGAGGATAGCCCGCACTGTGCTACCCCGCAGCGGCTCTTGCGGAGCGCGATGATCAGGACAGTCGTCAGGATGAAGTCCGCACACACGGCCATGGCGGATGCAACTGCGATAATCCACTACAAGGTAAGGTGTGTGTTGGCAGGACCACTAACACGTCTATATGGGATGAGCTCACTGTATCGGGGACAAATGCAGAGAAGCCACGGTTCGTCAGCAATATCCTGGGTTTTGAGCTTGCATCAATTCACAGGGAGTATCAAATCGTAGTAGAGGGTGACGGACTCGACGATAGAGGCTACTATAGTATACTAGTCAGTATGAGTAACATGAGTCTGCTGAAAACCGCTACCGACGTACCGACGCAAAAGGCTGTTGACACGGGCATACCGTGTTCAATGTGAGACAAATCTTGTCGTGATGGCCGGTGACGCGAAGTCGAAAATGAATTCACATACCAAATGACCCTAACAGGAGGGCAATCTACGCATACTTGATCAGCAACTCTCGTTGAAATAGTCAACCTCAGGACTTACTGCGAAGGATACCCAGATCCTGTATTGCTTCCCGACTGTTAAAAGGCTGTGAGTTCGTGGATTGGGGACATATATCAAAGCTTCCATGTACTAACAAACATATGCGCGACGGGCGAAAAAGCTGGAACGATGTCAGTCAGTCGGACACAACTTAAGCATCAGTTTGACAGGGGAAAGCTTACGCCTGAGATATTCCGATCACCAAACCCTTCGATCGCTACCCATGTCAGGGCACGACATGGAATGCAGTGACGGTCTAATGACCCACAGTCAGGATTGGTAGGATCTGTAGCAGTCAGTCACAAAAAGGAGTAAGTTGAATCAGGTACAAGAGACGCCCTCGCGTCGCTCCGGCAGACTTATTAAAGGCTGACACTCTTCAATGGTCTGTCGTTTATACATCCACACTCAAAGACTTATATGAGCGGAGGACTCGGATAGAGATAGATAGAGCGGCGTTTGAGGACTGTATAGCGACCGGTGGTGCGAGACTTTGAGGCGTGAGGATGGCAGGTTGACCAACGACAAACTGTCATAAGTAAGTTATTCCGAAGCGCTGCGCGCGCGTGGAGGACTTGACGAAGCTGATGGCGGTCTAGGGTAAAACGTTCCGTTGCTGGTGGAAGGGGAGTGGCGAGGACCACTCGAGCCGAGGATCTGTCGAGGATGCTTAAGCGCTCTAGGCAAACAGATCGAAATGCGGCCAAATAAGACCACACGAATTCACCGGGTTTCTTTAATAATACGACTTATCGTGTGGCACGTACTTGCAGACTTCTGTGGCGAATCGATATGTTATTGGCATACCGGGTCACAATATTAATATGGATGGGAGGTAGCTCACCGTACGGGATGTTCGAGGGACGAAGGATCTCCACGATTACTGATTAGATAGAAGTAGCTGGAGCTCCGTCAGTTTCGAGTCGACCCCGACTATATGAGGAAACGTACCAAGTATGGCAACTTAGGGCCATGTGTGTTGTCTCGAGAATGCTTGATCATGCGATGGTGTCCACGATTGACATCTAGAATGCCAGTACCATATGCGAGAACTCACACCGTTGAATACACCTAGAGGGAGGATCGTGAGTTGGCGGTGACTGTTCGGACCTCTAACACGCACCGCAAATTTCAGCATTGACCTGTCTGAAGGGTACAAGGCGTGGTACCTGAAAGCCTGGTGGAGAGTGATACCGTAGAGCCTACGGGAAGGGTCATTGACCGTTCTCAGTAGAAGACGGGACCATGAAGTCCACTATCACTGACATGAGACTCAAGAAAGTTCCAACGAGGACGGCACCAAAGGTTTCGTCGAGCGTAGGAGATGAGCTGCGTCCTGACAGGAAGCGGAGCTGGACGGGAGCTGGGCGGGATGGGATGGACATGGCAGGTTTGGTGACGATTCGTCAAAGCCCTCTGAGCCTTATAGACGTGGGCGCACGCTTCTTGTGCCCTGCAGCCGGCACTTTTTAGTCACGGTGCCACCTGGGAACAGGGAGACAATCTGGACCGAAGTCAGAAGATATTCGAGAAATGATGGACGTGAGGCATACGAATAGAATGAGATGTCATTGATGTTGGGGAATACCTTTTGGGGGCGGCGAAGCTTGATGACCAGGAGAACAACTTTGAGATGGTGGCCGCAGCTCGAAACTCCGAGTGATATGTCCGGCGATAATGGGAAATATTGGCCACAGGAGACAAGTGACCTCAAAGTTTGATAGCTACCTGCCAAAAGGAAGAGAGTCGCATAGGACAGTTTAGAAAGTGGCGGGAGGGATCCGCCCCGGAATCATAGGAAAAAGCTGAATTGGTGAAAATAGTGGCTGGAATTAATAGCGAGAAGCCCACAAATGACGGCAAGCTGGGATGTGCAAGTTGCATGGGTCTAGACAGTACACTTGCCGTATCCTGTGATCGAAATCCGCTTTCAGCTGTTTTTCGTTCGTGAGCCCCGCCATAGCAGTTCAAGGCATGTATTCCGCAGACGTGCATTCATTCCAAATGATCTCAAGCAGACGCAACCGTCGGTAAGGTTGGGAGTCTTGAATACCAACGCTGCTACTTAAGCTCTGGTGTCACAGCAGGCCTATGCATCTGCATCGGGTGTCAGGGTGACTTGAAGGTAGTACGCGTTGACGAGACTCACGATGTACAGCGTAATGGGCTCACCATTCCCACGCGGGGTTGTCTACCGCTATCATCCCGCTCCGAACTACTGCAAAGCCGAAGTGCTCATAGAACCCGTATGCATCAGTTGCCAACAACCAGACATCATGGCCGTCAGCATCGCCCTTGAGACCTTCAGTTCGGCAAAATCGACGCGAAAAGACGTGTAGAGGAAACGACTAACTTGTTTTAGGACGTACTCGACAAGCGCAGATGCGTACCCACGACCTTGGGCATCAGGATCTGTGCAGAGAGCTTGGATTTCGTACATGTCCTTGATTTTCTCGCCAAATGCCTCAGTGACCAACGCCTGGGCCTTTGCACCGAATTCTTTCCATCGCTTGAGCGAAAAGTGAGCACTCCGTGTACGAAATACTCTTCACACGACGAACCTTGGCACATTCCTGAGGACGCAACCGTCCGAGGGCTTTCATCATATAGGCGACAAAGGGGAGATTGCTTTGGTTACCCGGTGGTCCACTAGTGTACCTTGAACATTCAGAAAACCCGATCGGATGCATGTCCCGATGTTCTATGACGGACTTACTATTTCATGAGCGACAAGCCGCCTCCGATCGTCACCATCCGGTTTTGGCGCATAGCCCCCACCCAGTCTACTACATTAATGGCTTTACTCCGCGGGCTCTGGAAGGGTGCCGTGTCTGCTGTCTGGGGCATATCGCTGGTGAGGTGACGTGAATGGTGATAATTACAGGCAGACTTACAACAAAGTATCTCATGAGGGGATCGTTCAAGAATGCTCTCCGAAGCGACTCTGTCCCTTGCGGCAAGTCACCTGGATGATGGTTTTGTAGAAGATGCATTTGAGCTCACAAAAGGACACGACATACTGTATTTCATAGGGACAATTTCGATTGTCTCCCGGCTTTGTGCGACATGATACATTAGTAGCGCGGTTTTCTCATCAGCAACGGGGGTACGCTCCATGACGTGTCGACCAAAGGGATCGCGAACGGAAGTGCCTGTGGCGGAGAGAGGCCTCTCCGGAGGTAAGGGGCCTTTATAAGGTTACAGGTGGCATAGCGTGCGAGGTATCATATATCAAGCTTCAAGGGGGGCGATGGACGTGAAGCCTCCATTCGAGAAGTTGATGATCATCGCGCGTCCTCTTCGGAGGCGCATTAGGATAAGCGCCAACAGCGCCTGGCAGTACTGATGGCAACGTGGTTGTGTCGCAGTCTGAGGCCATGTGGTGTGGTACGGCGAAATGTGCCAGCATCCCGTGGAAGGTGACAGATGGATGCCAGGTGAGCAATACATGCTTGTCGAGAAGAGCCCTCCCCCCCTTCCCCCCGAAAAGCTACCGAGGCAACGATGCACAGTAAGCTTTCGGGAGGGTAAGGGTGTACCAGCGATCACGCACCAGAAGAACAATATCCGTCCCACCTTGATCCCGCCGTAAAAATGTTCAAGCTGAAGGGTACCTTAGGCAATGGGGACCCGGCGAAGTATCCGCAACCAAGATCATGAAGAAAGGTCACGACACGGGGTTTACAGCTGTATTGCTCTCCCTGATCCAACCATCAACTTTGAAAATATAGTTGGAGGAATTTCATTCCATGGCGGAGGAGCGTCTCTGCCCATTGCACTACTTGCAGCCAAAAACACCGTGTGGCACTAGCAGGGCCGTACTTACTGGATTGTTGCTGCGGCTGCAAGACCACGCCAATAAGGCAGATAGCCTAACAGTGTGAATGATACAGCAAATTGTTATAGGTTGTTTGTGTTGGTACATTTCGCACTCTCGGAGAGCGAGTCTCGGCATAGTTGAATAGAGGACACGTCACTCAACGGTGAGCGACTTGTCGAGCTCGTTGAAGCCCTCGAAGAAAGACGTGAAGAGGTCGATCGCATACTGGACATCATGTGACCCCGCGGTCTCGCGGATAGAATGCATCGAAAGCATCGCCCAGCCGACGTCGACCGTTCGGACGCCGAGCTTCGACAACATCGGCCCCACAGTGGAGCCGCACGGCCTGTCATTCAAGCAATGAGTGAGTATCGCGCCAGTTCAACGCAGACAGCTCCCAGCAGAACGTATACGTACATGTCATTCCGGACTTCGAACTCCTGCACTTGACCATCCTTCCTCTCGGCCAGCTTCTTGACGACAAAGGAGCCGATCGAGTCACTCGCGTACCTCTGCTTCGCGTTCGTCTTGATCACTACACCACCGTTGACCTTCGGTGCATGGTTCTCCTCGTGCTTGCTTGCGTAGTTCGGGTGTACGGCGTGGCCCATGTCAGCGCTCACAAGGAAGGAGCGAGCGACGGATTGCGCGTAGGCTGCCGGGGTAGGGGAAAGGCGTTGAAGGAAGGAGGGTATAATGGAAGACTCGGCGCCGGTGGTAGAGACAGACCCAATTTCTTCGTGGTTGAAGAGCGAGATCGCGCTCACGTTTCCCTCGAGAATGTTGAAGTTCGAGGAAGACGCAAAAGTAGCGATGGCCTCAACAGCGCAGAACCTGGCAGACCCGATCAGACAAATATCGGGAACAGACGAGAGTCATTACTTACGAAGAGAATTGATTGTCCATGCGGGGGCTGAAGATGAACTCATGGTTGATACCGCCGAGGACGGACGGTTGTGCGTCATACAGATGCCTGACCAACAGTCAGTAGCATACCGCAAGAAATGTATGGATACACACAGCTCAAAGTCATGGATGAATTCTGGAGCAACAGAGAGCTCGTTGGAGAGTAACGACAGGAGCTCGGGGTGGTGATTCTCCTGAATGCTCGTCGCTTTGCGCGATGCCTTAGCCTCACCGGTTGGGGAGTTCAGTTTAGACTCAACGAGTCCGAGAATGGGGACAAATTCCGACTCGGTGTTGAACTGGAAGTTATCCGCCGCACCTCTCTCCACTGGATGGCATTGTATAGCGTATATCCCATCAGAATATGATTTAGCAACGTACGATGAATAGCAAGAGTGGGAATGCGCAGGAGAGGCCGGTCGATGCGCACAAGCTTGGATGTGAAGTTACCGCTCTTGTCGGCGATGACGACTCGTCCGGCCAAGGCCAGGTCACGATCGAACCAGGAGTGCCAGATTCCGCCACCGTAGGTTTCGACACCAACCTGGAGATATCCGACCTTGTTCTTCTTGGACACGGGCCTGATCTAAGTATTGGAAGCAGAGACGATCAGCATTCTCAGCCCAGCCCTCGGATCGGCCTGGACTGACGCGGAGATTAGGGCTGTCGATGTGTGTGGCAACAATAGAGACACCAGCGCCAGGCTTCCAGTCTTGTGGAATGGTGAAGGCAAGCAGTGCGCTCTGGTTACTATTGCGTCATGTTGAGTACCTCGCAGGTCAGGTCACACGAGCAGGAGAGCGACAAACCGAGTAAAGTAGTACTTGCCACCGGCCTTCAAGCTCTTCTCCCAGTCATCCTCTTCTCGGATCTGACCATCGTGAGTGGCGTGCCACACTACACACCTTGGCGCGCGCGTACCTTCTGGAAGCCGGCCTTCTCGAGACGAGCGGATGCGGCGCGAACGGCATGGAAGGGAGTCGGGGAGGCGTTGACAAAGTCGAGGAGCTTGTGTGCAGCCTCTGGGCCTGCGCGCTGGGTCATGGTCATGGTGCGGAAGAGGGAGAGGGGGCTCTGGGGATGAGCACAATGGATTGCACCGATTAGGCAGGCTTTGTGTGCTCTGTGAGAACGGGCGAGGGCTGCAGACGGCGCGAATCGACGGCGCGAGGCCAGATCGGAGCAGCATCGAGCGTAGTACTCGTGGGAATCTGCGAAAAGATTCCTCTTCTAGCTTTCCATTGGCTCTCGATCGCGTCGCGTCTCGTCTCTGCCCTCTGCACGCTCGCCATGGTCCAAAGCTACTTACGCCATGGGCCCACAGAGGTATGGTCCTTGCTTGTCGGCTAGAACAGCGCTCTGAACCCTCGCGCAGGCATTTGGGCTCGTGTGCAGTTCCTCGTCCAACTCGCACTACGACGGCAAGTTAGCTTACGTCCCTGCACTCGAAGATGTACTGGTCTGGGATGTCAAGAAGGGTCAACAGGTACGTGCTATACCCTCTCTGATGTGCGCGTAACTTATTGCTTGTAGCTCGCAATGTGGCATGAAACCGGTCACCGAGCAGAGGTCACCTGCATTTTGAGGTCTCCCCAGAAGGATGCATTCGCCGTTGGCTATGCGGATGGTTCGATCCGCCTCTGGAACGCGTCATCACAGTCGCTCCTTGCTACCTTCAACGGTCACAAGAAAGCGGTCACTGCCCTTGCCTTCGACGAAACCGGCACAAGACTCGCCTCGGGATCGCAGGACACAGACCTCATTCTCTGGGATGTAGTTGGAGAAGCTGGGCTCTACCGGTATGTCTCCTGAAGTTACTGCGCATATCTTTCATTTCATGCAGGTGCGTAGGTTACGAGGCCACAGAGACCAGGTCACCGCCATCCGTTTTATCCGTCCCACCGCCGAGTCTGCGCCTTCGACTTCAACCGGGACCGCTCCCGGCTTCCTCCTATCTGGGTCCAAGGACACCTTCCTCAAACTATGGGACCTCTCTACGCAACACTGCGTCCAAACTCTTGTTGCGCATCGGTCGGAGGTCTGGACCATGGACCTCAATCCAGAGCAGGAGCTCGTCTTCACGGGGAGCGGAGAAGGAGAGATGAAGGCATGGAGGATAGACCATGGAGCTCTTGCGCAGGGACTGCAGGAGACCGAGTCAGGAGAGGTGGGTTTGAATCTGGGCGGTTGCAGGGATTTTCTAACACCATGCTCCAGGTCACCAAGTTCATCAACCTGGTGACTACGCTCCCTCTAGCCTCGACCCACAGGGTTTCGCAGATTTCATTCCACCCCCACAAACCATATCTCGCCGTTCAATCGCACGACAAGACAGTAGAGGTATTCAGGATACGTACCGAGGAGGAGATCAAGAAAAAGCAGGCACGAAGGCGAAAGCGCGCCAAGGAGAGGGAACAAGAGAAGAAGGAGAAGGGCAAGAAAAAGGACGCCGATGTCGACGTGACCATGGATGTTGCAGAAGAAAAAGACGTCGAGCTAGCGGACCTCTTCCAGCCATACCTGATTGTCCGGGCGGGTGGCAAGGTCCGATCATTTGACTTCGGTGGGGAAGAGAACAGCGGGAAGGATAACACCCAGTTGTTCGTCGCGCTGGCGAACAATGCGTTGGAAGTGTACACCATTCCCCCACCGACCAAGTCAAAAGACGATCCTCCCGAAGCCACCCGTATATTCTCTGTGGACCTCCCGGGGCACAGGACAGACGTCCGGACGCTATGCCTGAGCTCCGACGATCAGCTTCTAGCTTCAGCGTCAAATGGTACACGATTTCGCTTTGCCTATCTGCGCATATACTGACCTTATTCTTCAGGATCGTTGAAGATTTGGAACATAAAAACCACGGCGTGCATACGCACCATGGACTGTGGGTACGCAATATGCAGCACCTTCCTGCCTGGTGATCGCCAAGTAGCTGTGGGCACAAAATCTGGGGAGATCCTCATATACGATATCGCGTCATCGTCGCTTGTCGACACCGTGCAAGCCCATTCAGCAACTGTGTGGTCCATTCACCTCCGCCCAGATGGCAATGGGCTCGTTAGCGGGAGTGCAGACAAGGACGTGAAGTTCTGGGATTTCGAGCATAAGCCGGCCAACAGCGACAATGTCAGTCTCCCTCCTCTAGTGGCTGTCTCGGCGTTGATGCTGACTTTCATCCCAGCCTCGGAGCACCAACCTCCTCACTCTTGTCCATATCCGCACTCTCAAGATGACTGACGACGTGCTCTCAGTACGCTACAGTCCGAATAGCAAACTTCTCGCTGTCGCGCTGCTCGACTCGACCGTGAAGGTCTTCTACCAGGACACGCTCAAGTTCTTCCTTTCGCTTTACGGGCACAAATTGCCCGTGCTGTCCATGGACGTCTCCGCCGACTCGAAGCTTCTCGTGACGTGCTCCGCGGACAAAAACGTGAAGATCTGGGGTCTTGATTTTGGGGACTGCCACAAGAGCATCTTCGCGCACGACGAGAGCGTAATGCAAGTCGCCTTCGAGCACACGGACGTGCGCGATGGGGACGCGAAGCCCTCACACTACTTCTGGACTGTTGGGAAAGGACAAGCTGCTCAAGTACTGGGATGGCGACAAAGTATATCTTCCTCCCACGTGTCTTCCGACCAGAAGGAGCTGACGTCCGTGTGGTTTAATGCAGTTCGAGAACATCCAGAAACTGGAAGGCCACCACGGCGAGGTCTGGGCGCTCGCTGTGAGCCACCACGGCAAGTTCGTCGTCACTGGCTCACACGATAAGTCGATCCGTGTCTGGGAGAAGCTCGACGAACCGGTGCGCACACATCCCAAGCTACCCATGTGTTGCGGTCCCTCACGTTGTGTGTCTTGTAGCTTTTCCTCGAAGAAGAGCGCGAGCGCGAGCTCGAAGCCCTGTACGAGACCGGCATCGCCGACGCCCTCAACCGCGCCGACGCCCCCATCGGCTCAGGCGCACCCGGCGGCGTGGACCCCTCCGCCTCGGCCGACGCCACGGCGGAGACGACGGGCGTGTCGAAACAAACCACAGAAACGCTCATGGCGGGGGAACGCATCATGGAGGCGATCGACCTCGCGGACGCGGAGCTGGAGACGTTCCGCGAGTACGAGGAGGCGAAGCGCAAGGGCGGGCTGGCGGCGACGGTCGCGCCCCCGCCGCGCAACGCGGTGCTCGCGGCGTACGACGTCGAGCCGGAGGAGTGGGTCCTGCGTGTCGTGGAGAAGGTGCCCGGGACGGCGCTGTATGACGCGCTGCTCGTGCTGCCGTTCGGGAAGGTCGTCAGTCTGATGCGCTACTTGAACGTCTGGGCGCAGCGCGTGCGTTTTCTTTCCCTTTCGCAGTTCCTTCTTTCGGTGTGGTGGTTGTCGCTGACATGAGGCACATGTAGGAATGGAACATCGTGCTGACGTCGCGCATCATCTTCTTCCTGCTCAAGACGCACCACCACCAGATCGTCGCGAACCGTGTGATGCGCACCGCGCTCATCCCCCTGCGGCGGAGCCTGCGCGAGGGCCTCCGCCGCCAGAAGGAGACGATCGGGTACAATCTGGCCGCGCTGCGCTTCGTGCAGCGGCAGAACGACGCGCGCCGCACGGCGGAATTCTTTGAGAAAGACGAGACGCTCACTGAGGAGCAGGTGCGGGAAAAGATTGCGGACGGCGGGAAGAAGCGCAAGCGGGTGAACGTGAAGACATAAGGATATGCGCCAGGAGGAGTATGGGGCATAGAAAAGTAGTATTATGTGCTGCTAGTAGTGTGTAAGCTGTGTCTGGTAGGATGTGTTGTCCACTATCGATACATGCTGAAGGCCAGGTGAGACTAGTGATGGACAGAGAGTGGAGGTGGTGATTATAGTACTGGTTGGCACGCGAGGCTAATTGTTCTCGGTCATCTTCGGGCCCCAAAGCTCCTCCAACCTGCATGCAATAAGTGCCCAACCCGTCGATAAGCAAGGACAGGTCATGCCCACAAAAGAAAAAGAGAAGAGGAGCAGGGAGACGTACCAGCCGTCCATGGGGTCCGTTGCTTGCCGCATCTGTACAGTCAGGAGGCCCTCATCAAGGTTTGCAAGGTTCGAGAAGGCGGCCTTGGTCAAGTCGACGTGCTTCGAGCCATCGGCACAGCCCGCGCAGGAGTCCACAACACGAGCAAAGACGCATTTCTGAGGCGTATTGCACACTGGTGCGCCGTCGCAAGATCAGCAGACGGGGAGAAAGTTCAGGGACCGGGGTAGACGTACACTCCAGGAACTTGAAGCACTCCGGCTTGCTCTCCCAGCCAACAAGCGTGAGTGCGGCCGCGAAGGACTTGTCCTGGACCGTGTGATCCGGTTCGGAAGTCAGCATAAAAGGGCAGATGGGAGAAACGGTACCGTCGGTGCCCATGTGGGGTTCAGCCAGCAGCTGGGATTCTCGAGATCATGTCCGGTGTACCTATGAGCGACCAGGAGAGGATATGAAAGCAGGCCCAGGCAGACGTCGAGGCTCCCGCGCATACCAAGTAATCGTAACAGGCTCCGGCTTCCCGACAGGCTTGATGGACTGGAGGACCTTCCTGAAACTATTGAGCAGACCGGTCTGTGTGGTGGCCGCACTGAGGACACCGTTCTTCGCGTCTTTCTGAGTTGCGGCGGGCTTCTTGGGCTTGGGCTTGGTCGCAGATTTGGACTTGGGCTTGGACTTGGACTTGGACTTTGCTTTGTGCGCCTTTGAACTAGACGGAGAGTTCCTTGCGCGACGGACAAGTTTCATTCTTCGAGTGCCGTTGGTCGCGGGAGGTGAGACATTCATGCCGCCAGTTCCATGGGTGTAGCCGCGGACCTCGTCGCCAGCATCAGGGTCGAGGAGTGTGTCGCCATAGTCAGGATCATCGTCATCGTCAGGTTCTGTATCGTAGCCTACGTGCTTGGTGATTGCGCGTCGTTGGTACTTGTAGAGAAGGTTGGTTGTGTTGACCGTCTGCCAGCCGTCGCGGGGGTCGAAGACATAGTTGTCGCCTAGAGAGTGGGGCGTTGTGTAGCGTCGTTCCAAGGCCATGCGGTCCGTATTGATGTCCAGGGCGGACGCGCCAAAGAAGGAAGCAGGAGTTGGTATAGCCAAGCGGGAGAGAGCAGCGAGAGAGAGGACGGCCCAGGTAGGAAGCTTCATGGTGGCCCAGGTCCCGCGCAGAGGCCGTTAAATTGGCAGTGACTAACCAAAGGCACGATGGAACCAGCGGCGCAGAGGGAGATACCAGAGAGATACCAGAGAGGTGCACTGTAGCAGCGGACAGAGTTGGGCTCCCAGTCTCTCCGTCTGTCTGAAGGGGGACTCCAAGCAATGGCAAGAGGAACTCTGAACGGTCTGGGCCCAGCTGCAGCTCTTTGGCGGGTAGCGCCGGGCCCGCAACGCGTCGCGTCACAGGCACGTGCTGGGAAGTGTGCAGCACGTCCAGCGCGTCAGACTCAAGATGAGTCAAACGCGCGTGCTGGCTGGATTCGGCGCACAAGCTGAAAGCTGCCGAGGAGCATGGCCGCGCGAAGCTTGCTTTTTGTGGAGGGACGGGCCGGTCGTTTTCCAGGTATTTAAATATTCCAACGGTCCACGTCAGAGTCTTTGCTGATACTACCTCAGCAGCCAGTCCGACCAGGCCTTCCAGTGTGCACAATGGCCCCCAAGGACACCAACAAGCTCACCGGAACTCAGCTCATCCACACCGATGACGACCTCCATGGTCCAGAAGTAGCTCCGTCCATCTCCGTCTCCACCAGTTCGTCGCCCTAACCTTCTTTCCCTACTAAACGCTCTTCCAAACTCATTTTTCCTTCCACAGCATTCAGAGCCGCCGATCCTACTAAATTCCCCAACGAAGAGTTTGATGAATGGAACCCAAAGCGGCATCTCTATTCTCGCTACACCCAGAACGTCAGCACCCGCGCAGAGCGTGTCCTCAGCAAAATCAACGTAATCTCACCCAAGTCTTCTTTGGAAGAGGCTGGATGCTGAACCTCTTTCTGCAGGACGGGTATGCTATTACATACGCTTCTGGTCTCGCTGCGTCCTACGCCGTTAGTCTCCCCACTACTCAGAAGAACTTCCTGGACCAGTTGACTGACACACTTTTTTCAGGCCCTCGTCTACTTCAACCCGAAGCGCGTCGCAATCACAGCCGGCTACCATGGATGCCACGCCACAATCGACGTTTACAAACGTAGCCGCCAGGGAAACCTTCCCATCGTCGGGCTCGACGACGATTTTCAAGCCGGCGACCTCTGTTGGCTAGAGACGCCCCTCAACCCCACTGGCGAGGCTCGGTAAGTTTGCATGATGACACTCCTCGGATTTTGGCAGAACATAAAGCTCTCATCCAGGGACATCAAATATTATGCAGACAAGGTCCACAAAGCGGGAGGCTGGCTGCTTGTCGACGCCACGTTCGGCCCACCGCCTCTCCAGTACCCGTTCAAGTGGGGCGCGGACATCGTCATGCACAGCGGTGCGTTTCGCCAACACATAATGTCATACCTTCTTGTCGCTTACAGGAACACAGGAACCAAGTACTTCGGCGGCCACTCGGACCTCCTGTGCGGTGTTCTCGTAGCCCCAACCCTCGAGAAGTGGAAAGAGGTGTGTCCATGTTCAACATCGCGCCGTTGCACAGGCATACCAAACCCACTCGAATTTTTGGTGTTATTCTTTTGAGCAGCTGTGGCACATCCGCACCTTCCTCGGCAACATGATGGGCTCGCTCGAGTCCTGGCTGCTCCTCCGCTCCCTCCGCACGCTCCACCTCCGCGTCCCACGCCAGTCCGAAAATGCGACTGGCCTCGCGCAGTGGCTGTCCAAAGCCGCCGGCGTATGTGTTTTGCTGTCCCCCCTTTGTTGCTCCCTTACTAACTCCTTCAATACCAATGCTAATGCTCGTCCCCACATCGCCGCACCGCCCCGTTTACGTACTGTATGTGGCACTGGGGGGTTCCCAGGGCAAGGGGCACGACGGGATCCCCGCGGGCGTCATCGAGAAGGTGTGGCACTCGAGCCTGCAGGGCGTCGACGCGCGCGGGTTCGACCCCGCCACGCAGCTCGAGGGCGGGCACCCGGCGACGTTCGCCCTCTTCGTGAGTCCGAGCCTAGGTGTGCGACTCACCGTGGCGATGGGGGGCTAATCGCTCGCCTCGGCCCAGATGGCGAAGGAGCAGTATGCGGCGCTGCTCCCGCACACCGTCAAGTACTTCATCGTGAGTGTGGCGGCCGCGTCCTTTTGTTTAGCGTTGGGGGACTGACGAGGACGTAGCCGGCGACGAGCCTCGGCGGCGTGGAGTCGCTGATGGAGCAGCGCGTGCACTCTGACCCCGGGGCAGACCCGCGGCTCATCCGTATCAGCGTGGGCGTGGAGGACCTGGAGGTGCGTACCGTGGGCCCGGCGAACCTGTGCTGCAGCATTCTCGCTGACTCGAAGCCGATCCGCTCCTCGTCATGTAGGACCTCAAGGACGACCTGCGCAGAGCCTTCCAGGAGATCGTGAAGGCGACTCGGGCGAGGCTGTAGCGGGGGGTGCTGTAGTAGGAACGTGTAGAAGTGTCGAGCGGTGCAGAGGCAGTCTGTTGTAGGCCTGTCGTGCGTCCTTCCTTTCTTTCATGGGCGCAGCGCGTTGTCTGGATCCACATATAGAGCCCCGTTTGTCTCCGCCGGAATGGAACCTTCGAACTGTCACCGCACAATAGGATCGATCATGCCAGTACAGGTATCAGGGTGCGAGGAGGGCGATGGGTGTCCGATAGAACGACCCCCTTCCTGCTGGGGCGTAAATCTTATCCGGGTGCCCCAGTTGGTCCGAGTTCCTTGCATGTAGGACGGACGGATG
Source organism: Ganoderma boninense (assembly GCA_002900995.3). NCBI lineage: Eukaryota > Fungi > Basidiomycota > Agaricomycetes > Polyporales > Polyporaceae > Ganoderma > Ganoderma boninense. The sequence goes on from CM035307.1 coordinate 1,757,724, forward strand.
GCACCCAAGTATCACACGTCACTGCCTTGTGTAGGCGTTGGTTCTCTCGGCCTCTTCACGCGTGACGCCCCGAGGTGCCGGGTTATGTGCATTGCGCCTTGGGGCGTTTCCCGTGGGGCCTTACTAACCTTCAAAGCTGCTGGTCGCCAGCCCTCACCCCAACTCCCAAACCGTCCCGTCTGCGCCTCCTCACCTCCCCTTGTTTCATCCTTCCACAGCTTAGCTTGTTTGCCGTCAGATGGACTCTGCTCGCGTTTACCTCGGCGGTGACGAACGCTGTCTTTGCTATTTTATTTTCGCCGCGCTAATCCATGTCTCGCAGGGGTACCCGACAGCCTTAGTGGTGAAGAAATATTCAAGGTGCTTACTGTGACTTCCTTACCTCCTGAGGGCTACATGCTCACCTTGCGACAGCACCTCGCACCCTACGGACGCATTACGGAGATCAAGCTGCGACCTGGTAGGCCATCCACACGCCCTCCAAATTATCCTTTGAAACCGAGTAGAAAGCACCAACATCCTGGTCTCCACAGGTTTTGGCTTCGTACAGTTCGAGTCCCCGAAAGTAAGTGGGGCAGTGCTCTTCTACACCGCTCGGATCCTCACCTCGTTGCGACTAGGATGCACAGGTGAGGATGTCTGTCCTACACGTCACGCGGCACTGCAGCTGCATGGTACTCGTATTCGGCACAGGACGTAGTTCGCGCGTTTTCCAACCAATCGTTCTTGGGCACCGGTGAGCACTCTCGTTCGGCACCCTTAGCCCTCTCAGTACCGCGCCGACTCACGAGTGCTGTAGAGATCAAGATGCAGCTAGCTCGGGCTGATCGATTTCACCGCTATCCTGAAGAGTGGGTCTCCTCCCCCAGTGTTTAGACAGTCTCGTGGCCGTGTTCTGACCTTACCCCGTCCGAAGACCCGGTTTGCCACCCGTCCAGCGTACCGTTGATGGACAGAAGAGGAGGTACGCCGTCATCGTCAAGGGCCTGAACCCGCGCACCTGTTGGCAGGTATGTCGCCGCTAATATTCTCCCGCGGGACTTTTTTGTTCTCACCAGGACCGCTGGATCACTAGGAACTGAAGGACTTCGGCCGTTCGATCGGCTGCGAGGTGGCGTATTGTGACGTCGACCGGGAGCACCGCACCAGAGGGTCAGTGCTTCGCCACTTCCGATACCAGTGCTCGAGTCATCAGAGGCTGAGTCGGGACGCAGGTTCATCAACTACTTCCTAGAAGAACATGCCGAACTAGCGGTGAGGAAGCTAGATGGCAGAGAGCTCCTCGGAAACGTAGTACGAGTACAGCGACAGGTCGGTGCTCCTCTTCGAACTGCCTTATGATCCGTTTGCTCCGTCGATGCTGACGCAGCCCTGCAGCGTCCAGTGGCATCCGGCAGCGACCAGTCAGCTCCCGAGGAGGCACGAACTCCGGCACAGACCAGGTCCCCTTCGCGTCCAAGGCAATCCCAGGGTGCGGGGTACATGGCTGACCAGGGGGAGGGCCCTTCATACCGCGTGCAGTCTGAATATCAGCACTCTAGAGAGGCCGGAGGGTCCTCAAGAGACCCCACCGCCTTCTCCGGGTCGTTCTACATGCCGCCGTACACACCAAGCATGGGGGGTTACCGGCCTTGTTCCCCGACAGGACCCTGCCGCACGAGTACGCCATGGCTTCCCAACAAAATAGCCAGAGCCAGGGTCCAAGTCAAGGGAATCCGTCCGGCTGGCACTTCAGATGACCGTCCCCACTCGCACATCTACCAATACCCCACGAAGGTGTCCATAGAAATTCACGACCCGAGTGCCCGACGGACCGTCCAGAACCCCATATTCGATCATTCAGGAAGCGACCTGTGTATTTTGCATTGCCAACTGCTCTCGATCAGATACGACTATATATGCTGTACTCTAGTCTAAGTCTACCGTTTCCCTTTGTACAAGTTCAGGAATGCGGCCTTGTCTTCCCAGCCGAGTCCCACACGCTTGACACGGCCGATCTGCGCCATCAACGCGGCGCAGCATTCCGCGAGCTCGTCGGTGTACGTGCCCCCCGTGAGGAACTCGCTCAGGAGGAACGAGCCCGAGCTGGGCGATTCGGACGGCGACAGCAGGCGTATCGACATCGTGTGCGGCCCCAGTGCGCAGGCTAGCTTGAACACATGCGGGAAAGGGTTAGCGAATCGCGACGGGATAGAATGGGAGAGCGTCGGGGCAAAGGCGTCGGCGGGGTCGTAGCTATATTTACGCCGGTGAGCCAAGACGAAACTCAGTCGGCAGAAGAAATAACGTAGGGCGCTTACCGAACACACATGACGAACACCTTGTACTTCATCACGGGAAGCTTGACGTCTCCGAAGACGTCCGCGAACCTCAGCAGCGCGCGGCCGTTGCTCGTCGTGCACTCCGGGAACACAACGACGGGTGCGCCGGCCGTGCTGCGGATCTCCTCCAGGGTTTCTGGCGGCGCGGACGCGGCGCCCGAGACGAGCGGGAGGTGCGCGGTCGACGCGAGCATGCGCAGGAGGCCAACACGGCGGAAGCCGCGAATGGGGGTGCGCTGTGTCGGGGTGCGCGTTGTGGGAGAGGAGATCGCCGCAGAGCCGGTGCCTGTACGGCGGCCCGGTGTGCGGGCGAGTGGGGTGGACTTTTCGACGGGCGGGGGGATGTCTAGGGTATCGACGACGGGGAGGATAAATGTGGGGTTGAAGCTGCGGGTACAGCGGTGATTGAGATGTGCGCAGACGAGAAAGGTGGATAAAGCATGATGGCGTACCGGAATGCTAGCCACAGAAGCTCTACCCACGAGGCCCAATTGGAGACAATGAGGTCGCCTGCACGTGGACTCCAGGCCTCATTTCTGGGAGTATTCCGACTATGGCTATGATTAATACGGTTTGCAGAAGAGTGTAGGAATCAGAGACGTACCCCCGTTTACGTGCCACGACCTCTACCGGGATCCAGTACAGCCCCACGAGAAGCAAGGCTAGCCGAGATAGCAGGGCAGTGAGGATATGAGTGACAGTCCTATGCAATGGTCGTATGGGGCGCTGATATCTAGTCATTTGAGCGAACAAGGAGAGATGGGTAGAGGGTTGTGCTCACAAACACCAAGCATACTCCCTCCACCAGGACAAAGTAGACCACTGCGAGACCAAGCAGGGCTGCTGTCTTCACTACTCCTAGTGCATATCCAACAGGAGCCAAGACACTCGCAAGGATATCAGAGGAAGAGGGAGGTACGGGCCGCAGGAAAGGCTAGTGCGGGAGGTGTCACTTGAGCATTTCTGGCATGCAGTCGTGCATGGAGGCTATGGAGCGCAGACGAACCTGGATCCCTGTACCCGGGTCCTAGAGGCGTGTCTCAGCACGACTGTGCATGAAGAGGAAGTGGGTGCAGTGCTTACCCTGAAGGCGGAGAACTTCTCCATGGTCGCAGACTGGCAGTGGACGCGTTGACACGCACAGGCCTCTGACCGCCTTGTGGCGCTTGTCCGAGGCGACCTGTCAAACCTTGCCGCATCCGGCCCGATGGTGTTCTCAACATCCTCGGCTCGGCAACTTAAAGACATGTTTCTTGACCGTATTTTCCTTCATTTACCTCTTGAAAACACTTCAAGGACTGTACTCTTGCCAATCCGTCGTATCCGAACAGGACATGCTCCTTCTGAGGCCCGCGGTCCCATCCAGAACATATACGCTCGATCACTGCACTGCGGCTACGATGCGTGCCCGCGGCATGCTCCCCGCCATTCCGAATGCTCACTCTGGCTACTTACGTCAGTCTCGCCGCCTCCCCCCCCTCTCACCTCCCCACTACCTCTTCAACACGACGCCCTGAGCTCGTCATACGTTCCCTACTCCCCTTACCTCGCTCGGCATGGCCGCAGAAGATAAAGCAAGCTTGCTCCGATTGGTGTTTACCAAAGCCAAGGTGTATGGTGCAGCAGCGGTCCAGCGATACAAGAAGTTCAACGTCTACCAGAAGGTGTGTCACCGTGTAATCAATGGTATGCCGGAGCACTGTTTAACCTAGAGCTCCCGAAGCTGTTTGTCTGGGGCACCTTCTTTTTGTACCTCTCTCTAGCTACGACCTTCCTCATCATTGGGCCCGATCGAATTGGCCAGACACTTTACAACCTCGCGCAGAGAATCAGTCACTTCCGCTTCGGCTGGCTTATTCTCACCGCCATCTTTTGTGAGTGCTATTTCATGCCACCCCTGCGCGATGCTCAGACAAAATACATACTCCAGTTGTCATCTCCTTCCCGCCGGCCTTCGGCCACACCACATTGACAACCCTCTGCGGCTATGCATACGGCATAAAAGGCTTCCCCATCGCTGCGGGCGGGTCCCTCTTTGGCTCCGCATTCACCTTCGTCATCCTCCGCCTCCTCTTCAGCAGGAGGTTGCGCAGGTGGTCCGAGTCCAACGAGAAATGGCAGGCGCTCGAGACCGTCGTCGTATGTCATACATTTGTCGCGATGATTGACGTGTGACGTACCGTCTTCTCTTCTGCACTTCTAGGCTTCAAAGGGTCTGCCTCTGATCATCCTCATCCGAGCGTCCCCGTTCCCGCCATGGGTGTACTCGAACACCCTCTTTGCCGTAAGTCCCAACTAGCAGTTTACTCAGCTCTGCTGACCACGACCGCTGTGGTACCCAGTCCATCCAGTCCGTCGCCTTGTGGCAGTTCTTCCTAGCGACCTTCATCGTCTTCCCAAAGCTCGCCATATTTGTGTTTGTGGGCTCGCGTCTGGCCGACTTATCCGACGGTGAGACCAGGTCGCACATGGACACAAGTGAGTTGTTCGTCTTCGCCGCTATTGAGCTATGCTCACTCACTATGTACTCACCACAACAGCAACGAAGATATTGAATATTTCTATCTCTGTTGGCGGGGTCATCATCGCAGCTCTCGCTAGCTGGTAAGAATGTTAAATATCAAGCTAAGGTCATACGGTATTTGATACGGCATCTCACAGGATCATCTATCGTCTTATGCGGAAGGAGATCCTGCACCTTCAAGGCGTTCCGCCCGAAATTGATGAACTCGCCGCTGAAGCTATCGAAGAGGCCGAGGAGGGTGCGCCACTGCTGGGTCCCCACAGCGAATCTAGAGCAAGGTACGACGGTTCTTCTGCTTGAGATGTCCATTGTGTGAAGTATTGTTATGATACATGTCCTGCTGTCCGGCGACTGCTGCGGGTATGATGTGTACAGCCTGATAGAGATGGGTGGATAATCCTTTGGACCATGTACTTCTAAATAACCATAGAATCCGGGACGACTAATTCTACTTCCATATACATACGAGCATAACGGGAGAAGCGAGAGCAGATTGGTGTACGAAAGCAAGACGCAGCTGACCACAGAACGTTCAGTAGTAGTGCAAGAACAGCAGCGACATGCTGGCCCCGATAAGGAAGATTAGGATCCACCTGCGGCCGTCTCGTGCCCTCCTCCGTGCTTCCTTGAGCTGCTCGTTCCCCTTCTCAACCGTCGCTGCAGTCGCGATGGCGTCCTCGTACAGCTGCTCGGTCTGCTCGGTCTGCTTCGTGAGGTGCGCGACGAGCTCCACCTGCAGCGCGCTGATCTCCATGAGCCTCGCCTCCGCCTGCTGTACGGACTGGAGCGTATCCTGCACCGACTGCAGGATATTCGCGTTCTCCTCCTCGAACTGCTGGATCTGCGACGCGCTCAGCTCGAGCTCGTCCTCGTCCGTCTCCGACATCCAGTCGCTCGCCGCGGCGCTCGTCACAGGCCTGATCGTGGCCGCGGAGTGCACGGGGTCGGACGGCGCCCCCACGGCGGAGGACCCGATGCTCGCGGCGAAGCTCGACGCGAGGTTCGACGCGTTGCCGAGCCAGCTCCCGCTCGCAGACGACTCCGCCGGGGAGGGCGGCGTGGCGTTGGCGTTGGCGTTGGACCCGAGGAAGACGGCGTCGCGCGTGGCCCCGGAGCCGAGCGTGCGCGTGCGCTCGAGCTGCCGCTTCATGCGCTCTTCCTGCATGTCGCGCAGGAGCGTGCCGGACTCGGCGAGGCGGCGGGAGAGGAACCAGGTGATGGACGCGTGGTGGGCGGCGATGAAGTCGGACGCGGCCGTCGAGTCGTCCTGCCGGAGGCGGGCGGGGAGGAAGCGGGTGAGCGGGTTCTGCTGGCTCGCGGCGAACTCCACTCGGCCTGAGGACGATTATAATTATGGGGGAGGGAGGGTGGTGCTATCAGTCTTCAGTTGTTGATCGCGAGCCCATAGTACGGGATAATTGGGTTGGAGGCTCGGGAGGCAATGGGGGACTCACGCTTCTCGAGCTCTTCGAGCTGGGCGACACGGTCTTTACAACGGGAGAGGATGACACGGGCTTGCAAGTCGATCTGGTCCCGCTCTTCGTTCGTGAGGTTCCGGATATCGCCCCATGACTGATTCCCTCCTGCGATGTCGATAGTGCGGCTCGTTGGTCGTAGGAGTGGTGGATTCCGGGCGTCGACGTTCAAGTACGCTTTACGTACTGAGGTGAGCATGCGAGCGAGGGTACTAATATGGTTTAGCTACGAAACGGCTTGAACTCGTGTTTTCAAACGTGTCTTCAGAACACGAAGGGCTACTCACGACATTGTACGCCTCCTTCACATATTCCTTGTTGAGCAGTCGTTGCTTCTCGCCTTCTGGGGACGGGCGCTTTGGTGGCGTTGAGAGCTTGCGACGCTTGGGATCTGGGGCGTGTCCTGACTTGTCGTTCACGATCTGGCGGAACTCGGATGTTCTTGAGGTAAACGCCATTTTCTTCAGAGACACACCAGCGGGAAAGAATGAAGCGAAGGAGCCTGAAGGAGCGTGTTGCATGCACAGAACGAGCGAGCTGGTGACGCTCCGGTGACGCTCGTCCTTGCGACCACGACTGCATATCTCGATTGCCGCGCCACGTGCACCTGTGAGGGGGTATATAGTCGCCCGCGAGATGGCTCTGTTTGCCTTACACCCACGAGGACGTGTTCAACGCCCCCTCGAGATGTCCTCACAGACGCATCTCGAACGGGGCCTCTCTGCTGTGGAAGATCGCTTCGTCCTTGTTTGAGGCGGATGACGAGTTCTTGCACCGTCATTTGCCATAGTTTGTGACATACATTCATCTCTCCTCCCCAACCTTCCCAGTCGACTTACCTGTCTGTCCTTACTAGTACCGCTTCGAGGCGAATTAAACGCGTTTTCTCCCCATTTTCTCAACCTTTGCTTTGACCTATGCGTCAAAGGGCGCCGTGGGATGAAGAGAGAAGCCGACCAAAAGGCGGGCGGGGGACCCTTGCCGTTTCGGCTGTTCGCCAAGCATTTCCTCGCGTCGGGTCGGGTCCCCTCAATATAACGGAGGCCCGCCCTCGGTCACCTCAAGCCCTCCCCCGGGTCATCCCTCACGTTCCTTTCTCTGGGCTTTCTGGGCAGCCTCTGCTCCATGCCCAGCATGTACGCACCCTTTGTCGCTCTTTCAGCCTGTCTGATTGCCTCGGTCCAAGCCGAGGTCACGATCTATGGCCTCACCGGACAGACAACGCTGGCACCAGTCCTGTCGGGTTCCGTCACGTCTGCGAGTGGTCCTTCGACGACCTCGTTCGTGACCACACCGGGGCCTCCTCAGTACACCGGGCTCGCAGCTTACAACCCAGTCTACATGGTCCCGCCTGCCATCCCCAGTCCCGCTCCGGCAAACCAATTCACGATTGACGTACCCTCTGACGCAAATCTCATGAACGGGCTGTCGATCCCCCAGCAGGGCAGCTTCTTCGGATTCTCAATAGAAATGTCGGTGGCGAACCAACTTAGTGAGTCCCTCCTACGCTGGCTCATGCTGCGCACCAACCACGTCGCTTGCCTTTTATAGTTGGAACAAGTCCGTAAGTGTTGATCCCTCGATGCCATTGGCCCGTGGAAGCTCATCAGCGGGGTTCGCAGGACGAATCTTCGCGTGCCCTTCCTGAACTTCATGAGCATAATTGCCTCCATTGTCGGGGAAGTGCATATCCGTGTCGGCGGTAACACGCAAGAGACAGCATACATGGTCGACTCCCTTCCGGATGGAAAGTTCCTGGAGAAGAACAAGGAGGACGCATCGAACCCGGTATGCTTATTGATTGTTTCGTCAGGCTTCGAGAACGAACCTGACGTTCTCCCCCAAGACCAGTACGCCGGTGATCGCCATTACGCCAGACTTGTTATACATGCTAGGCAATGTTTCGAGCCTTGTCAACATCAAGTGGTACCTTGGCATTCCGTTCAACGACACAAACTGGCGCTTCCAGATCGCGGAAAAGGGTGAGGCAATCTTGGGGGACAAGCTCCTCGGGTTCCAGGCCTCAAACGAGCCCGATCTCTATGCGTCGTAAGTGTTGTTGCTTTCTATGTGTTGTAATAACTGAAATGTGGCATGCGCAGACATGGACACCGTCCGGAGGGATGGGGTCCAACGGACTTTTTCGACGAGTTTGGCTCCATGGTTCAAGCCTACCAGAGCGACTCTTTGGTTCCCCAGAAGAATAACCTTATCGCACCAAGTGTGTCTTCAGCAAACTGGGCACCAGAGATTGTGTGGAACACCGGCTTTGTGGAAGCCTACAGCCAGTATCTAACTGCGCTTGCGGTGGAACAGTAAGGGAGCTTGTACCCATTTCGAACTGATGGCGGCCTTGCTAACGTGCTCAATCCAAAGCTATCCGAGCGACAATTGCGCCGTTGTCTGGCCTAACCCCAACAATCCGCCCAAGGATCCTCTGGAGTTGTTCCCGCAATATCTGACCCACAATGCCGGGCTCAAGCTTGTCAACCCGTATCTGAATTCCACGATGCTTGCGCAACAATGGGGAAAGCCCTTCATCATGTTCGAGACGAACACCGCATCTTGTGGTGGGTTCCCAGGTATCAGTGACACATTCACTTCGGCACTGTGGGGCCTCGACTATGCCCTCCAGATGGCAAACAGCAACTTCACCCAAGCCCTCTTCCACTTCGGTGGTCAGAATGTCTCCTACAACGTATGTCTCGGCCGTCTTCATTGGTGTCTCATTGTGAAGCTCACCGTTTCCCCAGCCATTCACCGCCGCACCGACGAACGAGTCGAGAGTCCACGAATGGACGACAGGCCCCATCTTCTACTCCTCTATCTTCGTCGCCGAGGCGCTGGGCAAATCGGGCACAGCGCGTGTTAAAGACCTGTTTCCGAACGACGGGGACGACCAGACCCCCGCGTATGCGGTCTACGAGAACGACAAGCTGGCGCGGATGGCGCTCATCAACTATATGACGGACGCGAGTGGCGCGAACGATTACACTGCGACCATCTCCGTGGGTGGAGATGCCTTCAATGAGGCGAACAGCGTCCCGGCCTCCGTGAAGGTCAAGTACCTGCTGGCGCCTTCCGTGTCGGAGAAGGACAACATTACTTGGGCAGGACAGGTACGTACTTCGCTCTTGAGTTACGCACGATTTATGCATGCAACGTCTTCTTCCGGGGGCAGACGCTTGGGGCGCGTTATCAGTCCGATGGGCGCTGGAAGGGGGAGGAGTCTGTCCAGACAATTCAATGCGACCAGACGAAGAACTCGTGCCAGATCAAAGTGCCCGCTCCCGGCGCCGCCCTCGTGTTCTTCTCCGATTCCGCGCAGCAAGCAGCGGTCAGCGAGAGCGTCGCGACATACCCCACAACAGTGCTCACGCAGACGAAGAACACGGTCACGATTGCCGCTACCCTTCTGGCGACGTCAAACGGAAACAATGGCAAGACACGCGGTCGTGGCGGGACAAGTGCTGGTGGAGCGAACGGCGCCCTGAGCAGCGTTGTCGCCCCCGGCATTAGTGCACTCTTGGGCGCTGTTGCTAGTTTGATGGTTTTCTTCAGGGTATCGTTTTGAAGATATTGCCTTGGCGTGGATCAGGGCTTGGGGACTTTTGGACATTCGACTACGCTAGATATCTAGTAATGCCTTCCTCGACGGGCGCATCTGTAGCGTACCCACACTTTAACTTTCCTTCCTAATTTGCTTTCTCGATCCTCGGATACTTTCATTGCAGTGGGAGAGTGTGGCGAAGATGATGGTGTGAATGTTGACCTTCTTTTCAAGACACTGTAAAGCTTAGTGAGGATTAGATGTGGAGGCGGGGATTGGCATTCCAAGGATGATGCACGACAACAGGAGGGTAACAATACAGATATGATACAAAGCACAACCGAACCCCTACATACCAAGGGTCGGGTCACCGAATTGCCTCTAGAGTCTCCATGGACGTCACGCTGTTGCCGCGGATGACCTTGCGGAAAGAACGGGCATGAGAAAACGGTCATGAGCTCCTTTGCACGGACTTGCACATACAACAGTGCCAATTGGATGCTTTTGGGCAGGGTTTGTCTCTTCGAGAGCATCGTCGATAACGAGATTCAAGAACAAATCGTATCCGCGTAGCGTTCCGCTAACTTTGCGACCGCCTTGTAGATGGACGAAGAGCTTCTTGTCCATGAACTACGCGAATGGGCGGATGTGTCAGAGATTCCGGGCATGCTACTGAAATGGTCCTGCAGGCGTACCTTTTTGAGCTCTGGTTGGGAAGCCTTGGACATGGTGGCGAACGGTCTGGAGGAGAGATGAGGAGGAACACACGATCGCAAATCGCAGGGAAAGAGAACACGGGCCACGTGGGCATGTCCGGAAGCGGTATCCGTCCTGGCGTGCCGGAGCGAGGTTTCTTGGCCCCGACCTCCAGGTCAACACGACCCTCCCCAGACCCTCCCTCACCCTAACGCCTTTCACGTCCCCTGTACATCTCTCCATATCTCGCCACGATTTTTTCACGATTTCTCCACGCCATCTGCCCGTTTGTAACGGCATTCCAGACCGCCCGTACGTCTGTTTCTGCTGTTTTCGAGCGTCACCGCTGAGCGCAGCTCTATGACATGTTTGAAGGACACTCAAAATACTACAGACTAGCCCTTCATCTCCATGGCTTCCGCGGCATCTCCATCTACGCCCTCGGGAGGCGTTGGTTCCTCGATGTGGGCGAACCAGCCTCCTAGCACTAGGCAGGGATGGGGTCGCGGCGGCGAGCCAGGTTCTGCCTTCCGTGGCATGACTCGAGGACGGCCCGGCAGAGGCGGTGGGCGTGGAGGACGTGGAGGCGGGCGTGGAGGACATAGGGCACCAGGTCCCAATTCTCCCCATCCGGACGACCGAGGTTCCAAACTGAACGGCGCCTCGGCGAAGGATGTCTCTCATGACGCCCCTACCCCTACGCCGGCTTTGCCGAGCACCTCTGCATCCACCAACAAAGCACCATCCCCTGCGTTGTCTAAGACATCAGCCTCGTCCAAGGATACCAAGCCTCGTCCACGGAAGGCGTCTGAAGCCAAGGTCCACGCAAAGTTGTACCCCCCATTGTAATCGAACCAGCTCCAATAGTAGCGTCCGACTCCCCGGTTTCTGCTACGACTCCAAATCGCTCCCGCAGGAAACGCCCTCAAAATCGGAGCACGTCTTCCATCTCGTCATCAAAGAAGTCTCCTTCCGGAGAGTCTAGCACGAGCCATCTCCACGCGGAGCGGTCTCCTGTGATCCCTAAGGACCTCCCTCCCCATCTGGTACCCCAGCCCCCTCCCGAAACGCCCTCTTTTGACATTAAGCATGACATTGACGCGCTGGTCGAACGCGTCCGAGCGGTGGCCATGGATCGGCCAAACACTCCAGGAAGCCACATCGACTGGGCCGGAGAAGACGATGACAGTTTGCCCGACTTGGACGACTGGGGCGTCAAGAGCGTGACGGACAAGGGCACAAACAATAGCCTACAGGAACGGTCGGAGAAACCAGATTTGCTCTCCCCTATGCTTGCGGATGCGCTCAAACCCCTCCCGAGTATCGATGTCGGGTCCCCTTTGGCCGTGTCTACTGTTCCCCCTCCAGCAATTGCGCCAGTGACTGCTGCGGCGTCTGCGAAAGCTGGCCTCGGAGACACACACTCGCGGGCCTCCAGCAACCTCCAAAGTTAATTCGAAGGACAAGTGCGTACCGGAAAAGCCTGCTGCAGCTGCACCCAAGAAGCAAGGAGAATGTAAAAGGAGCGATGCAAGCGGGAAGCCACCTGCACCATCCAACAAACCAGCCGCCGAACCAGTGGAGGCAACGAAACAATCCCCAACCAAACCAGCCAACGTCCCTCTCCACCCGTCCCTCCCTGCGAAACCAGTTGGTGCGATTGACGCACTCATAAAGCGCCCTCCGCGGAACCCCCCGGTCCCGGTGCAGACGCCAGATCCTGCAGTGGTTATTGATGCTCCGCCCAAGAGCGGACTGTCCGAGTCCATGCATGCACCTAAATCAAGTGGCCTGGCCATCCCGGATCCATCCAGCGCCTCCCCTTCTCCCGAGCCTCAGGGTGTCTCCGCCTCGATACATGCTTCCGTCCAATCTGCGCCGAGCCACATCACTTCGCATTCTACGCCGAACTTCCGCCCTGGCCACGGACGTGCACAGACTATGGGCCGCCCCCGGGATCTGCGAGTGCCCGTGAGCGCTCCACATGCGTCATTCCTTGACGGCCCGTCCGACGATCGAGCGTCCCGGCGGGACCGCGTTAACCACGCCCGGACGCACTCGTCGCCACCAACGGGCCCCGGTACGTCAACGGCGCACTCGCGCACTGTGCATGCATCGCGTCCCGTTATCACCGTCGCGGCGCTTTCTGGTCTTGCTCGGGCTTTGGGGGGTTCCCCGTCGAGGCGCGAGGCTGGGAGCGTCGCAGCCGCCTCCAAAGACTGAGCAGGCCCGCCCGGATCTCTCAGGCATTTACCAACTCCTCACGCCAGTGTCCTCAAATCGATCTCTGCTTGGATATATCCCCGTTGCTTTAAGTCTTTGCTGTGATCAGCTGCTTCATTTTCGTTGGTTTATACCCTCTTTGCTCACATCTAAATCTATCTATCATATTCCCTCCCCTCGACTTGTTTACCTTGATCTCACTCTACCTCATTTTGTTCGTCTTCACCGCTTCATCATGTGCGCGCTGCTTGTATACGATACTGCGTTATTTGTCGGACTAATCTCGTGCTGGATCTTTCAGCTTGTACTATGAAGTCTGGATGCGTCTCGCGAATGGGAACGATATAATGATTATGAATGACCGGCTTTATCTATCCTCGCTACTATACCATGGAGTCATGTATGGATGCCGCTACCCAGAGCTGAAGTACGATAGCTCGAGCCCTATTGACTTGATAGGCTTGGAACGACTGGAGAGATTCGAGACAACACCGAGGCTGACAAGCACGTTCCGTAGGCGTCCCTCCCAAAGTAGTGACACGTCCTGAACCATCTCCCACTTCAGCATCTAGCAAAGACTAGGGGTAGATAAGAACGCACCGTGGTTGTCGAGACCTTGGCCTTCACTACACCCTGCACTTCATCGGCCAGCTCCGATATTGATCCTAGACTTGGGCTTGAACTATCTGAGGGCGATGATGGATGCCGAACTTTGCTGTGACGCTGCCACCATTCGGCACCAATCGACCACTCGCTCTCGTAGCTGTAGACATTGAAGTCAAACCGCGAGGCTAGTGCGAGGTCGCGCGAGACACGGGCCGCATATGCACCGGAAATATGACCAAGCATGGGATTGAACAGGGCAGTGATCGTGGTGGGGGGTTGCGAAGGCGGCCCACCCATCATCGAAGGTCCTGCCACAGATGAGGCGGGGACTTGAAAGGAGGGTGGTGTTGCGTCAGGTAGGGTGGTGAAGCGGATACCAGTGGAGACTTCATGGCGGCGTAAGCACGGCTTCCGTGAGGGGGCCTAGAGAAGAAGGGGCTCACCTCCTGCACTCTTCTCTTTTGCGCTGAAATAGAACTCTCCGCCCACAGACACCCGCCCCCTCAAGCCGCCCTCCATCGCATCCTCTTCGTCCACTCGCTTGACCTTCACTCCATTTTGGCGAGTAAGAGGGGCACGTCCTGTCTTCTCGCCCTCTTCTGCTGCTGGCGACTCTGGAGCTACGCCGACTCGGCCGAAATTGAATAACGAACGGACGCCCCACATGCCATCTTCTGCACTCCAGGTGTACTCGGTGCAGACCTTGCCAGTATCGTGCTGGAGACTGAACATGATGTTGCTGCCAGGAGCTTGCGACCGAGACTTTTCGGATGACAGAGGCACACGAGGGTCAGAGATGGCAGCGACCATTCCCTGAAGAGTGGGCGTGATGCGCGTGGAGTAGAGAGCATCTAGCCGTCCGGTGGGTATGTATATGCGACCCATAGAGCAAGTAATCTGTAATGAATGGTCAGAATCGAAGACCATATAGGAGATGTGAGAGCACGCACCACGAGTGTCGACGCGATCGCCTGCAAGCCATTCCTCCTCCTTTCCCTCTGGACGTCTTGGTCGATCGAATACCTTGAAGCGGTCAATCATGTCTTTGAAGCGGACATCGCCAGAGCCTTTGACGTCCAGGTTGCAGCTGGTGAATATGTAGCCCACGGATCCATTGAGCGACGGGAGTGCATTCATGGAGTATGTCGTCTTGAAGAGCGGATTGGGGGACTTGGATATTCCAAAATGCAGTCCCCTTGGTACACTGAAGTCAAGGAGAGCTGTTCTAGCGTCCGGACGGTGTCCTACAAACATGGATGGACATTTGCTTACCATTGGAGGATCGCGTGAGGTTGGCATAGAGATTGTCCTCATTCCAGCCAGTCTCCTGGTAGTAGCTGCGAAGGACATACGACGCGAAGGGATGCATGTTGTCGCGGCAGGAGTCTGGAGAGAGAGCGAAGATGAGCCGCGGCGTCCCGGCCTAGCGCCCTCGGCATGGACTCGTCGACGGGCGTCTCGCGGAGATGATCGCGTCGGTTGGCCATCCGGCATCTGCCGGGACACCTTCGACAAAATATCCATCGTTCCTCCTCCAGAAATGAGGTCGTCTCGTGGCCCTGATTACCGCAGCTTCCGCACGCGGCATATCGTATATACCGCACAGAGGTCGTGCGCGAGGCAGGCCTCCAACTCACCAACCACATCTGCTCATGGACCTAGACGACTTTGACCTTGCCATCGCGCAACTGTCTCTCGACGATGAGCCTACGGAGTCTGCGCAAAGCGCGAAGAACGCTCTCAACCATATTGATGCCCAGTGGTACTCACCGCTGACAAGGGGCGGTCGATGGATGGACTTGATCGGGGATTACGCAGGCAGCGAGCCTTTCATCGTTGATGGTACGTCCACGCCTCTAGACATCCACCTTATTACCTGCCCATTCAGGATTCACCTTCGGCATAGGCGAGGCGTTGATAGCGCTGGTCTTGGATGATCCCCTCCTCGCTCTGGGTAGAGCACGCGGTTCGTTCTGAATGTTTGTTTGTTAGATTCCTCCGAGCTCATACCAACCCTAGATGTCAGCTTCCAGTGCATACACGCTATCTACACTCTAGAGCGTATATTGCACCAGGTATCCAAACGCTCAGACTCGTTTGAGCTTGTCTTCTGGCATGGTACGCGGGAACGCCTTATCGTGGTTCTTAGCCTAAAGCTAACGTATTACGCACAGAGCGGCGATTCTTGACACTGCTATATGGAGAGGATGACTACGTCTCGTCTTCGCGTTCGCTCGCCCGCACCATGCTGTTCAACCACATCGCTTCATTGAACGTATCAGTTCATGTTTTCACCGACATGTCTGACCCCGCTTGGTTGGCCTACCAACGGTTGAAGAGGGTGAATGTTTTTCACACATTTGGAAGTGTATCGATGCTGATGGAACTCCAGCCCATGTTCGTCATGACTGACGACGGCGGTATTGCGGGAGGCTCTTCAACCGTAGCTGCAGCGGAACGCATCCTGCTTCAACGCGCTTTCTTATATTCGCTACACTCTCAAGGAGTATCCCTAACCTTGTTACGCGGGGCAGAATATAGGGATTCCAAGGTTCGGATAACACTCTGCTTTGTGCATATTCTTTAAATTGATGGGGAAGTGGTAGATTTTGTCATTCGTGTATGAACAACGGCTAGATACCAACGCCAAGGGCCGGTTTGGCGAGAAGTTCTGGCAGGCCGTCTCGAAGGCTTCGAGCTCGCTCGAAGAACGCGAAAAGAATGCCCGTTCGAGTCTCTCCATCCAACGTCTCGCACTACCCAAAGTCTCCTTGACTTCAGATGCGATAGCATCCCTTATACGGAGTACAGACCTCCGACGCGAACATTTCCCTGCCTTTATGCAGCTATTCATCTCACACATGCTTTATATCCGTCATCTCGATCTCAAAGAGCGCGCGAGACCTCGTATATTCCTACCAAGTGAATTGCTGGGTCTTTTGACTGGCGAGTTCCTTCCCAAAGCTTTTCTCGCGCTCGAACATGTTGCATCTGCGTCAGACCTCGACGGACGAGTTTTCGCAACACTCTTGGACACCGTTCTCAGCCATCATGCCACTCCTCTTCACGTCATTATAGGGCCCGAATTGGCCACGATGGTGGACGACTTGTGGAGGAAACATGGACTTCCCTCT
This sequence comes from Ganoderma boninense, assembly GCA_002900995.3. NCBI lineage: Eukaryota > Fungi > Basidiomycota > Agaricomycetes > Polyporales > Polyporaceae > Ganoderma > Ganoderma boninense. The sequence goes on from CM035307.1 coordinate 1,774,253, forward strand.
CCCGATTATACCGCTCTTCGTCACCAATTCCCGGCTTCAACGTTGACCGAAGATGCGGCTGAAGTAGACCATTCCCCCTTCCAACTGTTGCCTTTCAAACACCCGCTCTTCGATGAAGAACTCGCCGCGATCGACATCGCTGCGGAGGAGCTCTCGAGCGACGAGGAAGAGAGTGAAGAAGACGCGTCTGCCTCTCATCTCGAGTTCAACACTCGCTTCGATGACACGCAGCACTGGCACAACCACAACCGTGCCATCCTGCCTTCACATTTGGGTGGTAACGACACTATAGCCCCCATGAACGAGTGGCAGAGAAAACGGCAACTGCGGAGCGAGCAGAGATTCATGTCGAAGCTCCAATGGCAAGCAGAGACGCTGACGGGTGCCCTGGGCACGCCGCTGCAGCAGATGGTTATCCCCAGCGCTGCAATGGCGAGGAAGTCTAAGATGGTTTCCCCCAAGGAAGGTCGAGGTATGACGTCCATTCATCATTGACTCCCTCCAAAGTCTCAAAAGGCGTACTCCAGGACCCCAAGCCTGCAAAACCCACCAAAGGTAGTTCAGGCAAGAAGGGCAAGAAGGAGACACTGTCCTCCGCAGACAAAATTCGCCTTGCAAACCAGGCCAAGAAACAAGCCAAGGAGGATGACTCGAACGTCGCGTGGTGGCTGGAGCAGCTGAGCAGCCTCGAAGACCGCCCAATTACGAACAAGATCACTGCTGTGGAGCATCTCATGCGCAACAAACGAACCAAGGAAGGTTGGCTGTCCATTGAGTCTCGTCTCTTTCGAATTCATCTCGAGTTTTGCCGCTGGACGGAGACCCCCGACCGCGAATCCCAGTCCATGCGTGACAGGTTTACCGTCTCCATCGTGCGCATGGTCAAGGATCTTTACGAGTCGAAGGAGCTCTTCCCTACTGCTGCAGTGAAACTCGCTTCCTGCCTTATCTCCCTTGGCCTCGACGACTACATCGAGTCCTTCGAAACCGCGGCGACAGTATCCGGCGAAGATCGCAAATTGAGTTTCGACTTTGTGAAGCTTGTGAAGTCAAAGAGTGGGCACGCTGTCAACAAGTGGATGCGAATCACCGAGCCCTCGGTGGTTTGGCAGTTGAGACTTTTCGGGGAGTACATGGACAGGAGCATGGACAGTTCCAGCGATGCTCGTGTGTCGTTCAAGCCGGATGCCTGGCAGAGGAAGGTCCTGGATTGCCTGGACAGAAATGAGTCCGTCCTCGTGGCTGGTGAGTGCCCCATAAATCGACTTTGCTGTTCCGTTCGCTGACAAGCATCAAAGCCCCGACTAGTGCGGGCAAAACATTCATCTCCTACTACGCTATGGAGAAGCTTCTCAGGTCCTCGGACGACGATATCCTCGTGTACGTTGCGCCAACGAAGGCGCTCGTCAGCCAAATCGCCGCTGAGGTATACGCTCGCTTCAGAAAAGAGCTTGGCAGCAGTGAGCTTTTTGTGGTGGGATGCCTCTTCACATACTGATTGAGTGGCAACAGAGGCATGCTGGGCCATCCATACGAGGGATTACCGCGTGCACAATCCACAGAACTGTCAGATTCTCGTGACTGTTCCAGAGATGCTGGCAACAATGCTCCTTTCTCCTCCTCTCGCTAGGTCATGGACACCAAGGATCAAACGGTGAGATCGAGCGAATCAAGCATCCTCAAACCTTTGATTGAATGGTACCCCCTCGTAGCATCATCCTAGACGAGATTCATACCATAGGACAGCAGGAAGGCGGAGCAGTTTGGGAGCAGATCATCCTCCTTGCGCCCCTGTCCTCTCATGTAAGTCTCCAGATGACTCATCATCAACTGGGTATTCACACTCTCTACAGTGGTCTCTCTGCCACCATCGGAGAGCCCGAAAAGTTCAACGCCTGGCTTGAATCTGTACAAGACGCCCACGGCTTTAGACACACATTCATTCACCACCCCACCCGATACTCACATCTCCGCAAGTACACATATATGTTGCAAGACCAGGGCAATGCTGTCACATTCCAGAGTCTCCCGCAGTACAGCAAGAGCCGGCCGCATGCGCTTCGTGCATCCTATCTCGATGCTCTCGTTCGGCGCCCGCCGCCTTCCTCCAGACTTTTCGCTCGAAGCAGCGGATTGTTTGACGCTATATCACGCCCTCGAGTCAGTGCGAGAGAAGCTTGGCTTTGACATTGAGGCGCTGGACCCAATCGCTTTCTTCTCCGACCGCAAAGGGCGCACTACTGACGCAGAGGGATATCTTGCGCTACGAGGCCGCGTTGACGACTCATGTGTCCAACTTGATCGACTCGACTGACCCTCAAGATCAGAATTCAACTCTCAGGCAAATTATCCATGAGGTTTCTGATCCTCTCGTCGCGAAGGCCGACGAGAGCTTCGTTCCGAGCGCGGACGCGTTCTTCCAGAACCTCATCACCCTCGTGTCCGATCTACATGCCTCTGAGGACCTGGTAAGTTCCCTTAAACTAGTCCTTGTTTAAGCGCCTAAAGAGCAATCGCACGTAGCCCGCGCTGTTGTTCAACTTTGACCGCAAAGTTTGCGAGAAAATGGCCACCGCCATCCTTGACATCCTCGAAGAAGCTGAGACCAAGTGGCGCGAGACGAGCTCAGAATGGAAGAGGAAAGTCAGGCAATGGGAGATTTGGGTGTCGAAAGCGAAGGAGCGCGAACGCCAAGCTGAGCGATTGAAGAAGACAAAGAAGGACGAGGAGGGTCCTACTCCTGATGCACAGCCCGAAAGTAGCTGGGAGGCATCGTTTAACCCAGAGGATCCGTCGCCCCAGTTCTCGTTTGCAGGCCTGTCGCCGGCGTTCACGAAGGAGGATCTTGAAGACGAATTGCGTGGTCTTGCCAGATGGAAGTCTGCTCCGGAGTGGGCATTGAAGTGCCTTCGAAGGGGCATAGGAGTCCATCACTCTGGAATGAACAAGCACTATCGTACTTTGGTTGAGAGGTAAGGGCATTTGATCACATACGTTGACTGTGAACTAAGTGGGTAAACTGGCAGTTTGTATCGGGCAGGATACCTTCGCGTGGTGATTGCAACAGGCACGCTCGCGCTTGGTATCAATGCTCCAACGAAAACCTCTGTGTTTTGTGGAGATTCTCCCTTCCTCACCGCCCTCATGTATCGCCAATGCGCTGGTCGTGCTGGTCGTCGAGGATTTGATCTCCTTGGTAAGGTCGTGTTTTATGGTCTTCCCATGGACAGGTGCCAGCGCCTTGTGCTATCCAAACTTCCTTCCCTCGGTGGCAACTTCCCCCTTACGTCGACCATGGTGCTGCGACTGTTCAACTTGCTACAAGGTTCTAATGACGCCCCGGTTGCGTGCAATGCCATCAAGAGTCTTCTTCGTCTGCCTCATATCAGCTTTGTCTCGGACGTCGGCCGGTTGCAAATCCTCCACCACATCCGATTCAGCATTGACTATCTCCGCCGCGCTGGTCTCCTCGACAAGGATGGAAACCCGATCAATCTGTTCGGCGTTGCAGCTCACTTATACTACACAGAACCCAGCAATCTCGCTCTTGTCGCTCTCTTACGGCACGGTGTTATCCATCGCATCAGCAACCAGAGCAGCTTGATAACGGCCAAGCGCGAGCTCATGATCCTCCTATCCCACCTGTTCGGTCGTCGCTATCTCCCTCGGGCATACGCCTCTGCGACATATCTACAGACAATCACCCGGAAGTCGCCGTCTACCGTGGTGCTACCTCCATTGTCCAAGGATGCTCGCAAGGTACTGATCGAGCACGAGGACCATATCAAGCGTGTCTTCACCGGATATGCCCTGGCATACGTTTCTCAACATGCCGAAGAACTCGGCAAGGATATGCGGCTCCCATTCAGCGGAAAGTCTGTTTGCCCTGTTTCCTCGACAGCTCCCCCCAGCCCCTTTACGCTTCACCTCCGCGAGACCGCAGTGACCCCTGCAGTCCGCTCGCCCTTTGTCGCCACTTCCGGTCATGGGGACAACTTCGGCTCGGTGAAAGAGCTCAGTGTCACATCCAGGCAGGGCCTCCACATGAACGAGTACGTCATCCCGACGATGCGCCAGTTCACATCGGTCCCGGGGCAGGTCGACGAGGAGTTCGCGCTCAACGCGTACCTGCTCGACTTCTACACGCACGGGCAGACCGCGGCGCTCAAGACGGCGAACGGCATCCGCGACGGCGAGATGTGGTACGTCTTGCAGGAGTTCACGCTCACGCTCAAGGCGATCCGCACTGGGCTCGCGCAGCTGCTCTTGAAGGCGTCCGCCAACGCGAGCGCTGGCAGCGAAGACCGCGACGACGTCGACGTCGCGTCGGCGCTCGACAGTGGGTTCGCGAGTATGGACCCCGCGGAGGCGGATCCGGACGTTGAGCGCTCGGAGCAGGGCGAGTTCAAGAGACCCATGGCGTGTCTGATCGGGACTGGAGGGTGTACGAGGTCGTGAATGGGCTGGCGGCTGAGTTCGATGAGAAGTTCCGCGCGATGTGGGCTTGAATGTATATCCCGTTTACGCTCGTTTGTTCCGGAAGTCCTCACAGTGTTTTTGTTATTCCCATGCTATACCTAGCTTTGTGTGATGTCCGGTGGTGTCGCGTCGTTATGCTTTGTGCCTTCATTGCATGTCTTCTTGCAACCGAATAGAATGTTTTGACCCTCTGACCTATGTGGCTGTGCAGAGTGGCTAAGCTGGTCTGCTTGCGTGCGCCGCCCTTCTGCCATCGACCCCGATGTTTGTCGTATGAGATGGTGTCATTCTTCCCTCGACCGTGTCCACAGCTCCCCGAGTTTCGGAGCCTACTTGTCAGGGGTTCATACCACCCATCGGCACCCATACACTTTCTGCTCTCGCACGGTTCTGAACATCCTGAAGACAAAGCGGTCCTTCTAACACCTCATCGCGAAACCTTCAGCAATGCACTCGTTGAGTTCAGTGATCGGTGGCTCGAACTCCACGGCGGTAGCGGACGGTGCTCCGGCGCCGCTCAACGCACCCAAATATTGTTCGTATTCTTTCGCACTTGCTTTTGGAGGCTTTTTTTTTCAAAGCTGACGCTGCTGGTGACAGTTACCCTCCGACTCTCGCCCACTTGCGGCTGACACTGTCTATGCTGCACGAGTATGACGATGCCTTGCACCATCGAAAGACCACGCTAGAAGCTGCACCGACGATGCTCGTCCTCCACGAACCGTCGCGTACTTCACCGCGGAAACCACACAAGCGACGTGCGTTCATGACGACGGAGATGTAGTGATTGTTCTGAAGAATTCAACAGTGTCTCTGCATATCTATCCGTGGTATCCTCTGCACACTGGCCCTCACGTCTTCATGGTCGCCCAAGAGGTGGGATTTGACGTCCTCTCGATCGCTCTTCATAGATGAACACCCCACATACTTAGTTCGACCGTGTCCAAGCTAGTGATCTTCGATTCGGGCTTGGACCTGCTGAAGCTTCCTATCTTGCCATCATTGTCCTTCGATGATCCAAGCGATGGCAAGCACAGTCGCGGCACGCTTTCGGTCCTTCTAGAACGATACATCGAGTGGAAGGCGGAATTTTTGGCGGGTGAGTGGTTGGTTTGAGGGTTGTTTTGTTTGACAGCCAGAATTATCGGCCGACCAATTTTTTTGCTCGGACATGTATAGATGCGGAAAGCGATTCCGACAATATGTCAGACGACGAACCAGGCAGTGTGCCCACGATCTTAAAGTCACTGAGACTGTCGCGAATCGCGGGTGGCGGAACTAAGGACGATGGTGAGGCTGAGGGGGCCGTGGTCTGGAGGTGGACGGAAACCACAGAGAGAGAGGAGGATGGTGGAAGGCAAACGAGTTTTTCGTGGATGGATTCGATTAAAAAATTGAGCTGTCGTCGTCCCTGACTGCAGTCGGAGCAGACCCAGACCAAGTTCAAGTTGACGAGGCGGAGGGGTTTGGAGGCATGTGATTCTTGCCTCAAGGGAGCGCTAATGCGTGCCAGGCCGGCGCTCTGAGATCTTAAGCCTTCGATCCAACGTCCAAGTCCCTCGGCTCACCGCACTCGCACAGACTGTACTGCCGTGTTCCGCTTCCCCTCATTTCCAATCTACTCCATTCCCATTCCTTCAATGGAGTTCTACAACGATGCAAGAGATGATCCATTCAAGCCCACCCTCTTTGAACTCGTCGCGCAGGAGCAATTGAGGGACCTCTTGCAACCAGCACTCAAGTATGTCCTCTCGGTGAGCGGACGCTCCGCTGTCGCAGGTAGCACGGCGTGCTAAGACCGTTCAGGTGTTTGCGCAATCGTATCCGCGTTACCTGCTCCGCATAGTTAACAAACATGAAGAGTTTTATGCGTTGCTCATGTTCTTCGTGGAGCGGCACTATCTCCGCACGCATGGTGAGTGTGACGTGTTTCCTCGCACAGGAAGACTCGTGACAAGGTATGCAGGTGCATCCTTTGCGGAGAACTTTTATGGATTGAAGCGAAGACGAGTGCCCTTGTTCAAGACGGAACGGGCACGGAGTGCTGTAGGGCGGGGTCTTTCCGGAAGAGAAGCTAAGGAATAGAGACATCTGGCGGTCGCTGCTCCTTCTAGTGAGTCCTTGGCCTTCATGTTATGAGCCCCGGTTGGGATGCGACATCATTGTGGATCAGGTGGGACTTCCCTATTTCCGTGCTAAAGCACAGGACTATTTCGAAGAGTTGGGAGGCGGACTCCAGACGGACCTCCTTGAAGACACTCGATCGCCACCTGTGGACGAGGTACGTTCGGCCTATGTATACACTAAGCTACCTCGCCACCTGACATAGCACAGACATGGAAGGGCCGACTGAAGCGTGCATACAAGGCTGCATATCCTTGGCTAAACACATCATTCGAGGTCTGGTTACTGGTCTACAATATCGCCTACCTATTCGAACGGACGCCATATTACCGACCGTGGCTGTCATGGATTGGGGTGGACCTGCGCCGAGTAAGCGCGGACGACCTTGTAAGTGTCTCCCGCGAACAAGTGGCAGGAGCAAATCTCACAAGGACTTAGCGTGCGGCGCAGGTCGCTGTGCGGAAACCCTCTGACGCGGAACCGCGAGGTGTGATGGAAATACTCACGCGGCTACTACGAAAGTCGCCGCGGCTGTTCCTCGACTCGTTGAAGGTGCTTTTGCCCACGGCGATCTTCTTCATCAAGTTCCTGGAGTGGTGGTACTCTCCCTCGTCACCTGCGCGGTCCTTGTCAACTTCCCCGCTCGGGCCGGTTGTGCCACCACCTCGGTTGCACCCGCCCCATCCCCAAGGAATCAGAGTGGACGATGTGGAATATGGGATATGCCCGTTATGTCGAAAGCCGATCGCGAACGCGACGGCATTTCCGTCGGGATATGTGTTCTGCTATCGTTGCGCACACGACTGGGTGGAGAAAGACGGACGGTGTCCTGTGACGCTGATGCGGACGCGCATGTGGCAGCTGAGGAAAATCCTCGTGTGACGCAGGATGCTGTAGCTGTAGTGCATGTACAGAGGGGGCGGGAGAGACTTGTAATGTGATTTCGACGGGCGCACGTTTGTAGTGTGGGGTGGGCGGAAAGGGGGCGGTCGGCTGGTCGATAATCGAGATAGAGATCTTGGCAGCATTAACAGGGCACGTGGGTCGGGTGTGCAGCGCGAGAGCAGCGACGGCAGAGACGAGCTCTCCTCGACCTAGGCCAATGGGGTCGCCGATTCCTCTCTGCTCGAGCCCGAGTCTGTCCACCACCGTTCGCTTCCTTCCATAACAGCGCTGAGCCTCCATTTTGCGCCATTGACTTCGACAATCATGAAGGTCATATCATTCTCCCCCTTGGCTTCATCATGTCTCATTTCCGTGCTCTGTACAGTTTGGCAAGCAGATCCAGGCTGAGCAGGTCCCTGGTTGGTCCGCCTACTACTTGGACTACAAAGCTCTCAAGAAGATCATTTCTTCTCTTGCCGCAAATCGCCCACCCGCCGAGGCCGCTGCTCTTGCGCCGCAAGCCACCGTCTCCCCCGGAGACATTCTTTCGTCCTCCACAACTCCGCGGACGTCTCTTGGGGTCGCGTCCCTCACATCCGCAACAGAAGAGCCGCCTCTGTACGCGCCCCTGGGCCAGGATGACGATCGAGGTCCGAGCTTCCAGGCCCACAGGGCCGCGTTCTTCTTCAAGCTTGAGCGAGAGCTGGAGAAGGTGCGCGCACATGCGCTCCGATAGGTCCCCCGCACGTCCATTGACGATCGTCCCATCTGCCGAATCGTCGGTCTGCAGATCAACGCTTTCTACCTCGAGAAAGAGGCCGAGCTCAAGCTTCGACTTGAGACTCTCCTCTCCAAGCGGCGCGCCGCGGCCATGCGCGTCCTGCCCGACGCGATGGACGACGCGACCAAGAACCACGTCGAGTGGAGTGCGGTCGAAGAGGGGTTCAGGCTGCTGGAGCGGGACATTGGCAAACTGCAGGTAGATGGTCGCGCCTGCGTGTCTCCGAGCTCATTATACGTATCTACCGCCTCTTTTCTCTCCAGCAATTCGTAGAGATCAACGCGATGGGCTTCCGGAAGATCCTCAAGAAGTGGGACAAGCGTTCCCGCTCCACCACCCAGGAGCTCTACCTCGCGCGCCAGGTCGAGGTCCAGCCGGTATTCAACCGACAGGTGCGTCTCGCCCCGCCATATATGCAGCATATGCTGCCGCTTCTTCTGCTCACTCCGATCGTGCAGCTGATCTCTGAGCTCGCGGACACGGTCGCCGCCTGTCTCCTAGATATGACCGATCTGTCTGTTGGCCTCGGTAACGAGCTCCATGTCGCCGAGGATATCATCCTCAGCCATCAGCTGAATATCGACCGCAACGTCCAAATGGCGCCATTCTACGACCTCGAGAGCAACCTTCGGAAAGCACTCGCCGATGGCGACAGAACTGTTATTGCGGACCTCGTACGCTTCTCCGACTCCCTTGCACAGTCCGGGAAGCCTCGGAATCATGTAACTCGCATCCTCTGGAAGGCTGTTATCGACGCACCACAGGAGCAGGCAGACCTCATTCTCCTCTCCACCTCCCGTCCGTTTGACTACACTTTTGTCGATGACATTAATGGCCGCACATGCCTCCACGAAGTAGCCATTGCAGGTCAGCTACGCCTTGTGGACCTCTGTCTTGCCGGAGGTGTCCAGAGCGACAAAACGGACGCATACGGCCGCTCTGCGCTACACTACGCTGCTATGCACGGGCACGGTGACATCTGCAGGAGACTTATCCAGGTCGGGCTCCCTCCTGATATCGTCGATGTTGACAATTGCACGCCTCTCATTTACGCGACCCTCAAAGGCTGCGTGGACTGCATCCGGGCGTTCCTTGAGGATGGCAAAGTCTCGGTGCAAACCCCCAGCTCCAACAGCGATCTGATGCCGCTCACGCTCGCCGCACGATCAGGACACATGGATGTGGTCGTGCTGCTTCTCCAGTATGGCGCTCCGAGCCTCCCAAATACAAATGGAGAGTACCCGATCCACCTCTCCGCGCAAGAGGGTCACGCGGAGGTCGTCCGCATTCTTGCACGTCGCGACGGCTGGGACGTCCCGGACAAATACAACGAATGGACCCCGTTGTTCCACGCTGCGCGGTTCGGGCGCGAGTCTTGTCTGACAGTCCTGCTCGAAGTTGGGAGTCGTATTGACGTGACCGACGAAGCTGGGAACTCGCCCATGTACTACGCCGCATGGTACGGTCACAGGACGTGTGTTGCGCTCCTCGTGCAGGCGGCCGCGAAGGCTCAGGCTGCGCAGGTGCCGATGGCCCAGGACTCGCCGCTCACCGACACGCAGAGGTCGTCCGGGACGGAGTCGGACATCGATGCGATCCCTTCGCTCTACCTCCCCCCACCCATGATGCCTTACCGCGTCTACGGACACAACTACTTAGACAAGGCATCGCTTGTCCAGGTGACCATCGGCCACCTGTCCACACACTACCAGGACGAGAGTGTCGAGGGTCCGGCCGTGCGCCTGCGGCATCCCCTTGTAGGCCCACAATACGAAGACAGGCACCTGCACGCCTCGCCCCTGCTGAAGATCGTGATGACCGCCGCGCCCGTCACCACATCGGCGCCATACAGCATACCCCTCCCTATCCGCGACCAAAAGATCGTGTTCTCGTTCCAGGTCCCGTCGCCGAGCGCTCTGTCGCTCGAGTTCTCCCTGTATCCTAACTTCGGCACCAAGACAATTGGTCGTGCGACGGGACTCCCACACCTGTTCCAGAACATCCAAAATAGCCAGCCTTTTACTCTTCCTATCCTTGACCCTCGTCTGCACGTCATCGGAGAGGTGGGTACAGTCCGATGTGTATACAGACCACTTCCCAGGCTGAATCAGCTAATGCGCGCGAGAAGGTGTCGTTCGAGGTCAACATCATCACGCCGTTTGGCGGGGTCAAGCTCGAGATCGGAGGGGCCGTCGAGACGTACTGGAAGTCGCTCGCGATGCCCGTCCCCGGCGGCAGCAGTGCGAAGCTCCTGACGCCGCGGCAGCATGGTCGAACCCTCGGGTCCGCGCAGACGTCCCCATCAAACCAGACTCTCACACAGGCCTTCGGTCATTCACTCACCCATTCATCGGTCACAGGGACTTATATCTACGTAACCATCCAGGTCACTAGAGACCAGCACCCTGTCGTGTTTCCGGAGTGGAGGTTACCAGACGAGAGCTACGAGCTGGGCGTAGCGGATGTCACGCTATCTCAATTCCAGTCCCTTGCAGCGCGGTTAGGTCGTGGCCGCGCTCCCCCTGATGCGTCGTCGCCGCCGTCCCTCTGGGCGAGATGGATAGCGTCGTCCATGATCAGCATGCAGGAATTACTGCGGGTGCGTCTGTCTGATCATTCATTCGCGTTCCACGTCGCGAACTGCCAAGCACGCCTTATCTCACACTGTGCTTCTTTGCCCCCTTTCTTCTCGCTTTCCTTCCCTGCCGCCCCGTTTCATCCCATTAGATTGTCCCCGCAGCATTCGGCATTTGCGTGGAGATCGCATACGCGCCCGCGCGCGTGCGGAGGCGCCACTCGTTGCGAAACCAGCTCGACCTGAACGACGCCGTGAACTCGGTCTTACGCACCGTTTACGACACCTCGGCGTTAGAGGGGACCATTGGCCGCCGCCCGGTCGTCTTCACGTCCTTCGCCCCGGACGTCTGCGCAGCCCTTAACTGGAAGCAGCCAAACTGTACGTCACCCCTCTGTTGCTCTCTCTCTCCCGCGCGCTTGCGTGTGTATGTCCGTTAAGCTACAGCACCACGCATACGAGAGGAGGATGTGGCAAGGACGCCGTGCTGACTGATCGCGTTCGTGCTTCGTAGATCCCGTCTTCCTCGCCTCCCAGTGCGGGGAGGTGCACCGCGCGCCGCCCAGCGCCACCGCGCTCAGCACGGACGACGCGCACGACCATAGGCTGTGGAGCTTGGACGCCGCTGTCGAATTCGCGAAGATGAACAACCTGCTGGGTGTCCTCCTGGATGCAGGGCTGCTGGTGCGTGCCATCTTAGCGACGCTGAATCGGGCTCGGCGCTGGCATTCCATACCAATACTAACGCGGAACTGCAGACCCAAGTGCCCTCATTGATACAGGGCGTGAAAGACTTTGGACTGGTCGTGGGGACGTATGGCCTCCGTGAGGACACCGAGAGGCTGCCCACGACCGCGGGGACGGACGCAAACGGCGTCGATGCCACGCTCCACGACGGCGTGTTGATTTACTTCAACCACTCACAGCGGGGGACGCAGGGAGCATAACTCACTCTCGCCGCTCCCACACTAGCGCTGGGGGGCGTCGGTGTTTGACCGTTCGGGATGTCACGACAACGCTACGTATGGCCCAATCCACGCACTTACTATTCTTATCGGTATTTCAGACAATAATCTAAACATCTATACTTTACATGTACACTTTTGCTTCGAGGGCTGGTTCTGTCCGTCGTCTATCTACTGCTGAGGCACCACAGTCCGTTGTCTCGTTACTATTACGGTCGAAATACGATGTAGCAAACGTGGGGTTGTTGGTCTAGACAGAAGCATGGTATAGAGAAGCATATCTGCCGTTTTGAGTGAGCAGCTGCTCATGTGTGCCAAATTCGACGATTTTCTGCCGGGGAGGATAGATCCACGTTAGCATGGAGAAGGGTAGCTGGCGTACGTGCGGATGGCGAGCGAAGCTTTGCGACGCACCCCATTCTCCATCATCGCGATCTTGTCAGCACGGCGGGCGGTAGACAGCCTGTGCGTGATGTAAATGACCGTCTTCGTCCGGTCGCCATTCGGACCACGAGAAATTTGCTCAATGGTGTCGAAAACGTGCTTCTGGGCATGCGCATCGAGGGAAGACGTCTGTGGGAGAGTGGTCGGGATGAGCTCTCAGACCGCAGGCATGGGGTGGCGACGGGAAGAACCCCCGTGAACCGCGGAAGCGGGAGGAGGTGGTGTGGTGGGGGACACCTAAACTCAAAGGAGGAAAAGAAGGCAAGAAGCCGCGGCAGGGAACGGGACTTACCGGCTCGTCAAAGACCAGGAGCTCGACCTCCGGACGCCGCGCACGCATGAGGGCGCGCGAGATGGCTATGCGTTGCCACTGGACGGGAACTCGGCGTTTTAGAATCGGGCTCGCATACAGGCGCCGAGCGCCAAGTCGTTGAGAAAACCAAAACCTACCTCCCCGCCGGAGAGCCCGTGGAGCTTCTGGGACGCGGCGCTGTCCCCGCAGAACGCGTCGCAGCTGCGGCCGAGCTCGTCTCCGTCCAATCTTGTGCCAACGCCGTTGGGCAGCGAGCGGACGAGGTCTGCGGCGCCGGCGAGTTCGAGTGCGGCGGCGATAGCGTTGGCGTTGTTCATCTCGGGGACAAAGCCAATTCCGACATTGCTCTTGACGGATGCACTGAACTTGGAGAAGCCCTGGAAGACCGCGGAGACGTGTGCATGGAAGTCGTGCGGGTCAAGCCGGCGGATATCGACTCCGTTCACGCGCAGCAAGCCGCCCTCGAAGTCGTAGATGCGCAGAAGGACGTTGACCAGGGTGGTCTTCCCTGCACGTTGAGCGGTCAATTAGCCGGGAGGGAATGCGGCGATCAGGGTTGCGGACGTACCAGAGCCGTTGTAGCCGACGACGGCAAGAGTTTCGCCCGCTTTGACGGACAAATTGATGTTGCTGAGCGCCAGGACTTTGCTTTCGGGGTAGCGAAAGCTGAGGTTCCTTTTTGAGAAATTAGCCACAGCTTAAAGACTGAGAGATGAAGCCGGGGCCCACACCTGACGTCAATAGCCATCCCCTTGCCGGAAGGTTCATACGAAGTGGTCGAATGTGCCTCGGGTTGCAGTCGGGGCTTCAAGGCCGAGGCTGCGCAGAATGCACCCATCAGGAATACTCCTTGGAAGGCCATACGAAGAGTCCGAAAGAGAGTCTCGGCCGTCAAGAAGAGGCTCTGTAGAGTATTTCGGTACAACGTAAAGGTGCCGACAGAAGTCGACGTCGAATGGAGGACGAGTAGCAAAGGTACCTGGACACCGGCGTCAGCAACGATAATCAAATCTGACGAGGTGTGTGAGACAGACGTTTTGAAAGGTGGAAAACATGCCATTCAAATAAATGCGCGAAAGAAGAAAAGAAGACAGGCTGGTGTCCCCGCTGCTGTGCCTGCGTTCTAGGCCGAGGAGCGACTTCCGCGCGCGTGACCAGGACTTCAATATCCACGGACCGAGATCAAAGAGAAGAATCTCTGGTCGATACGAGTCGCTATAAGCGAGACCGCGCATGGCCTCTTGTTTTGCCGTTAGTCGTGCTTCGAGTTGGCCGTCGGAATGATCCCATATATTTTGTCCGCAGGTAAGCCATGGGAGTATAGACGGTAAGGCGGACGCGGTGATGGAGAGAAGAATGATCGACAGAGGTGTTCCGCCGAACGTCAACGAGGAGAGCACCCAGAGGTGAGTCAGGACCTCGGAAATGAGTGTCAGAAGACGCATTGCGTCGAAGGGAGAGAAAACTCCGAATGCGGAAAAGCCGTTGAACGAACGGACGAAAGTGTCGGACTCTTGGAGGAGGTCGCGGACCAACGGGTCGGAGAGCGTCGGGACATCTAACCGTAACTTTTGCTCCATCTGCTTGCGCTCAACGAGGAAGCGGGCGGAATTATGCACGATGTTTTCATTTGAAGTCCTGCATGGGAAGGATCAACGTCGAGGCTAATTAGCCACAAAAATGATAGCGCACGCAATGATGTCAAGTGCTGCCTCGCAACTCATCCGAACGAGCTCCATGACGGCTTGATGAAGTATATTGGCGAGCGTGAAGTCACCGGTGGAAATGAGGCGTTGAAGCTGTTGACGATATTGGATACACGTAGGAATAAGAAATTAGCACGATACAAACCTCGTCAATCATGAGGGCTTGCGAATACCCTCGAAATGCGGGAAAGATTCCCCGTACTAGATCGAGGGTGAACAAAAGGCAAATTCTGTATGGGTGGGCATCCCATAAGCAACATAGTACTTCAGGAGTGCAAGACTTGGCAAGCCTGGAGGCGATTTTGAGATTATCGAAGGACAAGCGACGATGTGCACCTGGTGGGAGATGCTCGTTGTCATCTTCTGAGCAATGTCGGGACGCTACCCAATCTGCGTATAGATCGGGTGGCTTGTTCGAGGCGTCTCGCTTAACGCGCTCGCGGGACGAAAGAGGCTTCGGAGGGAGGTCGTGAGAGCATGAGCGGGAGAAATAACTGGCGATGGAACAGGCTTGACGAGTGGCATCAGACAAGAGAGAGAGGAGGAGGACAGGCATGCTGACCGACCGGGACGACGCGTAGAAGGTCTGGAGGGATCGGGCTTTATAAAAAGAGGCTTCAGAACGCCCCCGGATGGAGCCCCTCCTGTCCACGTCAGGAGCGTTATTGTCTGAGTGTGAGATTGGATCGTCAGCGCTTTCATTTTGGTTGTGAGCGGAGGCATTTTATGGGAAGCACGCACCGAAAGGGAGCGGTCGGACCAAATTGTGATGTTTAGGCAGTGTGACTGTTTGGTAAGGCGTCAGCCGTCTTTGGAAGAGGGTTGATAGGTAAAGGGCGAGAGGCAGTGGTGGCCGGTTGGAGCGTCCAAGTGTACCGGATATGGCAGGATGAATTTCGAGAGGGTGAAATATTCCGGGCGGAACAGCAAGCGTACGCGTCTTTGAGATCTCCTCACTTGGTCACGGTGAACCTGATGCACGCTTTGCGCCGCCGCAAGCTGCCGCTCAGCCTTTGTGCCTTCCGGTTTTGGGCAGGACCACTGGAATTAATGGCCACATCCGACCGCTGCGGGCATGAGAATGCAGATGTCGCACCATCACGCCGCGCTTTCTCCTCTCGGCCTTGTGTCGTCAATGTGTCGAGGGCTGCGGTGTTGAAAGTTCCTATGGCAATGTTCTCAAGTTCCGTTCTGCCGATTTGTAGGTCCGAATGTATCCATCCGTGCCCGGCGGGTCATTCTAGCTTGAAAAGTGGCAGGAGGGTGAGGGAAAGGCATACGGCAGAACATAACCGAAGGAGTGCTGCGATTGGGTGCATGCGAATCAATGGCGGGGTGAATGTCGCAGCTCGGCAATTGGGTGTATGCGGTGAGGTTGGGGACAGATGGTGGAGGGGTGAGGCCTTGAGGTGCCATGACGGATACACGCGCATCTGCATGCATTGTCTGGCGTGCCTGGCTCCTGGCGATGGATTGGGCGCTGCAGCTGCTCGTGGTGATGCTCATCCAAGAATGTGTTTAGCTCGAGTTGATCTTGGCGTCGTGCGCCCAAGCGGACGGCAGCTCGGACGAAATAGGAATCGCCTCAGCGCATGCTCGGTCCGCCCGGCCAAACCCGCCCAGACAAATTCCGGGCGTCTAGATCGAGGCCGGTTACTAGCGCCGGGCAGGGTCACGGTGACTCCGGTTGAGAGTGGCCCCAGTCCGAGCCCGGAATCCGTTGCAAACTTTTATTTTGTCTGATCTCTCCGTCATGTCTCTCGATGACCCTGCGAGCCAGAACCACGTCTCAGAACGCCTCCAGAAATTCAAACTCCAGCAGGACTCCCACCACACCATAGCCGAAGAGCCGGAGGAGTATGCCACGATGCGTTGGGAGATGCATCCTCTTCCAGTTCCCGTCAAGTAGGTCCCGCCCACAGGCACGACGGCTATGGCTTCCGCGTCCCTTCTGGGCTATCCACTCCCGCATATCCCTCCAAAATCGTACCCAACGTCGTAAATGCATTACCAGATGAGCATGGTCTCGGATGGCCCGGTGAGTTCGCGGGGTTTCAGCATCCTGACACTTGCGGACGAGCTGACGGCCCGCGAAGCAAAATCCACCCACCTGCGCATGAACGCTACCCCAGAGGAGCGCGCGGAACGCGAGAAGAAGCTTTCGGCCGCAGTCCGCACAATATTGGAGTGCATTGGAGAGGATCCTGACAGGGAAGGCCTACTCAAAACCCCCGATCGCTATGCGAAGGCCCTCCTCTGGATGACAAGAGGATACGAGGAACGTCTCACTGGTGAGTGCGCTCCCGCAGCCTTGCTGGGTGCCCGCACATCGTCCTAGTCTTACTCGCCTCCAGACATTATCAATGACGCCGTCTTCGAGGAAGACCACGAGGAGATGGTGCTCGTACGGGACATCGAGATATCCAGCTTGTGCGAGCACCACCTCGTGCCGTTCACTGGCAAGGTTCGTTCCCAACTTCTCCGGTCCCGCATCCACGGAAGCCTTCTAACTATGTTTAGATTGCGATTGCCTACATCCCGAACAAATTGGTCTTGGGGCTTTCCAAACTCGCCCGAATTGCCGAGACCTTCAGTCGCCGGCTGCAGGTGCAGGAGCGACTGACAAAGCAGGTCGCGCTTGCTGTAGAAAAGGCGATCAAGCCCCGCGGCGTCGCAGTTGTAATGGAAGCGACGTACGTCCTCGCCGCCATCTTCGTGTCGTTTGTGCGGTCTGGTGTCATGTACAGTCGCTGACGGGTTGTGGATTTGCACAGACACATGTGCATGACCATGCGCGGCGTGCAAAAACCTGGAGCGGTGACCGTTACTTCCTGCATGCTTGGCTGCTTCCGGACTCAGCAGAAGACCCGCGAGGAGTTCCTTACTCTCATCAAAGGCCGGTAGCGGGCTCTCCGCTATGTTTCTCTACGTATCGTCCGCACCTCTCATAGTGCGTCGATTCAACTCGTCTGGATGCAGTTCATCAGTGTATCTCCAACGCACGTCGAACCTCCCCCACGTTCCCTTGCTCAATACTCACTGGTCCAACACCACACCTCATCCTGTCAGTCACAACATGACTCCGCTTATCGGTTCCAACACCAACTATCGCATTGCATTCCTCGATCCAACATCGACACTGTATTAGCACAATTCAACTTGTAGTATACCATCTAATTCATGCATATATAGCTTCTCACCATAAAGGCTCTGTCTGACCCTTGAGTACTGAGTAATCGGGTGTCCTACGATGACATCACTCTCAAACGACGCTCAAATACGCCGTTGCCGACATTGGCTGCATAGAAACCGAATACTTGGAACGAAGAAAGTCTCTTCGAAACATCGAGATTATGGCACCGAGTGGAGTGGTAATACAATAACAATGTGCGATAGCTGTCGTCGTCATCTATGCTACAGGGAGGAATAGGTCACCCTCGCGGCTAATCCTTGCGGGCCGCCCGAGCCTTGTCTGCGGCCTGGGGGTCGATCGGGAGCAGCTTTTTCGCCAATCCACCGCTGGATGCCGTAGCGTAGCGGTCGCGATCGCGAATGAGACGGAGGCGCTTGGGAGCCTGAGCCGCTGGCTCGCTCGTGCTGGTGGCCTCCGGCGCGTCCCTCTCACGGTCTGTACAAGGCGCGGTGATCAGCGACCAGCCGCAATTTCAAGCAGCGAGCGAAAGAAGCAATGGGCATACCAGATATCGTGCGCTTCCTGCCAGCGTCGCGATCATCATCTTGTTTCCTGTCACCAGAGGCCGTCAAAGGCGCTGGGGGCAGCCCTCGCGACGAGTCCCTGTCACCTGGCGCGGCAGAGATACGTGAGCGAAGGCTGCCGCCTTGGCTGGATTCCAGTGAGCTGCCGTTGGCCCCGCCCGATGGCCCTGAGGACGCGTGGGTAGGCTGGTCGCGCTTCCAATCACGATCACGGCCGTCCTTGCGGGAACTGTCTCCGCCAGTCATCGCGCGAGGTGCAGATGGGGTTGAAGGGGGCAATGCCTTCGCAGAGGCCGGTCCGTCGGGTATGCGTTTGTCACCCAACTGCCAAAGACGCGCAAGGTTTAGTCAATGCTCTAGCTCTAGCAGATCGAAGCGTGAGGTTTACCTTCGTGTCAATTGAGAGGCCCTTCGCCTCTGCGTCCCCCGCGTCACGGTCTCTCCTGCGCCGCTCGGAGTCACGGCCGCCTCGTTCATGGCCGTCCTTCTCAGACGAACGACGACTGCGATCTTCGTGGTGACTGTCCTTACGAGACGAACGCTTAGAAGAGCGATCCGCCTTCAGTTCAGCAAATGAGCGATTCCAGATAGAAACGTCCGAAGCAATGGTCACATACCTCGTCGTCACCTCCCCGACGTCGCTTCCCAAGAGACTCATCCCCGCGGTGTCGGCCGCCAGTCTCTGGTCGATTAGGCAATCCGCGGTCGTCAGCATTAGCAAGAGCAGTAGCAGCCGCAGCTGCCGACCCTCTGCCGGGCTCGCGGTCCTTCCGACTCTCGCGGTCGCGATCCTTCTCGTCTCGGCGATGGCGGTCGCGGTCGCGGTCACGGTCCCGTTCACGTTCGCGCTCCCTATGGCCGTCCCGGTCTCGTTCCCTCTCTCGGTCGCGCTTCTCGTCACGGTCCCGTTCACGATCACGATCGCGATCCCTTCTGTCGCGTTCGCCATGTCTGTCCCGTCCCCGATCCCTGTCGCGTTCGCCATCCTTCTCTCGGTCTTCACGGGCGGCTCGTCGCTCGCGAGCGCTCTCTCTGCGCGAAGGGTCACGTCCTTCTTGACGAGTTTCGCGCTCCGAACGCTTCTCGTCGGGTTTGTCTCCCCGTGCGGAGCGACGGTCACCACTCGCTCTGGACTCGGAACTGGGGTTTCTGGTGCCCGGCCGACTCATCGGAGAGGGTGACCTGCGGCGAGGTGACGGAACTGGCACTTGTGAACGGGGCTCCGTCGGCAGCGGGATGTCGTTTTTGTCGACCCGAGACTGCTTCGCAGTCTCCCGAAGTTCCTGTGCAGAAAGGGTCTGGCTGGGCTCAGAAGGAGGAGGCATAGTCTGTTGGGTTTCCGGGTGTTGTCCCTTCGCGTCAAGATTATTGAGGGATCCGCGAGGTGAGCTGGGGATCGGTTTGGAAGCCGCGTTGCGTACTGCTGCTGGCTGGCTGGGAGTCGGGGGTCGAGAGCGTGCATTATCGCTGACAGAAGTTGGGATAGGTGAAAGGCCTTTAGGGGGCGCATTGGGCAGATTCAAACCGTGACGAGAGGTTGACTGTGGCACAGGTTGGTCAATGTCCATTGCGTCTGCCTTCGGCGCAATCTTGGTTTCTGCGACCGTCCTGCCATCTGGTGTAGACCTTGTCTCAGGTCGAACCCTCTTAACGACCTCCGGTCGAGGGATACTGCAAGTAGGGTCAGTAAAGCAATTTGAATTTGCATATATCACAAGCCATACCTGTCCAGAGCCAACTTTGTGGAAGTTGGGGTTCCAGTTCTGTCTGGAGGTGCTGGTGAGGCCGTGTTCGCGGTAGAGGCCAACTGTGCCTTGGGTGCCAAAGGAGCAGAAGTTGGTGGTGGTCTGCGTGGTTCAGAAGATGCTGTCGTAGCGGGTGCGGTTGGGGTGCCATTGCGAGGCCTCTCAGATTGGGAAGGAGGAACAGGAGTTCTCGCAGATGGAGGCGCGATAGGCTTTTGTAGAGCGTATGAGCGTCGGGCAATGCATTAACTAAGCACTACGCACCTTTGAAGGGGCTGCCCAAATAGCCTCTCGCTTCTTCAAACTAGCGAAGTAGCTATAGAGTACCGTTAGAAATCCGTGTGAATTAGCAGGAGGAAATGACATACGCCCGTCCGAGGATCTTGAGATCCCCTCGCTCCTCCTTCTCCAAAAACTTCTCGATTGCCCTGCTGAGGTTCAAGCCGCTGAACTCATAGACAGAGGCGACTGGGAACACGGGGAGAATCTCCTTCAAGACGATGATAGTGTTGTACACATGCATGAACTCCCCGGACTCGATCGATTCTGCCAAGCACTGCAGAACGGTCAAAATGAGGCGAAGGGTGGAAGACAGAGCCAGCAGATACCTTGCCAAGTTTGCGATGCCACTTGCGAACCACCTGCTTGAAATCGCTCCATTTGATCAAGTCTTCTTGCGTGATGACCTGCTTAGGAGTCCAACGAAGCTGAAGACCAGGGAGGAGGGTGACGGTTCCGCCGCTCTTCGTACGGTTCTCTTGCACAAACAACTGCTCGTCTTGGTACCATTTCTGGATGTCGGTCAAGACGCCGTGCAGAAAACGCCCTATTCACTCTCATGAATGGCCGTAGACATCGATCACTAATATCGTCACATACCGTAGTTGCGCGCCTCGTACTCACTGCAAGAAAATATGACGACCTTCACGTGTTCCCCCAAGATCTAACGGGTGATACGTAAATTCAGCACTGGTGACACTGTCGGATAAATGGTACAAACCTTGTCATAGGTCATCAAAGTGGGAAAGCCCGGTGTGCCCTGCAGGTGCATCACCTTGATGAACTGGGCACAGAAGTCCGCGTCCATGGGTGAGATCAAGCACCGTGGTTGAATGCAGTACTCGATAATGCACGCGGCAAGTGTGGCTGCCTTAGGATCTAGGCAACGCAAATCAGGCTCACTCCGTTGCGAGGATCCAGATCCACTCACTATGTGCGAACCAGTGTTGCTTCTCCCGGGCTAGGCGCTTAATTGTGAAGGCGCGAGCAGCGGCCTGTTCCTTGAACTCTTGACTGAGTGCGGTCACGACGTTGTTGATTCTATTCCGTTTCTCTCGGTGGATGACAGCAGTCATACGCTTGGCACGATCTGCTGAACGATCCGCGATAATGGACTTGGAATCTTCGGATCGACTTAGGACCCGTAGTGTCGCACATTCTTCGTCGTACCTGGTGGCCGGAGGGCAGAGATCATACGTGGAAAGCTGCCAGAAGGTGAGGTAAAAAGCGGGTCTGCGAGGAGTGTCAGATGAGTCCTTCGACGCCCACAAAAAGCACCGAAAAGCACGTGCCCAATAATTTCGTTTGCAACACCAGGTGCTATCTTCTTCACGTCCTCGAACATCGGGTACAGCTCAGGAAGCCAGGGGTTCTGCGCACATTCGTCACTCTACTGAGACTAAGCGGGATACGGATGCAACGCACTTCGGTTGGGGTGGTAGCCTTGTCCTCCACGGACTCCATCAAGACATCCGTCGACGACGATTCTGAAACCACTGGCTTGGGCTCCACGGCAGGGTCGCCATTTGACGTGTTCTCAGCGCCAGGATTCGGCGAAGCGATTCGCGACACGGAGGCGTTCGGCTCTCGCTTTGCTGTAAGGGCTGCCTTCAGCCGCTTCTCTGCCTCTTCACTCGCCACACGTTCCTTCTCTTGCATTGCAAGCGCGGCCGCCTGAAGAGTCTGTTAGCCACGCTTGTTCAAGGCATTAATGAATGGAAGACTAACGAGGAGGGTCCCATGGAGAATAGGTCTATAGATCTGCATGCATATAGGCGCGCAGATGCCATACTTCTCGTTGAGCTCGGCGAGCGATGGAACGACCTTTGTGGCGTAAGCTTGAGCACTGATGACCGTGGGTGTGGTGAGGAGCTCCAGGTATTGCAAAAGGACTCCGTGTGTCTGGTATAAGCATCAATAACTGGACTAGCTGGAAGAGCCATAATTGGGCGTACTGTGTCGAACAGACTGGCAAGGGATTTGGGGTGAGCGTCGGGCGCTTGGAATACACATGACTGGCGCTGCTGAGCCACTTGGACGAGGAGGGGAAGTGCGAGCGAAGAATCCAGGAGAGCCTTCCCGAGACGGTTAAGATTTCCGTACTTTGATTCGCGAGGATCAAGCCGTGCGCCGCGGGTATTTGAAGCGACAGCCTCAATTCGCAAGGTTGGTCCTCCTGCCATTGCAATGACTTGGGAATCCGACAAACTTGGGAGCGGCTCAATCCCTGCCATCTTCCAGATGAGTTCTCGAAAGACGACGAGCTCTGTAGTCTGCCCGTTCTGCAACTGGTGCACGACGTATGTGAGCAACGGCGTCAAGTCCGCACTATAACGCCGGAAGAGCATGCCAGTGAAGGCGGCCAGACCTACGCATGATCAGTCAAAAACAAGGTAGAAATCACGAGGGGCACGTACTCTGTAGCCAGTCCGAGATATTGACACCATCATCCTTCACCCTCTCCTTGTTAGGGTTCGCGAGAGCATCCAGAATAATGTACACAAGCACATCGAAGCCCATGTTCGTCACGTAGTTGAGCGCCTGGATCACGACCCCAGCCAAGTTATCGTAGGCCATGACCTGGTTGACGGCATTGGTAAAGAAGATGCACGGATTTGAGTAGGCAAGCTTTGCGACAGTGCCTGATAGCGTATCGATAGTATTGTGGGAGAGACGACGAAGGATGCCTTTGGATTCCCTATCCGTCTGCACCTGTCGCACGCGGAGCTCTGGGTGGGATTTGTAGGTGCTTGTCTTCCACTCCCCGTAGAGCTGCCATCGCCGAGTGATCTCGAACTGGTGCATGATGTTCCACGCGTCCACGGTGCAAACAGCATTGCCGCGAATGAGAGGAAGGGCAGGCAGGATGTACATCCGCAAGGCCTTGAACCAAAATACCATGACAGGGTGGGTTGGATCCGGCGTTCCTATTGGCTTGTTGGTCTCGGGATCCACGTCGAGCTGGAGATCATGTTGTGAGCCACAACCAATGGTATACAGTAACTGAACTCACGGTACTCGTGATATGTCGTCGACCGACACGGAGAAGCTTCGTGAAGAAAGAAGGGTCACGAGATACGTGAAGCCCAACAAAGCGCATCAACGGCTCCAGTACATCGATGAGATCATCGTATGTCGAGCACATAGGAATGCGCTGCGCCCAATCGGGGAAGAAGAATACGAAGTCCACCGTGCTAGTGCTCGGCGGCGTAGGCGCGACCAAGGTCAGCTGCCGCCTGCGTTCCGGCGGGGAAACTAATCCCGTAGCACCGTACCGCGCGCGAGGCTTCGCGAAACTCGCAGTCTTGTCTTTCTGCGGTGCGATCGTGTCGAACACGGGCACGATCGAGTGCTTCAACACGCGGATCATCAAGTCTGCGAGCTCGGGGTATGCATCCACCATCCAAGGAAATTTGGACAGAATAGAGATTGCGGGACGCAAAGCACCCACAGAAAGCAACGCGTTCAAAAGTCCTAGCTTCTGATTCGGCGCTTCCTTCTCTACCACCTCCTCCTTCTTCCCCTCTGGCGCTGCAGGACGTGCCTTCGTGTTCGAAGAGCCGCCTGACTCCAAGGGAGCCGCCATCGCGAGCTGACTGACCTTAGCTCCAGCAATGCGGGTCTCGATATTAGCAAGATATGCCTTATGGAGATCGCCCATGCTCTCGTCTGCAGGACCAATCTGGACAAAAATGCGACGTGAGCCACTTTGATCAGCAATGCGCAATGCAACTCAAACCAGACACACGTGTGAGTACAGGTCCTCCAGTGACAAGAAGCCCTCGCGGATGAGCAGAGCAGCCATCAGATACAAGTTCTGTGGGGTCTTCTCGGTCACATCCGGAGACTGGACAGGGATCAGTAACAACCTCTAAACCCGCCCCGTAACGGACTCGCCTGATAGTAAGTGAACTTGAAGCCTAGAACCTGCGCTAGAACCCGGGTAGTGTTGTTCTCGCCATTATCAAGCCGGGCAGCCAGCGCGTTCCTCGGCGATTTTGAGAACTTCACTAAGACTCTTGCCCCTGTACAAATTGGGATCGGGTTCGACTGCCATGTCTTCTTGTTTAATGTTGTGGCGGGTCCGACGGCCCCAAGGAGAAAATGAGAGGAGGGACAAGAAGAAACTATGGTGGGTAGCGAGATGGACGGAGAAGACATCAAGGATGATGTCCAAAGCGCGGTTAGGGTCCAGGTCGAAGTATCCGATGAGGCCAAGGGTGCGCTCCCATGACGGTCGCGCACGGGCCTCGATCGCCTGAAGAGGTTCAGATGGATATCCTGTCGAGGGAGAGTGGGATGGGCCAAGGCTACTTGTAAGCTCTGTCGTCAACTTGCTATATCCCTCGGACTGTTCACGAAGCAGGTTGAACTTATTTTGCTTGTAGCTGTCATGGAAATCAGTATCCAAATGGATGAAAGAAAGAAATGGGGACAAACTCACAATAGTCCAGTTCGTGTTCTGATCTCCTTCCTCTCGAACGCTAGCTTATCTGCAACCAATCCAACGCTGGCGACCAGGCCCAGGTCGAGTCTCTCACGGCAAATGGTAGGGTCAAGGATGCCTGTGCCCTATAAATGAAACAGTCAGCATGGAGCAGATGAGAACGTGACGCCACAGTATTGCATGGCAACAAGACGAAAGACAGCCCAGCTAGAGGACACATCATTCAGGTTCTTCATACGGGATTCACAGTTCAATGCCATGAAATAGGCAAAGAACTTATCATCGTGTATGTGAACTCGACGATTGGGCCAAAGGTTGACGAGGATGGAGAACCCAGCGGAGCCGGCCACAACCAGCAAGATTCACGAATTCTTCAAAAAATGCAAAAGGAATCAGCGAAAACGTACCAGAAACCTTCTGACCATCACAACCAGGGTCTCCTTGTCAGACTCCGCATTGCCCTTAGCCTTGACCGCCTGAGCGACGGTGGCTGCAGACAAGGCGCCTTGCTCTGCCGCAGTTGCTGCCCCCTTCGCATCTCCAAGGATGTCCTCAAGCTCCGAGTCAATAGCCCAAAGGATGTCCACCAATATCTCCCCGAACGCCGCGACATTGGGATTCTTCTCAGCTCCGGCAGACGACGAAGGTAGATGGTCGACCACCAAGCGGACGAACGCAACGATGTCGTCGACCGAAAGCGACTTTTTGGGAGACCAAGACAGGAGGGTAGAGGAAAGCAGCGCGTGATATGCGGTCGTCAGTGCAGCATTTGAGTCCGGGTCGTGTGGATTAGAGTGGTGGCCGGAAACGAGGGTGCGACTGTCGCCACGATTCCAGTCAATTCGGGATGACCATGTACAGCGATCTGCAACGCACCACTCGATGCTTCCGCCATTCTCCCAGTTGGCCAGGCATTTGTAGGTCGACTCGAGAATATCCATGCAACGCCAGAACGAAAACAGTCAGAAAGCGAAACCGAGGACAAGAAGGTGTGGTAGGAAGCAGCCACCGGCACCGTGACGCTTCGCCACAACCTGCGCCTGTTTAGCCTTGTTTGCACGCTCCGTGCAGCGCCTAAAGCTGAAGGGTCGAGCGCTCAGCGCTTCCATCGCAGTCACTGTCATCCCGCCATCCGACGTGCACCAAGGGCCATACATTGGCATGCAAGGCGGAGGAGGAGGTCAAGCTCTCTTCAACTTATTATTGGCACAGGTGGAAAGTTCGCACCAAGCACGAAAGTTATTCAAACCTAATACACTTTTTCCTATCGTTAAGATTTTTCTGTTGTAGACACCTGCAAGGCAAGTCAGTGACCTTTTTTAAGCTCGAAGATATAGTTCTAATGCCTGTACATAGCTAGTCGCCAAGTTTGCATAAGTATTCACAAACGCTCTGAGCGCTGAGAGCAGAGGTAAGCATAATCTGGCCGCTGTTACCACTTTCTGCCTGTGGCACGTTTGACTTGACTTGCGGTAAGCGCAAGTTTTCACAATTGTGCTCCATGACTTTGCTCCCTACAAACTCACGCTGTGCCGCTATTGTGTTCTTTTCATCCATGAGTATGAGGAGGAAGGGGATCATTCCGAAGGTTTGTCTTAGACCCGTACGCCCAAACAACGTTGTGGACATATGATGGAACTAGTCCTTCCCTTGGCCGACATTCGAACCAAGGACCGAATGCCATACTCACCTGAATCCCCGTTCGCACGTCATCGACATGAAAACTGGAGGAGGCTGGCGTCCTCAGATCTGATGTCCATCGTTCGAGCAAGCAATGTATACTGACTAAGAAGTATAGGCCGGTAAGTATTAGCTGATGGGAGGTCACCGGGGTGGCGCTGGATTCCAACCCCGCGATCGTCGCCCTTCCTCCACGCCTGCTCCCGGTTGCATCGTATTTTCGACGAAGAAGGGGACAGCGGCGAGCAACTGCTCTCAAGGTAGCTGCGGCACAGAATAACGGCAAGGAAGGGTCATTCCATCTGCCGCATGACCTAGCCAGGTGCCGAATACCACTCGCCCTCTCAATCTGGAAAGAACGGGGCCCGGAGCCGCTCGTACTCCAGTCCAATTGCGACGCCTTGCAGCACGATGATCAATCAGTTATTTGCCTTTTGATAGTGGCCTCAGATGGTGCGTTTTCGACCCCTCCGGAACATTTGGGTGGCTGATTTCCGTCGTCTTTTGGCCCAGGCTAAGGACTGCTAAGGATGGGTTTTGGGCTCGGAACGGCGTCTCGAGTTTGACACCGCAACACTCTTTTTGAATGATCTCTACTTCCTTGTACAGATCTCGCCAAAATGTTCTCACAAGCCCCGCACGTTCATACCGACTCCCGCATAAGATCGCTCCGTGGAATGATTTCCAATGAACTAAGGCTCTTCCCGTGACGTCGAAAGATCTCAGCATGCGGCAAGTATAAAACTCAACGAGCGTGCTGACTGCACCGCGCTCTCTGGCCAATCCCCCCTTGCAAGGCTGCCTTTCACTAGAGCCAGACATGGCTGTTGTTAGCCTCCTTACCCTTCTGGCGGTCTGCTCAGCAGCTATTGGCAGTTCAGCTCCATCCGAAGGCTTCGATAATGGTACCATCGCGATGGTCAAGGCCAACCTTGGGATGGTTGCCACTCACAGGTCTGTTCATTTTCATTTGTTTGTTGTTATTCATGCTCTTACTTTTGCACGACATAGCTGGGAAATTGGAACAGAGCTGGAAACCCTGACGGAGCTAGAGTGGCCACAGCTGTCTGTCTTCTACGGGACCGTCCCTCCTCCTGCCCAGCTTCCCACTCCCGACACCGCCGCGGATGTGATTAGCAAGGCCACGGCGTATGGTCCTTTCATTTATCTACGTGCTCGTTCGCATTGATTTATTCCCATATGTAGTATTGTTGATAACATCACCAACTTTTCCGGGCCCACCCCACTCATTGATGGAGACGGCGCTGTCGGCGATCCCGCAAGTAAGTTCAATTATGTCCGGTCTGAGTATCCCCGCTTCTTAGAAGTCAATAGAGTCTCGTTCATCTTACTTATCGCATTCATTCCAGGCCTCGGAGTTGCCGTGCTCCTTGCAAACTGGACACGGACGGACCTTAATGACACCAAGCTCGCGGATGCCGCCAAGGACCAGCTCGACTACCTCCTCAATGTCGCCCCCCGGACCCCGGATGGAGCTATCTCCCACCGCACCAGCGAGGTCCAGCTCTGGTAAGGGTCCTTTCCCCCTGGTGTCAATGCGCTCGCGCTCATTACGGTAGGGCGGACTTCGTGTATATGGCCCCGCCGTTCATCGCGTACTACGGCGCTATCGCGGGTGGTGAATACGGCGCCTCCCTGTTCGCCGAGGCCCACAAGCAATGCATGCTCTACCGCCAGTACCTGAGCGATGGCAGTGGACTCTGGCAACATATTGTGCTGGGCTCCTGGCAGGACAACAACCACTGGGGAACCGGTAAGTCGGGCCGACTAATCCACCCCATGCAGCCGAAGACTGACCTCGCTTCTCTCGGCACCCCTCATAGGAAATGCTTGGGCTGCTGCTGGCATGCTGCGTGTATTTGAAACCATCGCTCGCTCCGGCCATGCTTGGAAGTTCGCCACTGAGCTGGCAAATCTCGCAATATGGATCGATGAGATTCTGACCCACTCGTGGGCTTTCCAGGTGAGATGGTTTGATGCGACAAAAGGCGGCTGGTGCTCAAATGTTAACTTTGGGTGTCTTCCGCCAGCACGAAAACGGGACGCTGTACAACTGGATCGACCAGGACGCCTCGGCCACGTTTGCCGACACCTCCTCCACGGCGCTCCTGGGCGCGGTCTCGTTCCGTCTAGCCACGATCACCGGGAACTCCGTCCACATCCCGAGCGCAAACCGTGCCCTCAAGGTCATCAAGCAGAGCGTGAACGAGGACGGCTGGCTGCTCAATACCGTGGACCCCGAGACATTCAACACGACGTCGCTCCCTGGTCAGTACAGCCCTGAGGGACAAGCGTTTGTTCTGCTCCTGCACTCGGCGTGGCGCGATTTCGAAGCGTCTCGGAAGCTTTAGAATCTTCGCGCATATGCATCTCGTGCCCCTCCGCCCTGCTGCCCGTTAGACAAGAACTAGCCTGTAGCCTTCCTACTGTCGCTACTAATATTAGCTACTTATATTGTCGCTGTTGTTGTATTCAGCCCTTGGAGCATGCCATTGACCAATACTTAATTTGCTTAGGCTCTTGGCAGCATCCTCGCCTCTAGGTTACCTTTGATGGTGACCAGGACGAGGATCGGCATTGCAGTACATCATTTTGTAGGAATGGAAGGAAAGACGTGCTCTTGGCCACATTTGCACCTTAGTCAATGCCCTTCCACAGAGCTGCGCGTTGGGTTCGTGCGTGCTGGGAAGTCCCATGAGATGACGGCACCGTGACTACGTAAGCTACGGGAACTGTCCAGAAGGGGGTGTGTTCTTGGGCGTTGAGTCGCGTAATAGGCAGGCGGAACGAATAGGCGGCGGGAATTTCCGAGGGCAACCCTGTTCCACCCTCACGGTCGAATTTGACGTTTTGGTAATTTCCGATGTGTAGTCGAATTCGGAGGGAGGAAGTCCTTACGCAATATCAATGCAAACACCTCAATCTCACTGGTAACTCTTTCAGTGGTCCAGGTGTGGGCCTATGGTCGCAAGACTGGTCCTGTCTAGAACGAGGACGCGTCGGAACGGCAACTTACGGCAGGTCGAGCGTCGGCGGACCGTGGCGGTTGGCGGGCGAATGAGGGAAAGGGGATGGGTGACTAAGCGGGCCGAGGGGATGGCCGGAGTCGAGGAACCTGACGAGGCGTCGCTTATAGGATGCGAGATGTTCGCGGGCGGAGGGCGGACGCTGTCCTTGCTGTCCTTGCAACGCATCGGCCCCCACGTCTCCCCCAGCCTGCGGATAGCCCGCCACCACGGCCGCTTGCTCGTCGAGCACGATGCCTGGGATGCTTGTCCTTCTCTCCTTCCTCGCCTCCCTCCTCTTGTCCTGTCTCTGCTTCCCTTCCGTCTGGGCATCGATAACCGGGGGAGATGAGTTTCTGGATGCGCACGAAGCCGGCCTTGCGGTCGTTGCGTCCCGTAAGTCCGCCCTCTTGTTCTCGTGCCCTCCTTCACCCTCTCACCTCTCTATGTATAGGAACTCCCTTTCGCGAGTCGGGTCCACCTGCCTGCATGGCGAAGCTAATTATGCTCAGGCACAAGGTGAGCCCCACACTCTCATGTCCATATCGTCTCCTCGTGCAGTCATTCAACGTTTCGGCCCTCCCTCCCTCTGCGTTTATAGCTGCAGCAGGACAACTCCCGGAGGCGGAACACATCTACCCAAGCCCGTCGAGCCGCACGAACCTTCAACGTCTCCCCGTCACGACCGCCACGAAACATACCATGGAGCGTTGGTGTTCGATTTGGACGGGCGTATGGAAAGCAAAACCATTGACTGTATACCACCACTACCACACTTCTAGATGCTTTCGCAGCTGTCTGCGTCTCGTTGTATACCCCGAGACTCCTTTCATACCTGTTCGTTGTTGTCCCAGCTACCCCCTCAACGTGTGCTCGTGAGACTCTTATTTATCAAGCGCTCAGAGAAGCAGGAGAAGCACCTGGGCAGTGGTAACCAGTGCGCACATTCGTGTTGGTATCAATGAGTGTTCAACTTAATGTATTCCCAATGTCCTCGGCGAACTAATTACATCTACATGTGGCTTGTCCTACAAATCGTATACAAGGAGAGTGCATATCAATGTCCATAACGCACAAGCAGACATTGCGGTGCTGGTTTGGCCCCGCGCCGTGCGGAACCCTACAAAACGACATCGCGCCTATGTTGGTTTCGCGAATCTACCCCGCTTGTTTGACACAGCTGTTGACAGGAAACTGGCCTCCCTGTTAACCTTGGCTGGCTTGACAGCGCCAGATGATTCGGACGATGACGCTGCAGCCCGGGGCGCCTTGAAAGATCCGTCGCGTTTGGGCTTCACGCCATGTCCCGTCACGGCTGCCGACCCACCCGTGTTGCGCCCGACCACTGGCGCAGCCCGCGACGATGACGTCTCGGACTTGGCCCATTGCGCCATGCGGGCGTGGGTGGTACCGTTGAGGCGTGAGCTCGTAACCTGTATCATGGTCCGGTGACAGTGCGGTCGCAAGTGCGATGAGCAAGCAGATCCCGGACGACGTCCGCAGACTTGTCTCACCTGGGTGGGCTCTTCCGCGAGCTCGCGTCGCGCGGAAACCGCCTCGTTCGAGACTTCCCTCACACGAGGCTCTTGGTCCATCTCGTCGTCGCTCCCGCCGGCGCGCGCGCGATCGATCCAAGACGTGTCTTCGGGGTTGAACGCCTCCATCTCTTCATCCTATCCAAATCGGTCAGTCTGCATCCGCATGAGCGGCGAAGGTGCGGCCACTCACCTGTCGCGCCCGTTCCCGGAGCTCTCGGCGAAGCTGGGCCGCAGACACGGTCCCGGGCTTCTCGTCCTCGAGCGGCTGTTCCTCCGGCTGCGCGAAGTCCAGCTCCATCGCGTCGTTGTTCAGGTGAGCAAACTCGTTCTCATCGTCAGACGTGCGCGAGTGATACTCATTAGCGAACGCTTGGGTCTCCTTGTTCCTCGCTGGAAGGATGTCAGCAAATGATTCTCACGGACGGATCCGCCGCAGGCACAGTGACACCGACCTAACGCTGCGATGGTGTCGTTCTCGACGCGCATTCGCTTGGGCCGTGGCCGCCGCACATCCTCCTCGTCGGAGTCATCATCCTCGAAGCCAAGTCCCCGATCCCTGCGCCTGACGCGGTAGGCACCCTTGATGGCATCCATATGCACCTTCTCGACGTTCCGATCATCTTCCTCCTGGTGCTCCCTACAAGCAATACCGACGTCACCTTCTCAGACACCTGGAGAGCTGCACCATTCCACTCACCGAACCTTCTCTAGGACCGCCGCCTCCGCGAGCGTCTTAGCGTCCATTTCCTTGTCGTCCACCAGGTCCTCCAAGTGACGATCTTGGTCCTCCCCGTCCTCCTCTTCATCGTCGTCCGGTTTCCTTGCCCCGAAGCCAAACGCGGCCTCGTCGTCGGACTCCTCCGCCTCGCCCTCGACAAAGTCAGACCGCATCGGTCGCTTGCGCTTGGGAGAGGTCCGTTTCCCGAGAACGTCGAACGCGCTGCGCAGTTTCGGCGCTGGTCCCGGTGCACGCTCTGGAGATGCAGACACGGCGCGTTTGTACAGCCGCTTCCGAGTAGGGACGTCGTCCTCGTCGGGGTCCTGGGACAAGATGGGTGCCAGCGGTTTCCTCAGGGACGAGAACACGCTCTTTGCCGAAGCGGTCGTAGAGAACTGCCACCCCGGGGTGACCTGTGTCTTAATTGGAGACCGGAAGCGCATTGGGCTCTCGTCCGTGAGTGGCCGAGTCTGCGTCAGGAAGCTGCCATCGCTCATGAGCATCTGGTGAGCAAGAAGACAACGCATGACAATCCTCACCCGTTCGCGTCTACAAACATCTCCGGAGGTGCTTCATCGCTCGTACTTGCCATCCCTTCTTCAGCAAGGGCCACTTGTTCCTTCTCGAAGATCTCGTCCGCCTTCTTTCGGAAGGTGTTGCTGACGTCGAGTGCGGCCTGGAGACCGGGTTCCGGGGTCAGGTCGATGTCGTCGTTGGCAGCCTTCAGTTGGTCAAAGCCCCGAGCATTCTGAGTAAAGCTCCGTCGTCAGCTGCTGTTATCGCAAAGCCCGACAATGTCAATGATCACTTACGTCCGCCTGGGTGGCGAACTGAGAGAAGCCCCCTCCAAACCCTCCACCACCAAGGTCAAGCTCTTCACCCCCAAGGTCAAGTGCGTCGCCAAGAGGGCTACCGTCTCTCGCTCGCTCCTTGCCCTTGAGCGAGAACGCAGGCTCGAGACCAAGACCGCTTCCCTCTCCCAGATTCATGGGTACTGGCGACGCCTCGAGGCTCGCCATCCCACTGACCCCGCCGAGCCGCAACGGCGGCCCAGGCGTGAACCTGAACGGGTCGTCGTCGTCGTCGTTCGGCAGCTCCTTCAACGGCGAGCGGACGTCTCCGGGCGCACCTCGCCTCATCGATCCTGAGGGCGACGCCAGCGGCTGTGTCTCGTCTGCGAAGAGTGCGCTGAAACTGTGGCCGAGGCGGAGCGACACGGGGGAGAGCGGCGAGTGGACCTTGGTGTTCTCCTTGTCCTCGCCGCGGTCGAAGCTGAGTCGGACGTCGTTCTCCTTGTCCGTGCCGTCCTCGGTGTGGCTGCCATCCGTGTTCTCGCCAACCGACGAGACGGAGTCGCGGTGCGCGACGGACGGAGGAGCCGAGTCCGGGGGCTGGGTGTCTCCGTACCGAATCTGTGATTCTTGGGCTAAGATGCTTCCCAACGATGGCTGAATTGGTGGATGGTTCTCGGCATCGTCCTCGTCGTCGGACTGAGTCGCGATCAGACGAGTGCGTGTGCGGCCTCCAGGGCGTCGCATGCGCGGTACGAGGAAAGGGTTCTCGTCGTCATCTTCGTCGTCGGCCTGCCCTTCGTTGTCGATGAGCATTGGACTTTGTCGGCCCACCATTTTATCCTCTTCGCCGGATCCCTCCACAGCGTGACCATTGTCTTCGGGCTTCCATTCCTGGTCGCTTTCGTCGTCAGAGACCGTCTCCGAGGCCTTGGATTTGGCCTGCCGCTGTTGGATGATCTCCTGCAACAGCTCTGCTGGGGACTTTGCCGGCACAGCTGACTCAACGTGCTCTTTGAGCCTCCCACCGCGCCTCTTCCAGTCCTCCAGCTTCGTCCTGTCGATCTGCTGCCTGTCCCTCTCCGCCTTTTGCATGAGCATCTTGTTCAAGTCCTGTCTTGAAAGCTTCTGTTGCTTCGCACTTTTCGCCGACGATGGCTCGAATGCAGATGCAGCAGACGCCTTGAACACGCGCCGCATTTGCGAGTCATCGACAGGAAGCTGCACGGTCTTCCGACGCGCATTGGGGCTGGCGTAGGCAAGCTGATCCGCCCTCCCTTTGGACGGACGAGCTCCGCGGGCGTACTCGGTGCGACGGGCCTCCCCCTCTTCGCGCAGAACGCTTTCCTGGTTGTCCGCGATCTCGAGGTCACTTTCCTCGTCGTCCACCAGGGGCTGCTGTTGCTGTTGTTCCAACAGACGGAGCTTGGCCTCACGCAGTTCCTGTTGTCTCCTGGTCTCCTCAGCTGCTGCCTGCTTCTGCTTGATCAGCGTTAGCCCATCTGGGAGGTCATCATCTTCAGATTGCGAGTCAGCGTCTCCAAGCAAGCCATTCGCCACAAAGAAATCGTCCTTAGTTGCCTCCTTCGAAGACTCGGGACGTTCCGGGCTCAGTTCGACTCGGCCTGTAGATGGAGAGGAGGATTGAATGGGGTCCGAGGACGGAATCCGAGGAGTCTCAGGTTTCAGTACGGAGACGCTGTAACATGTTAGTGCCTATGGAAGTGTCTGGCCAAGAAGATGGCCTCACCGAGACAAGAGGCTGGAGAGCGTGAATTGTTTAGGTTGGTCAGATCTCGACAGGGAAACAGGCTGATCGGCAACGAGCCGGGCCGTCGTCTTCTGCATTTCCTCGCGCTCTTTCTTGGTGGGCGCCTTTGGGGACAAAGGCGTTGGAGGTCAGCCGAAGAGCAGCAGGGAGGACGCGACGTGCCACTAACCTTGGTACGTGGGCCGGCTTTCTTTCCCTTCCCTGCTGCTTTGGAGCCCTTGGAGGGCCTCAAGCTGCCTGCAGGTTCATCGTCACTATTCGACGGGCGTAGTTCAACGGCTCGCGCCTTGCCCTTCCCTTTCTTCGGCATGGCTTCGATAGATGTAGGGGGAGTGGAGGAAGAGCCCGACCTTGGAGTGCCAATAGGATGGCGAAGGGGACTCCGGGGGGAAGAGAGTGGATGTGATTCGTGACCAGAGTTAGGTTGGGAGATAGGACTTGACGCAGTTCGTCTGTGCGCAAGAGGAGAGACAGAGACGGGAGATTGAAGGGGAGAAGAGCCGGGTAAATAGGACGGTGAGCCACTGACCGCATCTGGGATGGGCTGATCCTGTGAAAGAGTGGCATGGGGTGCATCTGTAGGTTGCGGTTCTTGGGGAGTTGCCAGCACAGTAGGTGCCGTTGGTGAATCATCATCATCAAAGTCTGCGTCAATTTGACGGAGGGCAGCCTTCCAGTCATGCAAGTGAGAGGGGAGCGCATCGTCGCCGCTCTCCTGGGACGCGTCGCTATCATTGTCGGCGTACGAGTGCTGGGGTTGAGGGGACGCGTTTGATAGATCAGGAGGGTCGGAGGTTGGTGGAAGATCGTAGAGAGAGCTAGTAGAAGAGTCGGGGTCAAAGTCTAGTTCGAGGCTGGTGTCGAAGGAGGTATCGGGGGTTGACGTGTTTCGTGGCTTGCCATAGGTCCTGGTGGGTCGTTTGATGGCAGGCGAAGATGAGTCGGACATGGTGAGCAGCAATGTACAGAGAGACGCGTATACAGCCAAGCGGGACCTTTCCAGAGATGAGAGAGGGCGTGGCCTGGTCAGCGAGCTCGATGATGGGCCTGTCCGACCAACACTCTCCCAGCCTGCCATCTACGCGCGCCTCATATTGTGACCGCCTCTGTGACAAGCGCGTTTTTGGCAATCGGGCGTCTTCGCAACAGGTTACCTAAGCACAGATCAAATCTGACTAGATCTTATATTCGGAGATACCCGCCGACCTTCCCGTTTGGGAGGTACTGTATAGTTCCTCCAGCCACAGCCGGACCCTCTACAGACATTCCGTTGTCGCCGTCCTCAACGCTACCGACGCCCTCAAGACCCTCCTCAAAATGAGGTGAGGAAGTCCTCTTTTTATCGTTCCTCGACTTCGCTGACCTGTGTGTCTTGTAGTCACCGTAAGGTCTGTCCAGGATGAGACTGGAGGGCAATGAAGCAATTTATTGACTTTACCCCTCTAGTACGAAGCCCCCCGTCACGGTTCGCTTGGTTTCCTCCCCCGCAAGCGTGCTGCGCGCCACCGCGGAAAGGTCAAGGCCTTCCCCAAGGTATGCTTCTTCGTGCTTTCTGAGGGAATCGGTATAGGTGTTGAGGTTGCGTGCGTCGTAGGATGACCCCAAGAAGCCCGTCCACTTGACGGCCATCATGGGCTACAAGGCCGGTATGACCCATGTTGTTCGTGATCTTGACCGTCCTGGATCGAGTGAGTGCTATGGACCATTGTCAATAGCCTGCCGCAATCGCTGACCACGCACTCGCAGAGATGCACAAGCGTGAAGTTGTCGAGGCTGTGACGATCGTTGAGACCCCGCCTCTCATCGTCGTCGGTGTTGTTGGCTACGTCGAGACTCCCCGTGGCCTCCGTACCCTTACTACTGTCTGGGCCTCGCACCTCTCGGACGAGCTCAAGCGGAGGTTCTACAAGAACTGGTACCGCTCCAAGAAGAAGGCGTTCACTCGCTACGCCAAGAAGCACGCCGAGGACGGTGGCAAGTCGATCGCTCGTGAGCTCGAGCGCATCCGCAAGTACTGTACCGTCGTCCGTGTCCTCGCCCACACCCAGATCCGCAAGACCGGCCTGTCCCAAAAGAAGGCCCACCTCATGGAGATTCAAGTCAATGGCGGATCTGTTGCGGACAAGGTCGAGTTCGCGAACGGCCTGTTCGAAAAGCCCGTGGAGGTCTCCTCTGTCTTTGAGCAGGACGAGGTCATCGATGTCATTGCGGTCACCAAGGGTCACGGTTTCGAGGGTGTCACACACCGTTGGGGCACCAAGAAGCTTCCTCGCAAGACTCACAAGGGTCTCCGTAAGGTCGCTTGTATCGGAGCCTGGCACCCGTCGAAGGTTATGTTCTCGGTTGCCCGTGCCGGTCAAAGTGCGTATACCCCAGATTTGCTACTCCGAGAACGTCGACTGACACATGACTGTAGACGGTTACCACCATCGCACGGAGCTCAACAAGAAGATCTACCGTATTGGCCGTGGCAGCGATGACGCCAATGCTTCCACTGAGAGCGACATCACTAAGAAGACCATCACGCCCATGGGTGGTTTCCCCCATTACGGTGTCGTGAAGAATGACTACCTCATGTTGAAGGGCTCCATTCCTGGGACGAAGAAGCGTGTCATCACCATCCGCAAGTCGCTCATGGTTCACACCTCTCGTCGTGACCTCGAGAAGGTCGACCTCAAGTTCATCGACACGTCGTCCAAGTTCGGTGTAAGTGTGCATTTGTTGGACATTGATTATACTTTTTTGGCTGACGTCTTGTGGATGTACAGCACGGCGCGTTCCAGACTGCAGAGGAAAAGTTCGCGTTCCTTGGCACGCTCAAGGCCCGGGCATGATTTACTGTTACGTTGTATTCGCTCTACCGTTATGTCGCATCAACCACGCTATGCTTTGTATTGCCAATGACATGACCGCCCATGTAACATCGTCCACTGTGTATTATGTTTGAGTGTCGGTTTTGAGGCGTTATATCCGAATTCATCTGGGCTTGGGGTGTCATTGATGTTGTGGACGGGGGTGTCAGGGCACGTAAACTCTGCGAATTGTAGCGGTCGATGCATAACTTGCAGTAAGACAAGCTGAGGGCGGTGAGGCCGAGCGTCTTGCAGCTGGAACCAATCAGGAGGTAGCGAATGACAGAAGCGCCGGGGAGCGGCAAGCGACGACGGGTGCGAAAACGCGAGTGACACTGCAAACGAAACGGCCTGTGTTGCTCTCGACCGCACGCGTCCATCACCTCCAGACTATTCAGACTCTCTCGTCTGGATTTCTTACAGCGTGCCCGGTGAGCCACAACTGCAGTCCTCAGTCTCTACTGTCGTGTTCACCAGAAACAACTTCCCAGAAGGTGTAAGGCAGCACGCTGGCGTGTCACAGCGTCCGCGCACTCGGTTGTGCTGGTTTGTCGTGTCGCGGTGAGTTATGCCAATAGAGTACATACCAGGCCCTTTCTGATCATTTCATCTGCAGGATGACTGAACATTGCATTGATGCTGAGAGCGTCCTCTCTTGGCCTCGCGTTCACTCATGGGATCTCGCGCAACATACACTCCCGAACTCAAGGCCTGCTCCCAAAAGTCTCTAGCCATGAAACCGTCCCGCTCGCTAGTTATCCTCCCCGCGTTAATTCGACCGCAGTGGGCCAGATGTCGGATGGATCCTCCAAGGCCGGTGGCTCCAATCCTTTCCCCTCCCCTACTACGCCAATGTACCCTCTTCCCCCGTCGAAACGCAAAACGTCGAATACCGCGTTCCGGCCCGCCCCTGCAACCAAACCGAAGGCTGCGTCATCCCGTCGTTCCTACCTCACACCGCGACAGATGATCTTTGCCCTGAGGGAGGCCGCTCGTCGACCGAAACCTGCTGTTTTTCGCCCACCTGTGCAACCCAACCCAACCCACTGGCTGGACATCCTCACTGGAGCCAAGGCTATCCGTACCATACAAGAGCCATTCAGGCCTAGAGCGCGGAAGCCCCGAATGCCCAAGCAGCCAACTCCTAGAATGACACCCGGCGCCATTTGGAGACGGCAAGTCTTCGAAGAGCGCCGTTCCCGCCTGGACTCGTATAGGAAATTGATGGAATCCACAGACATAGATGTCGCTTGGAAGACCTACCAAGAGCTTCTGCAGGACCGCCCCCAATTTCTCAAGCAACCCATCCCTCAGAAATACCTCCACGGATTCGCCTCACGCCTCACTGCATGCACGGACTGGATGCCACCTGCCAGATCCCGCACCCAGAAGACATTCCTCCGCCTCCTCTCTGTCCTCAGCACCATTTACTACTCTGGTGGACAGGTCAGGTTGTGGGAATGGAACGCGCTTATAGAGCTGGCAGGGACTGGATGGCGGAAGACGAGGGTGGCGGATTTCAACGCGTCATTGCACGTTTACCAGGACATGGTAGCGAACCGGGCACCGGGGTTCTCTCTCTCCGACGACCCGTTCCTCCCAGTCCACGACCAGTCCCTTGTCGCCTCCCAGCGCGTCACGCCGGACATCGTGACATACACCACCCTTCTTACCATTGCTGCCCGTTCGCGGAGAGAGACCCTGGTTCGCCGGGCCGCGTCCGAATTGGCGTCTTCAGGCTTGAATCCGAATCGCACCACTTTTCTGACCTACGTGCGTTACTACGCGGAGCGCGGCGAGCTTTCGGGCGTACGTGCCACATTGGGACGCATGAAGATGTCTCGCTTCGCGCTCGGCATGGACGGCACCAACTTGTGCCTGTGGGCGTACGGACGGAACGGCCGACTAGACATCGCTGGACTCATCTACCGCATTCTTCGCCATCGCATGCTTGTCGCGAACCTAGGCTCGGAGGACCCTCCAGAAGACCTTGGCGATGTGGAAGACGCCACCAGGGAACTCCACGAACTCGAGGGCCTCAAGATCGGACGCCGTCTAAAGCCCGACGCGGTCACTTACTACGCCCTCATCCAGGTCTATGCCTACCGCGGCCGCCTGCAGGAGGCCCTCACCGTCTTCGAACACATGATGACGTCCCCGCAGCGCGTCACGGGGCCACTCGTGGACGTGTGCGTCCCCGTCTCAGGGCCCATGCTCCCGCACCCCATTCTGCCCATCTTCCGCGCCATCTTCTTGGGCTTCGCGCGACACGCCGTCCTGCCGGGCCACGCGTACGAGTACGACTACGCGGTCCCCCACGGCGAGCGCCACTCAGAAGAGTGGACCCTGGACCAGCTCCGCACCCTCTTTGACCACTTCATCGATCTTCCACAGGACGCGCGGCCGAGCGTCCGGACGGTGTATTGGCTTTTGGTCGCCTTCGCTATCACGAGTGGGTATGATCGGGCGCTGTTACGAGAGGTGTGGGAGAGGCTTGCGGCTCGATACGGGACTGTGTGGGACGGGAGGGTGGAGGTGCTACGGACAAGGGTCTTCCAGGAGGAGTTTGACCTGTCGTACTTCGAGGGCTTGCGCTTGAGCCGGGACCGGTTCCAGGATCCATGACCATCTTATACATTGTCAAATACACTTCACATCCACGTCCAAGTCAACACACCCCGGAGATATCTACGTTATGATCGCCGTAATGGAAGGAATCTATATGGTACAGCTCCGTTCATTGACTACTGCTGCTATGCTGCCCGCGAGAAATTCAG
This sequence comes from Ganoderma boninense, assembly GCA_002900995.3. Classification (NCBI taxonomy): domain Eukaryota; kingdom Fungi; phylum Basidiomycota; class Agaricomycetes; order Polyporales; family Polyporaceae; genus Ganoderma; species Ganoderma boninense. Next base: position 1,813,866 of record CM035307.1, read on the forward strand.
TCATTTACGTGAGTATGGAGAAAGAGCCCCGAGTTCCGACGACTCTATGTAGAACCAGTGACAAGACCGAGGTCCGGAGTTCAACACGTTCACAGACGAAATGGGGGTGAAGATGACGCACGAAACGTGCACACAAGCTCTACTGCGACGACGTCACGAGCGCAGACAGAATGGAAGGAAGGTGATCGTAAGCTCTAAACGGAGCCCCCGAGTGCGGTCCTCCAGCGGGCGTATTCCTCCCAGGAGACGGTGCAATGGCGGCTCTGGTACCTGCGCACCTTGATCGCACGGCGGAGGTCCTCGGAGATGCGCCCGCTCCAGCCGGCCTTGCGGATCGCGCTGTCGACGGCCTCGAGCTGGTCCCAGCCCTGCTCGGGCGCGACCTCGGGGAGATAGCACGCGGAGAAGGAGTGCTTGAGCGACGCGCGCGTGGGGAGCGCGCTCGCGCTGTTCGACGAGAGCGGGGACGGTGCGGACGACGGCGAGGGCGAGACGGCGAGCAGGGACGGGTGCGGAAACGAGATCTGGATGCCGTGCACGCCCACGGTCCAGTCGAGGTAGCTCGCCGCGTCCTCGAAGTCCATCAGGAGGGACACGCTGCGTGGGGCGACGGGGGACGCGGGTGTCCGACGGTACGCCATGGGTGAGTACGTGTGCGCATGTGATCGCCGCGAGTGAGGGTGCAAGGTGAGTGAGTGGTGGAGCAGGTGCAACGGGGGTGTGGCGGATTGGCACTTCAGTGGGCAGATTGGGCGGAGGAGTGGAGAAATACAAACGTACGTGCATTCGAGGGACTCGAGCTCCCATTCTTCGATCTTCTTGAATCTATGGTCACGGAAGGCACTGATGAGTGCATACTCTGCCAAACCATCTCGGAGCGGCTGGGGCTCAAAGGTGCCGATACAGCCCCGGAGCCTTGGGGACCTCCCGGGGCGAGACGAGCGTGTGTTCCACGTTACAAAGAGGGGACTAGAGGCATATCAGACGGGGTCGATATCGCACGCATTCGTTGAGGAGCACATACTATATGCCGTCGGGGAAATTAGCCGATATGGGCTTGGAGGAGGTGAGTGCGCAGAAGAGGGCATCGAAGCTGTGGAAGCAGTGTTCAGGCAGGCAGAATTGCTCGACCTCCGCTCCTGGCTTTGCGAGCTCAGACTCGACGTTGGACATGGCGAGGTGGGCTCTCAGCGGGGAGTGGTGGAGTGGAGGGGAGCGTACAGAGCCAGACGCAAGCCGCGGCTCGGAGGCACAGCAGCACTATTCAGGATCGCCACGGCTTGCGGGCCCGGGTCGAGCTATCTTCTTTGCTAGCCGAATCAAGCGCGTGTGCACGATTCCAGGGCGGAGGTTCGTAGCAGACGCGTGAAATTAGCTATAGAGAGACAATCGAGAGCAGCAACCAAGTGCATTGCATGTCATCATGAGTGCTACGAAAAAACCAACCGAGCGGAATCACTATGGACGATGTATGTACAATACGATATGCAGTAAACAGCGATAAATCGGAAGAGTGTCATGAGATAGAGAGGTGAGACGTAGAGAGACAGACAAGGAGGATGGCATTGGTCGTGTGTGGACAGCTGAGCGATGCGCTAGAAGCTGAGGGGGTCATGGCTATAAGGGCGTAACAAAAGGTAATAACATAGAGTCATAAAATGTAGAAGCAGTGGGTAGGGCAACCTAGCGCAGTGAACAAGGGAGAGACCGTCCGAGACCGAGCGTGGAGAGTAGCAGCGGACGCTATGTTTGGCAACAGCTCCATGACGAGCCTGCGGCTGTTCGGGCCTTTTCACGGGCTTCCTCCTGGTCAGCCTGCGCCGCCCATACAGGCGTTGCGGAGCTTGAGAGCAAGACGCTGTCGCGCCTCTTGATCTCGTTCTCGCGCTCGATCTTGTCCTTTTTCTCGATGATAGCGGCTATAAGGCTGTCGAATAGATGTTGGATACCTGTCAAAGAAATGACCATCGAAATGAGCATCCCTGCAACACCTCCACCCGACGCCGCGCAACAGGCACAATTCAGTTTTCACATACCGAAGTCATCTTTGGCAGACACCTCAAACAGTTCCATGCCTTTTCGGAGGCCCCATTCCTGATCCTCGCCCGTGTCCGCTTCGTCGTCGTCTTCTGGTAGACTATTACTGCTACCATCACCGATCTCGTTCCACCCCCCTGGCCTGTAGGCGAATCGGGAGGGTATTGGTCGTGCTCCGGAGTTTACGGACTGTGATCTGGGTATCAGCAGGTCGCCGCTCTTTGCGCGTGGGCGGGTATAGGCAGAGGTATTGGCACGCTTGATGGCAGTCGACCGTGAGTCGCTGAGAGAGCTGTCGGATTCGGGGGTGGGGGGCTGTGGTTTGGTGGTCGTAGTTGTTAGTGCTGGAACGGAGCGGATGCTGGTGAAAGACGTGAAGCGGGGGCGAATGTAGGAGAACGTAGACGGTGCAGCGGGGGTGGGGGAGGCGTCGGTGGGCGTGGTGGTGGGAACCATGTGTGCAGGGACAGACGGGCAAGGTCGGATGTAACCTGCCTGAATTGGTGGAGGTCGGCCTTCGCGCCAACGATGTAAATGATCAAGTCGGGAGAGCAATTCTTCTTGAGTTCTGTGGTGATGGTTCCAACGACGACGTGAGATGACTGAATGCCGGGTAGCAAACGCGCGTGTGCGCGCATCAAATGCAATTAGGGCTATTGTGCGCACCTTCAAGCCATCCGCGGACGTCTTCGAAACTGGATGCGTTCGTTATATCGTACAACAGTAAGGCGGCATTCGCGCCGCGGTAGTACATCGGAGCCTAGCCAGACCGGCGTTAGCTTGGGCCACCGGTGACCGAACATCGGCGGTGGTCGTGAAGACGGAGGAGGGACGCACCATGCTACGAAACCGTTCCTGGCCCGCCGTATCCCACAACTGAAGCCTGACCTTGGTCCCATCTACGGTCACCTTCTTGGTGACGAAAAACGCGCCGGTGGTGGAGGTGGTGTTCTTGGGATCGAACTTGCCCTGGGTATATCTGTGCAACAGGCTGGTCTTGCCGACGCCTGCGCGAGGTGTCAGCCACAGAGTCCTCGTGCACATTACGGCGGCGCATGTGAGGGCATTCAGAAGAAGCGAAGCACGGACCAGTGTTGCCCATGATCACTATCTTCGCATCGACCCCCTGGTCGTATCGGGCCCTGCGGTAGGGATCCATACGTGGATATTCCGCCATCATGGTAACGGGGCGAGGGGCCGCGGTGCGGAGGGGAGGGGGGCGGCAGGGCGCGAGGGGGAGGGGAGAGGAGGAGGGGGCTAAGGAGCAACCGTTCCTCTATTCAGCCGTTTGCGATGGAGAACCACTCTCCCACGTGCGCCTATCGCCCGGCTGCTCGGTACGGCACAGCGCTCTCCAGTCCCACACTGCAGATCGCGTTCTGAGTTGCCGCTGCCCCTTAAGCTCGGTCAAGTCTGCGTTCCCAAACATCCGGTCCGGTTCCATATCGAGATGCCGCAGCCTGGCTGGCACATAGAGGGGCATGCGCGCATACATTTTTGATCGTGGTGAGACAGTAATCGACATAGTGCTATACACCCATAACGCCAAGCAGCAGCCCTCTAGTCCTGCGCCTGCACCGGGAACTCGAAGACAACATCCTTTCCTGTCAGGCGGCGGTACACCGACGAGAAAGAGTCAAGCTTGTACTCCAAGGACGTGGCGTCCTTGGCGTCAAGGAAGCTGTTACAATGTTGTGTGTCAGTTGGCCGCCGAGGGCCTCACGCGCCGAAATCATAGCAACGCTGGAGTACGTACACCTTGAGCAGTTTTGAACCATCGACCGCCACCCGCGTCCTCTTGCCAACAATCTCGGTAGGGAAGACAAGGTCCTCGAGGATCTTGTCGTGAACACTCGTCAGGGTGCGGGAGCGGGGGCGCTTCTGTTGTACGCGAGACGTGCGGGTCGGCTTGCGGAGCATCCGACGTTGAGCAACAAAGACGACGTGACGGTCGGAAAACTTCTTCTCGAGTTCACGGGTCAGCCTACAGATTGCGAATCGGACCATTCAGTTCCTGCCATCTTCCACTTGACGGCGCAAGTAATGCCAGAGGTTTGGTAAGAGAAACTGACCTCTGCTGGACCTTGTGGAAAGCCTTGAGCTGGGGGACGGGAACGAAGATAACGATGGCCTTCTTGCCACCACGGACATCGACCTCGCGCGCAGCCGAGATCTGGAGGGGGCGGAGCTCACCCTTGAGCTCGGGTGCGCTGTTCTCGAGGTCGATGATTGCCTGGGCGACGGCGACCTCAGTTTCATCTGGAGGGGTCCTGGGCGCGTTGGCCGTGCGGAAGATCTTGTGCTGAACGGACATCTTGCTGTCTTGAGGATGCTGGCAGACGGGACGCAAGGTCTGATTAGCATCCAAACCGCCCATGGCCAATCCATCCCATTCCACCCGCTCCTTCGCTCCCAATCGTTCACCGTATGTTCGACAGCGTCCTCCCATTCCAGCCATAACGCGAAATAGCATAATAACACTCACCGATCCTGTTGCCGTCGTCGATAGTGTGTCCGTTGGGTGCCTTGCGGTCGATGTTTGCGAGCGCTGGGATGGCTGGGCTGGGAAAGTGGCAAACAAGAACAAAGTGACCACCGTCTGGCGTCTATGGGCATTCGCAAGCTTGTCAAACAAAGTGGACTGGGTGTCGTGCTTTTCGCTTTATGACTGCCACGCGTTCATCACAGGGCCAGCTAGCTGCGACATTAGGCTCGACATAGACATGCATGGAAGATTCACGCGCTACGCTATCTAAGAAGAATCCCTGGTTTTCTTGAAGTCCTCTACCCACTTCTGCTCCTCCGCGCCCTTCGGCAACACTACAAACGTCAACGTTCCGTCGCGCATCTCAAATCCATCCTTGGGCTCTCCATCCTTCGCCTTCGCCGCATTACAAACGTCACGCAAGCTCATCTTCTTGCCGACCTTGAGCAGCCTCCGTCGCCTCGTCCACCCTAGGACCACCAGATTCCCATTGACGTATTCCCCCTTCTTGTCCCACTCGGGCGGTGGTGCATTCGGAGGGAACATGACGTTAAGGTGCGCCGAAAACGGTGTGTCTTCTTGGAAGTGCGATATTAGATCGGTCGTCGCGTACTGGGGATACATGAACAGGACGGGGAGGATCATTGTATTGCCAGTGGGGTCTTCCGGATCGAAGTGCGGTTCGTACGAGTTCTTCGCCACATTATCCGGCACAGGCACGTCGATGATATTACGTTCCTATGTCCCGAGTAGCATCGCATCAGAACCGTCATTCAGACATACTTGAAGGTTGTCAGCTCACCCGGTACGCTGCCCGAAGCCTCTCCTGCGTCAACCGCTCTTGCCGAGCCCTCTCCAGGCGCTCCTGTTCCTTGCGATGCTTGGCCTCCTGTAGACTTGTGGCCTTCACCCGTACTGCTTGTACGGTCTTGTTCTCTTGATCGAATTCAAGGCAACGATCACAAGCGTCCAAGGCTTCGTCGTATCGCTCTAGACCGATAAGGGCCATGGCGGACCGGTAATATGCCTTGGATGACCGCGGATTCGTGTTTATCGCAGTCGAGCAATCTCGAAGGACGGAGCCGTAGTTTTCTAGCGATCTGCATCAACAATGGGATGTAGATAGAAAAGGCACTTGACGTACGAAGTTCCAGATTACACGCCGCCCGGTTGCACAACAAAGCTTCCAGCAAGGATTTGTCTGTGGGTTTCGCTTCTACCCCTTGTGAGTAGAAACCAAGTGCTTCACGATACCGCTTGCCCTTGTAGTAGTCGTTGCCCTGCTCCTTGAAGTTTTGAGCGACCTCTAATGCGATGTCTATCACAAAGTCGTAATAGTCGGGCAAGGATATCTTACCTACCATCCGGGGTACCTTCGTATGCAAGGCTCTGTAACGCTGCTATAGCTGAGTCTTCAATTCCGTCTTCAGGTAACGACCTCATGAAGAGGGGGATGGTGTCGAATGCCGCCAACTTGACCTCAATGGAGGCGGGTTGGGGTAATGGGAGGTTCTCGGCCGCCATTATTGTTCAGGGCCACCTGGGGATGGTTGATAGCTTGACTCTGAGTTAAATCAAGCGAGATATATGGCTTTAGAGTGAATGAGGAGGGTAGACCAGTCAATGCAGAGGCAAGCCACTTACAGTCGCAAACTTCGAGAGTTCTTGGTGCCCGAATCTAATCTAATCTTCTCATGACGTAAGTCACCGTGCGCAAGGCGGCCAGGGCAGGGCTCGAGCTTCCTACCAACTCGCTAGCTCGTCGAGTGCGGCGGCCAACCTATGACTCAAATAGGCGGCTGCTAGTGCCCTCGGAGGTGAGGAGAGAATACTCATATGTCTTCTGTTCTTATTCTATCAACATCGCTGTGGCGTTTGGCTTACTTTAACCGTGACCGCGTGTTCAGCCGTCGTCGACTTGGCCTCGGCGGGAGGTCAGCCTTGTCGTTTACAGTTCTCGTCTTCTGACGATGCAAGCAAGAGGGCTTCGCATCGCCCTCAATGGCACCCAAAGATTCAAGTTCAAGGTGAGTCTGCGTTAGATGTTGGTTCTTGAGAAAACTAAGACAACGTCACCAGAGCCCAGAGTTTGCCATAGATCACCTCGTCATTGGAGGAGGTAAGGCAAAACGCATCCTGAGTATCTTGGTCATCCAATGTTCTGATCGGACCACAGGTGTCATTGGACTTGCCGTTGCACAGCGGCTCGGCCAGAGGTTCCCCAACAAGTCGACTTACCTCGTAGAAAGGCACCACCTTCCTGGAGAGGAGACAAGGTCAGTGATTACAGATCAGGTCACTCATTGACTTACTGATGCCCATTTACGCAGCGCTCGGAATTCTGAAGTTATCCACGCAGGTGGGCGCACAGACTCTCCCTTTCGCCATCAAGGCCGCCGTGTTCACACACTATGGCAGGGCTCTACTATCCTGCAGATTCACTCAAGACCAGACTATGTCTCCGCGGGAGAACGCTGCTCTACGACCGGTGCAAGGAACACAACATACCCTTCAAGAAGACCGGGAAACTCGTCGTCGCTCGTGAGGAGCAGAGACCATACATCGAGAGCCTCCATGCCAAGGCGCAGAAACTTCAATGGCCTACGCATTCCGATCCTTCCGTTGTCCAACTGCCGGTGCTACCAACGAGGCTCATAGGAAGCGACGAAGCGCGGGAGCTTGAACCAGATCTCAGCAAAGATATTGTCGCCGCCCTCTGGAGCCCCGAAACCGGCATCGTGGACTCGCATGCATTTATGGAGACTCTGGAAAAAGAGATCTTGGATGGGGAAGGCAGTGAACTCGTCTACTCGACGAGGGCCGTCCGTATCGACCCCAATCGAGATGGACCAGGGTGGATCGTACAACTCGCGACAGGCGATGCGGAGGACGGGGACGCCCTCCTTGCCCGGACCGTCATCAATTGTGCCGGCCTCTCAGCCCCTCTCATCCTCAACGCCATCCTTCCGGAAGATAAACGGATACCCATGTACTTTGCCAAAGGCTCCTATGCCTCGTACCGAGGTCCCGGGATCAAGAACGTATCTCACCTCATATACCCCTGCCCTGCCATGGGCAAAGACAAGCATGCGTTCGCCTCCCTCGGAACGCATCTCACGCTGGACCTGCAGGGAAAGGTCCGGTTTGGGCCAGACCTCGACTGGCTCGTCCCGCCTAATGGTCCCGATGACGCAGACTTCTGGCAGGCGCACCTTGTGCCCGACGAGTCCCGCATGGAGCTCATGTACAGCGCAGTCAAGGAGTACTTGCCGGATGTCGAGTTCGATGGTTTCCAGCCCGATTACTGCGGTATCAGGCCGAAGATTGTAGGGCCGGGGGCGGGTTTCCAGGACTTCGTCTTCCGTCGGGATCTCGCCAACGGGGAAGGTGAAGGAGAGCTGATTAGCTTGCTTGGGATAGAGAGCCCTGGGCTGACGTCGAGTCTCGCAATAGCTGAGTACGTAGTTGATGATATGATGGGCGGCGGGCATGCATAGTGAAGAGGAACGATGTATATGCATGACACCACATGGATGGTGACAACCTTTCTCTATGCAAACGATTATCCGCGAGCGGCCGTCTTGGGCTCCCAATGTTCAACTTTGGGACGAGTGGTGTTGTAGGAGCGGTAAGCACCACGGGTGCCGGTAAGGTTTTCCACCCATTGCTAGGGCAAACAATAAGAGGAGGGAGAAGACGACGTTGGATGGAAGCGAAACGTACCGTCTTCCATGGCGGAGTCAAGTTCTGCACAACGCTATCCTCAGTCGGGGGATCCTTGCGAATGTGGTGAATCCATGAATGCCACTCTGGAGGAACCTGAGTGGCATTGTTGTCATGCTGGATGCAGCATAAGGTGAACTCGGGTGAGTACGGAGACAGGAATGGGAGAACGCACCTGCGCGTAGTCCACCCAACGATGGCGGCCTGTTTTCCCACCTCAACACAGGCACCCTTCCGTTCAAAGAAATTGAACTCACCAGGGATCTCCTCCTCGGCGTTGTAGTTCTCAAAGTAACGGTTGCCGAATCTACATGAAGTTGGCTGGTCAGCGCTGCAGAAACCATGAGAGGTGACAGTAACGTACTGGTCCTTGCCGACAAAACGACCCGACTTTGCGTCTCCAATGTACTGCATCTGCCTCCACCATTCTCGTAGGCCGACTCGGCGGATAGAGCGGATAGTCCGCTGCACGGAGACCATGGTTGCAACTTGTGTCGCGTTGGGTGGCCGCAACCGAGCCGGAAAGCTCGGAGGATGAGATTATGTAAGCATCTTCGTCCGCCAGGCCCACACGCGGCAGCGCCTGCATAACGCACGACCATCTCTGAGGCTGCTCCCTGCGCCGTCCTTTTCTACGTCCTATCGATTCCGTTTGCAAGGGTCTACGACTTACCGCGCGCAGATTCACATTCACTCACCATTCCTGCCATGCACCCACCCGCCCGCCTCTAACCGGAATGTTTGTCCCTTCCCTTCCTAACCAGCTCACGCCGGGGCTTCTGCCGTTGACCGTTCCTATAAGAAGTTCTTTATCTGTGTAATCCTAAAGTTGTCAATTTGTCGTGCTTAAGCCTCAGATATCTACAGGCGGACCCCTCTTAATCGTGCCAGAGATAGTCTGAACTCTCCTTCCAAGTCCACACCACCCACGTACCTTGGCCCCTGCCCATGGCTGCCCACACTCTGACTGGCACAGTCGACTTCGACGCGAAAGCAGGGAGGCCTTGCCGAACCGCATACACAATTTTCGGAGACCTCAAATGCGGGACGACCCCGGTCGTCGCCATCCACGGGGGGCCAGGATCCACCCACCACTACATCCTGTCGATCGCCGACCTCGCCACCAAATATTCCATCCCCGTCGTGTTTTACGACCAGCTTGGCAACGGAGAGTCGACACATCTGCCTGAGAAATCCGGCGAGGCGGGTTCGTTCTGGACGGAGCAGCTCTTCCTCGACGAGCTCGACAACCTCCTCCGCCATCTTGGCATCCAGGACAACTACTCGCTCATCGGGCATTCCTGGGGAGGCATGCTCGCTGCCCGCCATGCAACGCGCCAGCCGAAGGGTCTGCAGCGCCTTGTCATATCGAATAGCCCAGCGTGCATGCGGCTGTTCGTAAAGGCGGCCAACGAGGAACTGATCGCGAACCTGGACTCGCCTGTGCGGGTACGTACTAGGCTTCATTCACAAGTTGTTCTTGTCTTATCTCTGTGTGTCCCTTCAGGATGCCCTGATTAAGCACGAAAAAGCGGGTACGACCGACTCGGCGGAGTATCAGGATGCGATGTTGGAGTTCTACAAACGCCATCTGTGCCGTCTCTGGCCATGGCCAAAGGAGCTGACCCAAAGCTTCGAGTACATGGAGAAAGATCACACAGTCTACTTCACGATGTGAGCCATTGCGTACCAGAGGTTGCAGCAGCGATGGGACTAACCTTTCTTGTAGGAACGGCCCTTCGGAATTCTGTGTGACCGGATTGTTGAAGGACTGGAGTATAGTGGACGAGGCGAACAAGATAGAGGTATCAACGCTGTTGCTCAACGGTGCACATGATGAGGCGGCAGATAGCAATGTCGTCCCATTCTTTAGAGCCATTCCAAGAGTCAAGTGGTACACCTTCGCCGAGTCGAGTCACACTCCTCATTGGGAGGAGCGAGAGAAGTATATGAAGCTGGTGTCCGACTTCTTGAAGGCCTAGATGTATAGTATCGATACAAGTTGTGGAAGTAGATACAGAGCGATCGGTGTGAATCATTCTTGACTGAGGGTCTATCAATCCCGGGTTCCGGTGTTGTACTTGACGAGATCGTCAAAGTTGACAAGCGTGCCACCAAAAATGTCGAGGGAGCTGATAAAATGAGACAAAGTCCACCTGGCCAGCTCCATAGCAAACATACCTTCCGTAGGTCAGATCCACCTTCCCACTAGACAGTCGGTCTACCAAAGCCAGATCGGAAATGCTCTTCGCTCCCCCAGCATATGTTGTTGGTATTGTTACCCACTCTCCAAGTTCTAGACCGACTCGTTAGCATTTTGACCGCACAAGAACAGAACGGCCTACTTGTGACGAGCTCTTCGTCTATTCCTTGGCACAAGCCCTCGACGTCGGCGGCGTGAACCAAGAATTCACTTGAAATGAGGGGAAATGGTTGATGGTTAACTGAGCAGGAGGGTCCACGAAGGCTGCATACCTGCAGTAATCTGAGAGTAAATCGAGAGAGCCTGGCGGTAGAAGACTGATGAGTCAACCCCGCTAGCGGAAATACACTGCTCACTGGGCCTACGTTTTTCTACCTCCATATCAGTGACGGTCTGCCATTTATTCATAGCCACAAACCACTTGTCTCCTCTTCTTCGGCAGCTATATGTCAAAGTTATATCAGCCTTCCTTCTTCGACTGGATATGTATCACAACCGCGTACCTCACGTCCACCACAAGACGGTCCTTCCCGACCACGGACGAGACGGCCTTCAGCCTTTCCAAAGAAAATGCCGCGTCCGGGAACAAATACGACGTCACGATGACCTATGAAAATGAGCGGGCGAATTAACCATCATAACCTCGTCGGCATCGCCACCGCAAAGTACCTTGCTTGCCCCAGCGGCGATCCATTCGGCCGCATTTTCGGAGGAAATCCCTCCGCCAACTTGCAGATGTCCTGCGTCAGTTTTAATTTGAACTTCTCAGTCGTGCTGTCCTGAACGTGGTACCCTGGACCGCCGCACCTGGCCAAGCAGCGAGCGCATCCTTGGCAGCCTGATCGTTGCCTGGGCCAAGTTTGATGACATGCCCGCCTTCGAGGCTATGTCTTTTGTACAGCTCGGCAAAGTATGACGAGGGGTGACTACCAAACGTCGCAGTTAGGACAAGCACCAAGCCGGCCACATCGGCCGCCGTGCGTACCTTGCAACAAAATTCGTCTTGAGATGGGTCGGGTCGTCTTCGTTGAGGGTTCCGCCGACGATCTGCTTGACCTCGCCGTTGTGCAGGTCAATACATAGGCGGAAAAGCGATCTACGACGTGCGTTTGGGGGTTGCGCCATGGCGTGGGTGAAGGTCGGCTCGAAGAAAGAGCAGGAACCGTGACGGATGCGCGACGCCACCAAGTCGTGCTGCGCCATCTCGCGCAGATCTTGATCTCCGATCTACAGACCATCCAACTGCTCTGGGTTCTAGATCTGCAGCTGCTGCGTGTGGGTTCCAAGGCATAACTTTGCATTGCGCGAATGGGTGATATTTTACAATGAGATTCCGGTCCGTAAGCCCACAGTGATGGTCACTACTCGATGCTACCGCTCTCATATCAGGATGAGAGCCGCTCAGTACTCCAACGAGTTCTCGATGATCCTTGTCAAGTGCTCCCTCCCGTCCTCACCAGCGACGTCCCCAATGCCCGGCGCCAAATCCAGCACGCGCCGTTGCGGGATCGTGCCGTCGACGAGCGAGGGCACGTCCGCCTTGGTGTACCCGACTGCCTTCAGGCCGCGGGGCACACCAAGCCCGTCGAGGAAACGCGCGATCGCCTCGAACAGGTGGGCGCCGATTGCGCTGTCAGGAATCGCGTTGATCGAGGGGTCTGTTGCGCTCACGCCCTGGAAGATCGCAAGAGCCTCCCGGTGGCGGTCGGGCGATGAAGGGGCGGTGAACTGGAACACTGCAGGGGCCGGGAGTGCGACGCTGTATCATGGAATCATACATAATGTGATATGGGGCGTGAGCGTGGGCGTGGCGGCGTGAGGCAGCATGTCAGGGAGACAAAACAGAGACTTACGTGACGCCGTGAGGAATAATGGGATGGTCGACGTTGTAGCCGGCGTACTTGTACTTGGGGCCTTTCTTATTCAGACCAGAAATCTAAACGCAAGAAGTGTCAGCCCATGACGCCGACATATCTAGAGGTGCCACACAGAAAGATGGCACTGACCGGGTAACTAATTCCATGACACAGGTGTACACCGGCGTTGCCGAAGCCGATACCAGCAAAGGAAGCGGCCAACCTATGGTGAAGGAGTTCATATCAGGGGCGCATACAAGCACGGGGATCATTGAAATAGACATACAACATCTGCGACAGCGACTCGTAGTCGTCAGGGTTCTTCGCGACCCGCGGAAGGTGCTTCACGGTCGTGTTCAGCGCCCACATTGAGAAGATGTCCGCTACCGGGTTGCTCCCTTGATAGGCCGGCCGATACATGGGGTTGCTCGGCCGAGGTGTGCGCTCAGTATAACTGATCCTTATTAGACGCGAAGCCCGACGGTACGGATCGAACAACAACTTACGGTATCGCAGTGTAGCTCTCCAGACTGTGGAACAATACATCGAGACCCGCGCTGATGTGGAGCTCTGGAGAACGACTTGTCAAATGGGTAGCCCGTATGAATTGACGATACTGACCCTTGGAACAAGACCTAGTGTTGAGGGTATCGACGATGCCCAACATAGGCTTCATCGCACGGTTGGCAATACCGGTCTTGAAGGCCATAGAGGTTATGTCAAGGATTGCCGTACCCGTAGTCTCCGACCCAGTTCCGGCAGTGGTCGGTACTGTCCATCCCTGTGAGTGGAGCAACAGCAAATCACAAAAAGGCCAGTGCGAACCTGCAATCAGAGGACGCAGCGTTTCCGTGACAGGAAGGCCTTTGCCCACAGGCGCGTTGATGAAGTCGAACAGGTCCGCATCCTTGTAAACCGTGAACCTACGGTCCATGAGGTCAGTGCCGTGGACACAGAATGGTGACATGTAGTATACGTACAAATTGGCGGCCTTAGCCGTGTCCATCACACTTCCACCTCCGACTCTATGTATTGCAAGGTCAGAAACAGGCGGAACGGAGGCTTTGCGGTGCTCACGCGAGGAAATGGCTGCAATCGTGCTGCCTGGCCCAAGCAATTGCATCCCTCCAGCTGGCTTCTGTTGGCTCTGCGACGACGCGATCGTAGACCTCGAAGGGCAAGTCTTGTTGTGCCTCCAATGAAGCAATGGCCTAGAGCGCAGTCTACGTTCAATTATGTAAAGCGAGCCTAACACATGGGGGCGCACCATTTTAGCGGGAGGCAGTTTCGCAACGTTAGGGTCAGTGAAAACCGCAACCTAGGCAAGGCCGTCAGCACCGCGTGGGTATCGCTTTCTTCAAACAGACAGACCTTGCGTGCTTTCATGTTCTTGAAGTCCATGCCGACCTCACGGGTTACGCCTTCGCCGAAGCGGAGATTGGCGGCAGCGACCTACCCCACATTGCACAGTTCCAACTAAGTTTCATTCGAAGCTGGCGGTGCATGAGACACACCTCGAAAGCGTACTCCTTCTCAACAGGCAGGCTCTCCACGGGGGTCGCATACTTTCTCATCTGCTGGAGAGCATGGAAGGGATTGTGCGCGCCGCCAGACCGACAGCCATGGCAGGGGCATGCGGTGTGCTGAGCCGCATTGATGAGGCGTTTAATGACGCCCCTGGAGGCTGCAGCAGTCGACATGGTATGTGGAGGGCTGAGAGGGCAGGAACGGAAGGCGGAAGAGGAGGATCTCCCGCCTATATAACCTGAGAGCCGGCAGGCGAGGCATGGGTGTGGGGAAGACGCCTGTGCCGGTCACGAGAAGGCAGGCTGCTCGGTCTTGTGACCGTGCATCTTACGCGCTCCTATTATTACTAACGTCGGTGGGGTTTCAGGGTCAGTAGGGCTTCCAGCAGCATCTCACGAGCTGGGTTGAAGAGGCTCGATGGCATTTTGTTCACCTACGACACGGTCTGTCGTCAGAAGCCCGAGGAGATCATCGGGACCTCGATGCAGCCAGTCCGACCTGTGTGGTGTAAGTATTGCCCATACCGAGACGTCTTCGTCTTATGTAACCAACAAGTATAAGCTCGGGGGCCTCCAGTTCTGGACCAGGTTACAGTTGGGACTTGGAAGACACACTGGCGCTCGTCGAGGTCCAGAACTTGGGCCGGCGCGCACTCGCGGACTGTCCGCGCAGCCTGTCCACCCAATCGCGCTGTGTGGGCGTATGGCTTAAGGGGCATGCGCAGTCGGTTGGAAAATCGTTGACGAAACGCAGCGCACGGTGGGTTGTTGATCAGGACGCCGGTAAACGGAGGACTGTCAGAGCGGCGCATCCGACCGATGGGAAAGTGGGGGCACTGCGGCCTTTGATAGAATGCAAACTTATCAAACCTCTTGCCAGCGAATCGTGCCGATTTTCGTGCGGATTGTCACGACGAATGGGGGAAGAAAGAGAGAGGAGTTGGTGTAGTGTGATGAAGTTGAGGAGGGCAGAACTGCGGAGGAGGCCGAGCGCAGGGAAGCGAGGAAGGCGCCGGGAGTGGGCTGGGACGGGGTTCGGCTGGAAATGAACAAGAGCGGGGAGCTCGAGAAGATCATTGCTGCTATCGACAGGCCCTGCCCTCGTCTCCTCTCTCATATACCCCCCTCGCCGTCCCTCTCCCGGACACACACAGTCCTCACAGACTCGTGCCGTCCTCCTCCTCAGCCCGTCCTGACCCCCAACATTCTCTTCTAGTCGCTCCTTCGGCTCCTTCTCGCATCGGCACTCCGCACTATGAGGCTCTCTGCCTGTGCCCTCGGCCTCCTCCTCTCCGCTCCCCTCTCTCAGGCCGCTAAGCTCTCCTTCACACAACACAAACGACCCAACGACTCTCCACAGAAGCGCTCCGGCAAGACCTCCTTCAGGCGACCCGTCCTTGCCGCTACCTCGTCAACCTCCACTTCCCAGGATGGCGATGTCGACTTGAGGTATGTGGCCTCCTCCCTCCTTCATACTCCCACCAAAACTTAAACACTCTATCCCAGCTCATTTCACGACCTGTTGTATATTGCTAACGTGAGTTCCTTTCCCTCCTGCTCCCCATGCCTCACCTCACTGTCCTTCCAAGGTCACCGTAGGAGGAACCGGTACGTCTCTTGTGCTTTGTCCCTGCTTGACGTTCTCTTCACACACTTCAAGAATACCCCTTGCAACTTGATACTGGATCCTCTGACCTTTGGGTCAAGGGGGCCTCCTCCCCACTCCCCAACACTAATCAAACGGTGCGTCACATTGGGGGATCCATCTTTGTGGCCTCACTGACCTTCGCATCCCAGGCCTTGACGCTTAATGTAACAGTGAGTCCCGCACCACCCTCTCGATAGCAATGATCCCCTCTGAATAGCTGCTAGTACGGCATCGGTTCAACATATGGCCACATATCTTACACCTCCGTCGAATTTGCCGGGTGAGTGACTTGTAACGACTCCCCCCACCATGTCCTCAATACATGTCCTTTCAGTATCACCGTACCCAAACAAGCCTTCATTGATGCATCTCAAGCCAACAACCCCATCCTGTCCTATGGTGTCAGCGGCATTGTTGGCCTCGGCTTCACCAAGCTGTCCAGTGTCGACAACCAGCTCAACAAATCTGGCCAGTCGGATGGCAAGGCCCTGCTCTATAACCTCTTCACGGACAACCCTTCGGAGCCAAACTTCATCGCCTTCGCATTGCAAAGAGCCACTGTGGCTGGTGGGGATGTTGAGGGCTCGTTCACAATCGGTACGGGGCGCTGAGCATAACTCTACGCATGTAGCTGACCTGGTTTTATTCAGGCGAGTATGACGATGATTATAAGGACGTCGTGAACAGCCCAAAGATCTCCACGTACCCGGAATCTGACCCCACTCGCTGGACGATGCTCCTCGACGCTATCCTCCTGGGCAATAACGATACCGTCATTCCTCTATCGTCGTCTGTTTCTGGTGCACCGTCAGGCAAGGCCGTTGTGATGCTCGACAGTGGGACGTCATACACGTCAGTCGATCCGTGCTTGCTACACGAGATTCAACCGGTATATTGACATCATCTCGCTTAGCTATGCCCCGAAGTCTGTGTGTGACGCGATTTATGGTGACATTCAAGGCGCGACGTACAGTTCGGCTCTTGGTCAATGGATCATCCCTTGCGATGCCGAGGTGGATGTTGCCCTCCAGTTCGGGTGAGTGTGATTAATGGAGTCTCGATGATGTAAAATGTGGACTTGGAGTGTACTTATCGCCGGTTTCCTGTAGGTCCTCTGTATATCCTCTCCATCCTCTGGATGTCACTCCGACCAATGTCAACGACGACACGATGTGTGTTGGCTCTTTCCTTCCACAAACAGTGTCTGTTGGGGCGGACCAATTGTGAGTACCTTGACCTTGAGTTCATGACAGCGGCCGAGCTAACGCACTGCATATGTCCTCAGCGACTGGCTTATTGGTGACAACGTGATGCGATCTCTGTACACCGTTTATGACTTTGGTGACTTCGACAGCTCTGGCCAGATGGGCGACCCTTTCCTCCAGCTCCTTTCCCTCGTCGATCCGAACAACGCATCAGCCGAGTTCCACAAGGTTCGCGGTGGTTCC
Organism: Ganoderma boninense; assembly: GCA_002900995.3. Taxonomy (NCBI): domain Eukaryota; kingdom Fungi; phylum Basidiomycota; class Agaricomycetes; order Polyporales; family Polyporaceae; genus Ganoderma; species Ganoderma boninense. The sequence goes on from CM035307.1 coordinate 1,830,792, forward strand.
GCATCCACCAACATCGTCTACAAGGCACAGGCCGTCTCCCAGACCGGCGCCGCCGCATCAGGTGGCTCAGCGACCGTTTCGGTTTCGACCGATTTCGTCGACACGCTCACGAAGCTCCAGACGTATATCCCCGCGATCCTTGGCATCATGGCACTCAATGCCCTCGTGCTCCTTGTGCTCGCCATCGCTGGCATCGTGTACATGTGCCGCCGCCGCACCAGGGCACGCGCACGGAAGACCCCTGGGCGCAGCACACCCATGCCGCTCACGCGCCCGTCATCGTACATCCCGCATCAAGAGCCGGGCCCTGACGCTCTCGGAGCGTACCAGCCCGTGTCGATGGCGTTGACGGAGGATACGTTCGTGCCTCCTAGCCCGGCGTTCTCAAAGCCGGGCTTCGATAGCGTCGTTAGAGCAGGGGACCGACCGAAGTCGGTTGCATGAGGTTCGGGGGTTGTAGGTGTCGTTTGGCGGACTATTGTTATGTTTTTGCTCCCGTATTGCTGGCTTGAAAAGGGGCGTGGGGAGGGTGTTATGTCGCTCACGCATGCACGCACGCACACGTATGCTTCACGTCTTCGACCTTTGTGCTTGTCCGTACCTCGTTCTTAGACTGCACATGCTCCCTTGCGTCCGCTTGCATTTACCCTCCCATATCCGCATCATGTTGTGCTCTTCTGTCGATGAGAAACGGACCTCCTTGTTAGTAGTATATCGTCGTGGCGTGGCTTGGTTGCCTCGCATGCTTGGGATGGACTAGTAGAGTTTTGGATATTGCGTTCCATGCTGTCGCTTCTTAGGTGTGCCTCTTACTGGCACCCATTGTACACAGTTACAAAACCGCTCTTTTGCTCCTCACCTCGTCAGCGTGCACACCATGAAGCATCGAATGCCTATAGCGTGAATATTCCAGGTCCAGATTAAGAAGATGAATACAAGGAAATTAGAAAGATCTACTATGAGTCTTCTGCTCTCTAGATATCCGGTCCCAACCCACCGCATCGTCCATCTTCGACAAGCTCTCCTCGCTCGCCCACAGCTGTTCCTCCAGTGCCGGCGTCGTGCCCGGGCGGTGGTGCCGGTGCTCAATGAGGAAGCGCCGCGCCGCGGAGCGGATCGCGACAAAGTTGCGTGCCTCGGGTTCGAGGGGCGGGCTACCCTCCGTCCTCTTCGGCACGAGCTCGTCGACGATGCTCACGAGCGCGGACGCGAGCTTGTGCGTGTAGAACGCGTTGTCCTTCTTGAACCGCACCGCGGCGCGCGCGTGCTCCGCCTCCGCCTCTCCCTTCTCCGTCGAGAGGTATTTCGTGAGGTGCAGGTGGTGCGCGATGCGCAGGCACTGGCGCATCGCGGCCTCGTCGTCTGTCTCGAACGCCGCGCGCGCGATGCACGACGCCGCCGCGGCGTCGGGGAGGAGGTTCTTGCCGTGCGAACGGGCGGCCTGCTGCGGGGTGTCCGTCGCGCCGTCGGCGAAGTCCTGCGCACGGAAACCGCTCATAAGCTCGAAAGTGCGCATCGTGCTGTCCCAGTCCTTCGCCCGCCAGCATGCGACGAGCACGAGCGTGTACGTCGAGAGCCCGGGGCGGATGGTGTGCCCGCGGTCGCTCGTGACCTCCTTTTCGATCATCCACTCGAGCACCTGCAGCGCGTGCGCGGCCTCTGTCGTCGAGCCCGTCGCTGCAAGCGCACCGTACGCGGAGAGGACGTGGTCCATGTGACCGCGGTCGAGAAGGGGCCACTCCTGCGCCATGAGCTGCTGGACGAATGTCACACAGAGCCGATGCTTCTTCGCCGCGTTGCAGAGCCAGAGCACGTCCGACAGCAGCGCGCCGCTGAGCTCGACGGTCGCGGCGGGGGCGGTCTCGCCGGGCTTCGCGAGCCCGACGTACTCGCGGAGGACGTCAAACGCGACGACCTGATCCGCTGGGCGGCCGAGCGCGAGCACGGTGAGGAAGCTTGAAATGAGAGGCGCGTCGATGCGCACCGAGGTGTCGCCCTGCTCGAGCCGTTTCGTGAGCTGCCGCCAGACGAGGCGGGCGTCGGAGGCGTTGCGCTCGCGGAGGGTGCGCGCGGCAGGATCGTCGCCTGGTGTCACCGTGCTGCTGTGTCCGAGCGCGCCGAGGACGACGGTGTAGGTGATGATGTCGGGAGAGAAGGGCCCGGACTGGTCGAGAGCGTTGTAAACGTCGAACATGCGCTGTTTTTGGTCGGCACGGGAGAGGACGGAGAGGTAAGCATTGATTGGGGCGACACTGTACTCGGGGCTTTGGGGGTTGTGGTCCTTTACGAGTTCGATGTATTCGAGGAAGTTCTCGTAGGTCTTGTGGACGTTCTGGAGGAGCTTCGTGCGGTCCTCCCAGGATGGCACGCGCATGAAATGCGCCCATGAGTGTGGTGAAGGTGCGCAGGACTGGTTTCAAGCCGCGCCGCTTCATCTGCGATTGCATTGTCAGACGGAGGAGTGAGGTAGGTGCTGGTAGGGGTGGCATTACTCACGTCGATGTATAGCTGGTAGGCCAGCTGGAATCGACCGTCGCGACCGGCACGGCTGATCATCGTGTTCCAAACTGCTGGATTCTGCGCATCTAATGGCATGATTTTGAGAGTTTCGATGGCTTCATCCATTTTGCCCTCCTCGCACAGCTTGGTCAACCTCATCGTGAGCTCATATGGCTTGAGAAGACGCTTTGGTTTTAACACCGTTCCGCCACCTTCCTCTGACCTCGCCTTCGCCTTCCCTTTCCATGGCTTCTGTGCCCCTTCTGCGTTGCGAGGAGGATACGTGGCTTTGATGGGGAAGCCTTTTGGGATGCTGTGGACGTAGGGGCAGCGCGGACACCGGTGAATGTCGAGAGTCGACGCGTGACGCCCGCGAGAGGTGGGCAGGCAGCCCGCAGCATTGTTTCCGCACCAGATGAAGAAGGAGAGAGGAGAAACAGGAGAAGAGCGGCAGCTGGCGAGGTGGCAGTTGAGCACAGAAGACAGCCGAGAGGCGCGTGTCATTCGATGGCGGGCGGCTACGCGCGAGGATTTGCGGCAACGCGGGTACGTGACTTGTTCGTCGCTTTCGCGCAGAACCGACTCATAACTCGGAGTGTGGTCCAGCGCCGGATAGATTGAGCCATGCATCCTTGATGTCCCTGCTTTCGCTCTTATCTTCTCGCCATCTCTCTGTACATATAGCTTTCCTTCCTGCTCTCCTCCGCCGCCGCACCATGGCCACAAAAACCTACCGCGAAGCAGTCGACCATCTCAACACCCTCCAGTCCAATGCCGTGGCCATAGCCACAGGAGAACGCTTCAATGAGCCCGCCATCCCGGTGATGATCGAATATTTGGGTAGAATAGGGTATAGCGCAAGTCGTTTCCCCATGACTCCATGATTGGCCTCATCGTAAACGTCAGTTGTAGCCGTCCGACTTGAACAAGTTGAACGTAATCCATATCACCGGCACCAAAGGGAAAGGCTCGACGTCCGCGTTTACGGACTCAATTCTTCGTGCTGTGCGTCCGGATTGGAAAGTTGGTGAGTAAACGCGTTTCTCACAGGCCGGCTGCCCACTGAATTCCGACGGAAGGTCTATATACCTCGCCCCACCTGGTCGCTGTCCGTGAACGAATCCGTATAAATGGCGCGCCCATCGATGAGCCCACATTCGTAAAATACTTCTATGAAGTATGGGATAGGCTCCAGCAAACTACCGAGGTACGTCGTACGCGAGAATCAGCGTTCACAGCTGTTCAGAATGAGATCTAGATGGCAAACCCAAGGGTACCAGTCATGCCTGGATACTTCCGTTTCCTGACCCTTGTGGCATACCACGCATTTCTACAGCTCAAGGTTTGCCTCAACTTCAAGAGAGAATATCTCAATGCTCATCTTTGTCAGGTTGATGCCACAGTGCTCGAAGTTGGTGTCGGTGGAAGATACGACAGCACGAACATAGTCCCCAAGCCTGTCGTCACTGGAATCACGGCCCTCGGTATCGATCATGTTTCCATACTCGGCAAGACTCTGAAGGACATTGCCTGGCAGAAGGCAGGCATCTTCAAGGTAAGAGCTTACACTTGTGCATATATTGTGCCAGGACCAATCCTATACCGTCTCCAGGAAGGTGTCCCGGCCTTGACCGTCGAGCAGCCAGAAGAAGCCGCACCAGTCCTGAAGGAGCAGGCTGAGATAGTGAAGGTCGGGTTTCTATCTGGATTATACATCTGTCTGCGAAGCTCATCATTAATCAGGCTTCGGAGTTTGAAGTCCTCTCACCTACACCCGGGCTTTCAAACCTCAAGCTCGGTACGCATCTGACGAGTTGGTCTCATTTGATTTATCCCGCTCACTGCGTCGTAGGGTTGGCCGGCAGCCACCAGTATCAGAATGCGAACCTCGCCGTTGCACTGACCAAGAAGTTCCTAGCTGCCCAAGCAGCGCAAGTCTTCGATGAAGGTCTGCCCGAGAGCTTTGTACAGGGCTTGAAGGCAACCAAGTGGCCGGGGCGTTGCCAGACCATTGCTGATCCCAAGCACGCGAAGACGACGTGGTTCCTTGACGGCGCGCACACGCTGGAGAGTCTTGACTGCTGTGTGCAGTGGTATGTCAGTCCTGACATCGCGCTTAGATCTCCAGATAGCTTGTGAGTCATCCTTCACTGCTTAGTGGGTCGTAAGCTGAAATGTCCTCCGTGTTATGCAGCAGCCAGCGTTCCAAAGTACTGATCTTCAACTGCACGAGTGGTCGCACCGGAAATGTGTTTCTTGAAGCGATGCTCGCTCGCACATCCGAACAGCTCCAGAAGTATGGACGTGCAGAGCAGGCCGGCGCTCTGTTCGACCAGGTCATCTTCTGTGCGAATGTCACCTATGCCGACGGCAACTTTAAGGGCGGTACGTGACGTGTTAGGTGACGGTCAGTCATTGAGATCAGGTATACTCACAGATCGTTCAACAGATCTCACCACAAAGGCTCTGTCCGATGATGAGCTGCTGCACCTAAAGACGCAGCACGAGCTCGCCGATGCTTGGTCTGCTCTCCTTCCGTCATACCCCCGAGACAATATCCACGTCCTACCTCTATCGAGCACGCAGTGAACGTTGTTCGGAAACTCGAGGCTTCTGGTGAGAAGACCGTGGACGTCCTCGTGGCAGGAAGCCTGCATCTCGTCGGGGGTGTCATCGAAGTCGCCGGTCTGTCCGACGTGGCGCTCTGATTTGATCTCATTCTCGTGCACTCACCTACTACCCTACCTCGAGCTCATCCTCCTGGTCTCGCATTTCATGTCTGAGATGCTTTCGAATAGATGTCGGTATATCATGCGCATTACCTAGAGCGTAGTAGTAGGGTTTGTAGCCTTCAACAGGCCCGTTTAGTTACCAAATAATGTACTTATGTCCGCCTGTCCATGTCTGGTATGCGTGTGCGCTTCGGAGAGTGGTAGTGCAGACTGAGTTCCGGGTGCATCGATGACGATGCTATGGGTTCCGAGTCCGTTTTGTTCTGCTCTTGGTTTGTTCCGCTCCGTAGAAATGTATGGCCTGCGACGGGTGGATCGTCATTAGCGTACTTCGTAGAAACATGCCAATGCAATACGCATACCTTCTGGTCCAGGAAATGTTCGTACTTTGCCCTTGAGCCTGGTTTTCTTCTCCGTGATGCCGCTGTCTGCGGCGAGCTGCATGAAGACGTCGAAGTGTATGGGCTGCATGGAAAGAAGCCATGTTCAGAATCCCGGAAACGCAGACGACGAGCAACTCGAAACCATACCTCGTAACGCAAGATGCGGAGATGGAGCATCTCGTCCTTGAGGATGGCTTCCTTGAGCTTCGCGCTCAGATCCTCTTGCGATATGTCCTTCCCCGCAGCCGCGCTAGGCTCAGCATCGCTCTCATCCGCCGTCACCTTCTTCGGCCGACCTCGTTTCTTTTTTATCACGGGCTCGACTAGGGGCGGAGCGGAAACAGGTTGTTTTCTAATCTTCGATGGCCCTGCGACGGGTACTTCGTCTTCCGGGATTGCCGCCAGGACTCGTCTGGGCGGACACTGGGGCGAGCCTGGAGGGAGAGGCTTCGACCCCGACCTCGTTACGGGCTCGCTGTCGGCCTCAGGGTCGTAGTGCAAAAACGCATCCCCACCGCCGCCATACTCATCCCACAAGTCGTGCTCGTCAGCCCAATCATTCCATTGGTATTCATAACCGTCCTGTACACCAAAGTCCATGTCATAGTCGCTGCCCGTAGTGAGCGGGGGAGCCGTCATCACCTACGGGCGACGGGCTCCCCCGAGCGAGCGAGGACGGCGACCGCAAGTCTGGGGCTGCTGGGGCGACGGCGGCGGCGCGGGGACTCGTCTGCGTCGCTAAGGGTGGAAGAAAGCCTGCGTTTGAGCTGGGGGAGGAGGATATTTCGATGACGGACTGGTTGTTATCAGTCTCGTTTAGGATGGGATGATGGGGATAACGCTTACAGGCCGTGCGGGAGAGGACTTGCTCAGGTCGGCTCATCCTCTGACGTGTCATGGAGCGAAATAGGTTCGTCCATTGCATCCTCTGAATGCCGGTGTAAGCCACCGATATAAGTTTGAACGACGGAGAGACGTACCGTTTAAAGGGACAACTGTACGGCTTAGCCCCGCACTGTTTGTCAGTTTACTAGGGGCGAACACTTGTGTGGTCGGAGGCATGCCATCTGCGGAGCCGACCTCGGCCATCGCGGATGCCAATGCGCTCCTGGTGAACACCTGAGTAAGAGGGCAGATATCCGACTCCCCAGCGATGGCAGCTCCGCGTCGACGATGCCCCTTTTGGATGCGGGCGACGCCTAGTCGACTAGAACCAAACACTTGAGTGGTATCCGCTGGTTGTATGCCCGGAAGGTCATTGATGACGGCAACGTTGCTTCTTGTGAACGCTTGGGTAGCGGGAGGCATAGCTGAGCCGGCACCTGTCGAGCTAGTAGAGCTTTCTCCCAGTTGTTGAGATACGTTACGGCCAGGAGCACCATCATGAACGTTCTGGAGCAGCAAGCGAGCCTTGTCGAGGATGCTACCCCGGGTCTCAGAAACGTTCTTGATTGTCTGCTCTACTTGCTTCCGGGGACCCGACCTTTTCTGTCGCTTGTCCTTGAGAGTCTCTTCTAGGAGCGTCTCGGGCACAGACGGCGCCGGCGGCCCGGGGGATGCTTTCGACTTGGACGATGAAGCTAACAGGCGGCAACTTGGCAAGCTCTGTGCGCAGGAGCACACGGACGGTCTCGTCGGTGAGTCTGTTCTTCTTCGCGCAGGACTGGATATGCTTCATCTTCTCCTTGACGGTCTTCCGTGCAGTCCATGCAAGCTCGCAGGAGACACACGTGAGCAGCCGCGATAGTTGGGCATCTGTAAAGTCCTCGGTAAAACGATGGGTCGGGGTGACAGTGCGCTTCACACCAGACGTAACCTCCGGTGTCTGAGAATCTCGTTCGACGGGCGACGGGGTCTTCGACGCGGTACGTCGAAGCGGATTAGGAGCGGCATACGCAAAGTGTCCGAGCTTGAGCTTGCCCGACTCGCTGCCAGCGTCGCTCTCATTCTCCGATAAGTCTGGAGAGGTGCGCGTCGACGTAGGGAGCGGGGCAGAATCTGACGGTTTCTGATTGCTTGCCTTGGGCAAACCGAGAACACGTCTAATGGATGGAAGGGAGTCTTCTAGCGTGTCATCTAAGATTTCTTGTCAATTTGGTATTTTGAGTTACCGTTCACGCTGAGACGTACCTCCACTAATCTCGATGCCCAGACCGTTGATGACGACGTGGTCGCTGCCGGCTTCGCGTGACATGCCTCGAGGAAGGTCAGGACTGGTGGAAGATTCTTCGCTATCTGGAAGTGCGGATCAACTGCTTGAATCTCTGTGTACGTGTACGGCATCGCACTAACAGTTGCGACTCACCAGACACGTCAATTATCACGAGAGGTGCAAGTTGAATCTTAGCTGGGAAGCGATCTGGAGTGCTCGGACGGGAGGGACTAGTGTCCGTGAGCTCAATCACGTCTTGCGCTGGTTGTGAGACGAGGACCACAGGAGTCTTCTTCCTTTTGACCGGGCGCGTCTTCGCCGCCTGGAGCCTCCGCTCCTCTCGCTCCGGCTCCGAGTCTTCGACGTAGGCTGCGGTCGTGTCGCTCTTAGCTTGGGAAGCATAATTCTGACTGCGCGAGAAGGACCCTGGAGGGAATGGACGCGTCATGTGTCTACGCTTCGCGTCCGTAGCACCAAACACCTGAGTGCAGATAGGGGAGCAGAGCTGCTGCAGCAACAACGGAGAGCACGTGGGGATGCTGGCGGGGGAGAGGGTGCTGCTTGGGCTCGCGAAGTGGGAGAAACGAGCGGCGGAGGGGACGCGCCACATACGCGGTCGCGCGTCGAGTGTCGCGGAGTGCGGGGGTTGGACTCGGCGTAGGGAAGCGAACAGACGCGTCGCGCGTTGGAGCGAGGCGCGTGGCGTTGTTTACGCGTTGTTTGGTCCATCCGCGACTGTGGCCCTGAGCGCCGGGCATGTCGCCTCGCGCTGCCCTGCAGGGCCCTCGACCCAAGCCTTGCCCTCAAATTCACACCGTCGATCCCTTCTTTCCCCCCTCAACGTGTCCGCGCATCGCCAGGGCTCTCTCTCTCTGTATTTAACTCACATCGTCCAATCCTACACTCTCTGCGTGTGTTTTCCTTGCTCCATTTCCACCGCACTCTCCAGCCACCATGAGTCCTCCAGCGCAAGCCACTCCGCAGGAGCCTGTGTCACCCGAGGAGCTGTACAATGTCGTATGCGGCGCCGCGTCCCAAAATCCAGCGCAGGTCCAAGAGTCCACAAATCGACTCAAGGACCTCCTTACACGACCCGGAGCGTATGACATCTTGCACGAGATCGCCGCTCAGAAGACCGTCCCTCTACAGGTCCGCCAACAGGCCATAATCCAGTTCAAGAACGCGACCACTGGTCATTGGAGGTCCAACAGGTGAGCATCACGCGTTGTACATTCCATTCGTTACCACATAACTCCCTTGTATAGAATCTTCCCTCCTGCAGCCAAGGAAAGGATACGGGCCCGCACCATGACCTTCCTAGACGAGACTGACGATATTCGTGAGCCTTCGTTTGTGATACTTGAGTACACTTGCTGTATGCAAATCATCCCGAATGCATTATAGATTGCCCAATGCAACGCATTGGTCGTCGCCAAGATCTCCCGAATCGACTATCCCGTCTCCTGGTCAGTCCACCCGCACAAGCATGTCACTTACATGTACTCACGTCAGTCATTGTCATCAGGAAGGACCTAATGTCACAATTAGGAGGAGTTATCAACTCCTCCGTAGAGGCTCGCTACTCTACCGGTGATCCAAACGCGACGCTCATGCTGCGTCGTGCGCTCCAAGTCCTCAATGCCATCCTCAAGGAATATGCTGGGTTCAAAATGCTCACTGGGGTAGCAACTATGGGCAAGGTACGAACTTACATCTAGTTTTTCTTTCTCATACCCACACCTTTCCTGCAGCTCGTTGAAGAGCTTCGGTTGCCTCTCCAAGCCCACTACGCGAGGATATCATCCTCTTTGTCCTCCATCAACCCCGCATCCCTCAGCCAGGTCCGCACGGCAGAAGACCTCCTCCTCACCCACCTTACTTTCAAATGTCTCGTCAAGCTTGCGTTCTGGGCGTATCACCGTTTTGCCTGCTGTCGAGACTACCATAATTTCGCGCCATGGGTCCGAGAGTTTTTTCAGAATTCGGCCGTCCAGCTGCAGGCCCTCTCGGAGCTGCGCATAAACCTTGTCTCTGCGCTCGGGGCCCCTCTGGAGACGCCATGACTGAGCGCACCGTCGACCTGCTCACGCGTCATGTGCGTGTTTTCGGGAAGCTGTTCAGGCGTATGCAGCGGGACAATGCGGCGAATTTCGTGACCCTTCCCATGTGTGGCGACTTGGTGCTATACTATTGGAGCAAGGTCGTCCAGGCGACTAATGGGAAACCAGAGCAGATTGCAGGTGCGGACCCGTCTAAATGTCCAGTTCGTTGAACGCAGTGCCTAACTCCTGTCTAGACTCGTCTCTTGCCGTTTTCCCTGTTCGCTTCCTGGTGCAGGGCATGGCGCTCTTCCGCGAGAGCCTCGCCCAATGGGCGCCCGTGAAGAAAGACGGCTCAACGAACGACAGAGGTATGCTCGCTGACTGTATATGCATCAGCAATGTTCTTGCTAACCTGTGTCTGTAGTGCTCACACAAGAGTTCGTGGAAGATGCCGTCAAGATCCTGGTGACCAGATTCATTCCGCTGAACCCCTCGGACCTCGAGGAATGGATGGCCGATCCCGAGGAGTGGGTAAACGCAGAGGAGAAAGAGAACGAACAATGGGAGTATGAACTCAGAGTGGGTCCGTTTCATGTGTCAAAATGTGCCTTCGGACTAACGATTTCTAGCCTTGTGGCGAGCGTGTCCTGATGACTCTGGCCACTCAATATCCGCAGTATGTTAAGCCATTAATCCACACCACCTTCAACAACCTGGTCGGTGAGTGAATCACTAACCGGGTTTTCTTCGATGGTTTACATGCTCATAGTTTTGTCTAGGCACACGCGCTACGGACCTACCAGCGATCATCCAGAAGGAAGCGCTGTACTGTGCAGTTGGCCGTTGTGCTCTCCGTCTAAAAGACACAATACCATTCGGGGAATGGCTGGATAAGTCTCTTTTGGCTGAAGCTCAAGAAACGCATCCAAGGTCTGGCTGTCATAGGCAATGACACATATCACGATACACTGACCATGCCACGCTAGCTATTGCATCGTCAAAAGGCGAATCGCGTGGCTGCTGGGCAAGCTGATCTTGGACGAGTGCCTCATAGCGAACAACACTACCCTCTGGCAAGTCCTCGTCCATCTACTTCAAGATCAAGGGTCCCGGCTCCGATGCGGTCGTTCGCCTCACAGCCGCAATAAATATCCGAGAGTGTGTCGACGTATGTCCACATTGGATCGATGTTTATGACCCGTGTAATTCATGCCCGCAATATCTAGAGCTTGAACTTCGACGCGGATTCGTTTGCGCCATTCTTGCCGACGGTTGTGACGTGCCTGGTGCAGCTAATCGCTGAGGCGGACTCGCTCGAGGCCAAACGGCGAATCAACGATAGTCTGAACACGGTCATCGAACGCGTAGAGGCTCGGGTATGCTTTATACGCTGTATTCCTTCTGGTTAACGCTGATCAGCTGTGGTAGATCATTCCTCTGATTGGTATAGTCGCGGCGCCAATACCTCAGCTTTGTACGTTCATCCGTTTTCTCAAAAGTAAAAAGTTGCTCAGCGTGTATTTCAGGGACTGCGGCGGAAGAGGATTGGCTTTTCAAGGCCTGTCTGCTGGTCACTGTCCAGAAACTTGTCGAGGTATGTTCCTGGGCCTCCTAGACGGACAGTGATGCTCACCCCGAATAGTCAGCGAAAGAGCATGCCAACTCCCTCAGCCCTCTCATTGTACCTCTCATCCGCGATTCCTTCGTTCCACCTGTGAGCGATATGTTTAATTTTCCTGGTCACGTGCACGTAATTGACTAGAGACTTGGTGTAGGCGCAAATACAGCTCGAAACCGACGCGTTCGCACTTTGGTTAAGTGCATGCGGAATACGAACACGATCGACGGCGCCCCCGGTCTTGTCGAGCTCGTGCCTTTGATCATCCAGCAGCTTTCAGGAACATGGAGATGTTGGGCACGATCGTACACGTCCTCGAGGCGTACTTTTTGCTTGATGCTTCCCGCATCCTTCAGGCAGGTGTCCACCCAGTCTTCACACCTGTTGTTCTTAGTCCGCTCCATCAGGTCGCTGCCGCGGAGCTGTTTGGCGCATTCAACACGGCGATGAAGGAAGCCCTTTCCGCAAACCTCAAGCACATGACCGGTGCTCTTTCTCTGCTGACGCAGGTCGCACCGTCCGCATTGTGGGGAGAAGCATTGCATACATCTGGCGTTTTCGCATCTGTTTGGAAAACACTTGAGGAGGACGAAGTAACGTTCAAACACCTTCAAACACTACTCACGAAACCAGGCTAACATCCCCTCTGCCAGTTCCCATCGCACGTACTCACCGAATACGTCTACTTCCTCGCCCGCATCGCGATCGCCGACCGGCAACTCTTCCTCCAGCTCGTCTCCGCAACCGCCGCGGCGCTCAACCTTCCCGAGGAGAAGGTCTGGGAGCCGATCCTCAACCAGTGGTGGACGCGGGTACGTCTCTACCTCTCCTCGCCGACGCTCGCACTCCTCCTAATCAAGCCCACTCCACTCGCCGCGCGGCAGTTCGACAACATGTCCGAGCCGCATCTGCGCAAGCTGACCGCCATGGGCATCGCGAACCTCGTGTCGACGGGCAAGCACGACGTGCTTGACCGGCTGTCGACCGAGATCTGCAATCTGTGGATCGACGTGTTTGGGGAGATCAAGGAGGCGCAGAGCAACGCCGAGGACGAGTTCGTGCTGTCCTTTGTTTTGGTTGTTTTCCACGGAGATGTCTAACCATTTTGGGCAGCTCGTCGCTGACGCTGTATTGGGACCGGCCGTTCGACGACACGAACACGGACACGGAGGGGACGTTGGAGCACGAGCGGCGAAGAGCGGTATGAGAGATCCCGATTCGTATGAGTTAGTGGACGGGGCATTGCTCACGCTGTTTTTCCAGATCTTCGACAACGACCCCGTACGGACGGCCTCGCTCACGGCATACATTGGCGCCAAGCTGCGCGAAGCCGAGGCGGCGTGCGGCGGTGGAGCGGAGCTGCAGGCTCGCTACCTCGCGAATGCCGAACCGCTCCTCTTGAAGCAGATATACGATGCGATTACGGGGAATCGACCATAGATATTGGATTACGCTGGCTAGTGCTGTGGAAGGAATCCCGGTCTCTCTTGCATATCGTCGCGTCGAAATGCTATGTCGAACTGCTCCGATTTCTCGTGCCCTCCCGCCGTGCCCGCGTCATCCTCCTATATTCTAGCAGTGCTTACAATCAGTCCGTTGGCAGTAATGTCATTGTTTGAAGTGCAAGCTCTCCAGGTGTGTTGGTTCCGAATGACTCCTGCCTTGCGCGGGCGGCGGCATGAACCGTTTGTCGTGTCATCCCAAGTTGTCTTCATTGGAGAATGAGGATAGTTTCATTCATTGCTCCTGGTATTCAGGCAGCTGGGAGAAGGGATTTGCTGGCAAAGCGTAGGAGGTGAGGTGCAAGTTGGATGAACGTTACACCTTCAAGAACGACTAGATGTAAGCATTACGAAGAACACAACATCGATGTTCTAGTCGCCATTATCAGGCAGGGGGTGAAAGAGTGGTGCACGATTGTCGTTATGATGAGTTAGTACAGTCAGACATTCTCGATAACAAGTTGGATGTACATTCAATCGCTAGCCTGAGAGTCTGAGAGAAGGAGGGTCAAAGTACAGGCGACGATCGCTCTTCGTCGATGTAGTACAGTAGTACCTATGTACATAGTAACGAACAAACATAAACAACAGACCAATGAAAGGCCAACGCCTTAAACAACATATGTAAGTGTGTGCGGCAGCCAGCTGGAAGTACTACAGATGCGTCTTGTCACATGCTGCCCTCCCAGGTCCCGCCGGAGATCATGCTCCTCGGCCACAGTTCAATGAGCTGGTCCCTCTCCCTCTGCAGCAGCTGAGAGACAGCGCTGAGCGCACGGAAGAGACGGCACATTTCCTCTTGGCCGACAGCGATTGCACGCTCGAGAGCGTGCACATCCTCCGGCCTTAGCGGCATGACCCCAAGTGGGACCAACTGGTGTGAGACCGATAATGTGAAACCCGATGTGGGGACCAGGAGGGAGAGCACATACCCAGTGCCTGGCATCTCCGCCGAGCTCGTCGAGAAGGCATGCGGCCTGGTATAAGTACCCTTGGGCTGCGACTGCATGTGCCTGGCGCAGGCTGTTCAGCGCGGTGGCAGGCACCTGTCACAAGAGTGTCCCAAGGGGTGAATCGATGAGGGAAGCTCAATAACCACCGCATTCAGCTCACTTGGTTATCCCTGCCCGCGATCATGGCCATGGCAGAGTCGCGGAGTTGTGATCGGGCGTTAAGCCACGCGTTGATGACAGCTTGCTCTTCTTCGGTGGCTGTACCCGCCATGATGGTGTCGACAGTGGTCTGAGCATGGCTCATGGTAATGAGGATAAGGTGGTACAGGAGGGTTCGGTGTGGAGTGGGGGGGCGGGAGGAAAAGTTCGTCAAGTGTGGTCTTATTTATGGCGGACTCGATGAGAGAGCATACCTTGCAAGTCTATTTGGCTTGCCAGGAGAGTCCGACACCTTGAAATGACATTGGTATGCCTCCTATTTTCTTGCCCACCACCACGCGACTTGGACGGAGGGTCCTCTCCCGCACTCCCACCTAAGGCGCTCTCTTCGCGAAGGGGTCGCGAAACATCCTCTCGAGGCTGTTTCAAGCTGATTGGTTAACGTGATTGTCCCAAACGGGGCCAGATAGACGATGTCGATGAGTCGTCGGTAGAGGTCTGTGGATGATGGACGACATAAGGGAAGAAGGGAACAAGTAAACCGAGTGCCAAGGCAGCAGCTGACCCAAGCAAGGTCGGGGATCGCCTGTTCGACGACGGGCGGGATCGGAGGCGCTGTCGGCTGCCGGACAGGCGAGAAACCCTTTTCGCAGCGGGACCGAGGCGCCTATACAGCGGACGAGGCTCCGTGCCAAGGCGTACGACGCAAGTCGGGGATCGCGCGGCGGCGCTGGCCGAGGCTAGTATCTGCTGGGAGGGCCGCTTGCTGAACTGGGAGACAAAGAGGAAGCCCAAGACGTGGGATTTGTGCTCGCTTGAGCTCGGCGGGTTTTCAGGGTCTACGGCCCTCATGCATGGCTTCTCAGTTGATCCCCCGCACCCTCTCCTCTTCACTCTTAATTTGCATCGTACTCGAACTCAGTCGAGAACATGGTTCATCGTCCTTGGAATGTGTCCGATGGCCCATCATGGACATAGCTCTGAGGATTTCAACCCTGTGATGCTGTTGCCTCACGAAGAGATACGGCGAGCAGAGAATATCGCATTGACGGATGAACGACTTGGGTTGCGAACAAGACGTACCAAATTGCCCATGCGTTCACCCATCCAAATGGGCGTCTAACGAAAGGGAATAAGTACATGGACAGGCAGACAGGCATCCCACCCCCAATCCCGCTCTTCTGCAGGGCTATTTTTTGGGCTTCCCAAAGAAGTCCTTCAAACTGCCCTGCGCGCTGGGTTTGGGCTTCGCGCCTGCGCTCTTCTTGACGCTGTTCGAGCGTGCGACGGGCTTGAGCGGCTTGGGGGCGCTCTCCTGGGGCTCGGCATCGTCGTTGCCCTTCTTGGGCTTCGCCGCCGACGCCTTTTTCCCCTTCGCTGTTTCTTCGCCTCCTTCGCCTCTTCCGCCGCCGCCGCCGCCTCCTCGTCCACGGACTCGTACTCGAACACGTCCGTCGACTCTGGGGTGAGCGTAGCGCTCATCAGCACCCTTCATGCGGAGCAGTCGCGGAGAAGCGAAAACGTACGCATGTACCCCTTCGGGTCCGTCGTAACGACGGTGCGCTTGACGAGCTTCTTCTTCAGCCCGTTGCGCCCTATAGGCACGGGCTCTTTCGCCGCCTTCTTCTTACGGGCCTGCGGCTTCTTTGGCTGCGGAATGTCCTCTTCTATGTCCATGTCCTCGTCGTCCTCTCGCTCCGGTTCCGAGGGAGGCACGGGCTCTGGCTCAGACGCAGCCATCTCGACGTCCTCATCGCTCGGGATCGCGGGGGATGATGCGGGCTTTGGTCGGGGACGGCTCCGGGAGGCGTTCTCGACTTCGTCTGTGCAAGTCGGGATCGCGGCATGACGTGTTGATCAGCACGCGTGTTGCACGAAGGGCGAGGAGGAGGCTGAGGGCACGCACCGTCGTCCATGTCCATCATTGCCCGGAGGCTTCGCTCTTCTGCGGACTGGAGCGCGTCGGCGATGGTGGACGCTCGGGACTTGCCCTTGCCCTTGGGCTTTGCGGCAGGAGCGTCATCCTCGTCCTCGTCGTCGGACACGACGCGATTCTTTCTGAGTCTGATGTCGTTCGCTGGCGCAGGCTTGGATTTCTCCCCTTTCACCTTTGGCTTCTCCTCTTTCACCTCCAGTTTGTCTTCCGTGTCAGATGCTGGCGGGGGCGCAGCTTTGCGCTTGACGCCGCGCTGTCACATAAGGAGTTTGTACTCAGTGCAAATGGACATGGGTGTGAACGGTCCCACCTTGCCACTGTCCTTCGGCGACTCGCTTTCGGACTTGGTCGGCGTCATCTGCTTGTCCTTACGCAGCGGGGACTCTTCTTTCTTCACCTTTACGTCCTTGCCGTTCTTTTTCTCTGCTTCAGGCGCCTTCTTGGCTTTGCTCCAGTCAAGCTTGCCAGTCGCCTTGGGCTTGCGTGTATCTGACTTATCTTTCCCGCTTTCTGCTGGCTTCACATCCTCGCTCGGCGCCTTGAGCGTGGGTTTGCGAGATACGGGTTGCGGAGCCTTGGACGAGGACGCGATAGGAGGAAGTACTTTGCCAATCTACGTAGCAACGTCATGATAGGTAGACTGTAGAACGCGGAGAGGATGCTTACGCGAACGTCTGGACTGACTATGCGACCAAGGGCAACAGAGGATACTGGCGCATCAAGCGCGTCCGCCTTGTGCACGCTGACAGATGGATCGCAAATGTGGCCCGCATCCTGAAAAATACCTGAGACAATGCGCACTAGGACATTCGTGAAGGAACGTACCTTGAGAGGTGATGGGCTCAGACAGTATATGTGGACAGAGAATATGCGCGCATACTTTGGACTTTGCATCTGAGAGGGGAAGAAGTGATGTGTTAGGGAACAATCTTGACGAAGAGGAGTGTGACGTACCTTCAAGGTCGTTCTCGCCTACGAGGGTCATGGTGGTTATAGGCACGTCCTCCTGGTCTTCCTCCTCGTTCTCATCCTCAGCCAACTCTGAATCTACATCCATGCTGTCGTCTGTCATTTGTGACGAGCTGGCCAGTTTTACACGCGGTTGCGGCACGGGTTGGCCCGAGATGAGATATGTGGCGAAGGAGCGGGTGTCGGGGGAGACGGAGTTATTGTGGAACGTGGCTAGCTCACTGCAGAATGAGTTTGGTCAGCACACAGTTTGAAGGGCGTCGAGTATGTGTCTCACTTCTTGGCCGCATTGACATGGATGCCAAATTGGCGACTGAGAGACCTGAACGTGACCTTGCATGGTTGGGTGGTCAGCGCAACTCGGATGGAAGTTGAGAGGAAGGCTGGAACGACTCACGACGTTCTTGTCGATGTAGATCTGCTTCGTGAGATAGTCGTCGATAGTAGCCATGTTCTGGAGGACGTGTGGGGCGAGCAGAAAGAGCGGATGCAAGAAGGTGAAGGTGGTGGCCAAACTCGACGCGTCCTTGACGCGTAGGAGCGGCTGCGGCTGCGGCGGAGTCGCGAGAGGCGTGACCTCGGCTACGCGTCTGTGGCTATCGCACACCGCGACAAGAAGCGCTCGCCGAGTCTGTTCCCTCTCAGCACCATCCCACCACCATCCAATGCCCGACCGACCCATGCACTTTCAATCAGTCTTGAGCGTGCGCTCACCTAACATATGAATATTATTCCAGTCTGTACTGCCGGTGGATCGATCCTTCCCTGTCACAGCTATTCTATTTGCTCAGCCTGGCTCCACCGGCAGTTTCTGTGCTTGGGAGACTTCAACCTAGTTACTCAAGCATCGCTCACTTGACCAGTGGCGATAAAGCGTGTCCAATAGTCAGGGTGCCACTGCTCTTCAAGCTTGGGGGTTCTACCAGGGTTGTCGCCGCCCATGGCTTCTCTTCTTGATATAATGCTGCGAAGAACTCCTGTTGCTGCTTACTCAAATTTTTCCGATCTTCCTACCTTCCTACTCTCGGAAAACGCCTCCCCAGATTGGTTACAGCAGCAAGGTCGTGGCCACGGATGCCCTTCGAAGCCGGACTGTGAGTCGTCACCGAGTTCTCATGTAGACCCCTTGTGACGACAGCCTCTCAGGGGGGCTCCCGAGCCAAGTTTATATACCTTGGGGTCGGAGATAGAACCCTTCCTCCAGTCCTCTCGATAACGATTCCTATCGTCGTCTCCTATGACTCCTTTACCCGCATTTCACT
The DNA here is from genome assembly GCA_002900995.3 of Ganoderma boninense. NCBI lineage: Eukaryota > Fungi > Basidiomycota > Agaricomycetes > Polyporales > Polyporaceae > Ganoderma > Ganoderma boninense. The sequence goes on from CM035307.1 coordinate 1,848,999, forward strand.
CTCCACGCGAGCTTGTCTGCTCAGGAAAACTAACTATACCTGAGCTATTCGAGTGGCACGCGAAGGAGAACCCACACTACCCATTCTACCACTTCCACGATGGCCAGACGCTCCACGAGATCACCTATGCTCAGGCCATCATAGGGATTCGCCGAGCCGCTCGGTATGTCAAGGCCCGCATCCCGACGTCGCAAATCGTTGGCGTCATCGCGAATGCAGGTAGAGGTTTGCTTGAATGCCCTCGTCGAGACACAGGAACTGATGTTATCGTATAGACACGGTCACCTATACCATCACCCAACTGGGCATTCTCCGCGCAGGGTACACTATGTTTCTTATTTCTCCACGCAACGTCCCGGCCGCGGTAGCCGACATGTTTCGCAAGACTGGGTGCCGCCACCTGCTCTTGACATCGGATACCCCGATCCAATGTCTGGCATGGGCAACGCTGGAGGAAGTAGATGGGGTCACCTTGCACGAGATGCCGGCATTCGACACCCTTTTCCCCGTGGACGCTCCTGTGAAACCTGAGGTAGACAGCGTGGAAGACCTGCCCACGGCATTCGACAAGAATAGCTTGGCCATGATTTTGCACTCCTCTGGTAAACCTATTCAATTATTGCTCTGCATGAGAAGGCGTGACGTCCTCCACATCCGTAGGTTCCACGAATCATCCCAAGCCCATCAGTTGGACGCACAAGAGGATGACAAACTGGACCACTACGCCTTGTGCGTATCTGTTTTGCATGATGAAGTCGTCCCCTTTTGAGTTGGCATGTTCCAGGGTATGGAGACGTGGATTTTGGCGGAGCCTCCATCGCTGTGCATGGGACACCAATGTTTCCACGCTATTGGCGTCTTGATGTATTGCATGGCGGTAGGTTACCGTACAGCTCCACTCCCGATGCATTTGTTGATCCCACATAACCATAGGCGAACGACGGACTGCCACTCGGGGCGTTTCCTCCATCCTCTCCGCCGATGTTTCCTACGCCCGAGAATGTCTTCGATGGCATTGTGAAGACGTCATCTAACTACGTCATGACCGCGCCTGCTATGGTCGAAGTACGTTTTGATCAGGTCAGAGCGATGAGAAGCCATCTAAGACGAAACTGTAGTTGTGGGCGCGAGATCCGATGAAGGTTCAGCACATGAAGACCATGAGAGGTATCGTGAGTCAGCTATTTTCCGATATGTATAGGTCCGACCGTGACCCGATGTTGTTCAGATCTTCGGAGGGGCCCCTCTCGACCAAGGAGTCGGAGATACTTTGGCATCGCATGGGATCGTATTGCACTCGCTCTACGGCAGGTGAGAGGACAAGAAGTGTTATGGCATGAGAGTATGCACTCACGCACTTCCTTCAGCACAGAAGTCGGCGCATTTGCCAAGTTCTTCCCTGGTCAGTTGGGCGTCAGTGCAGAACTTCCAGGAATGTCCTCACTCATACGTCCCACCTACAGCGAACAGCGGAATGGATTGGGCGTACTTCCAATTGAATCCATTGCTTGATCAGAGGGTGATTGATGCAGGAGAAGGCCGACTTGAGCTTATCGTCGTTGTGAGTTCTTAATATCGAGAGACCGAATCTCTGAGAACCAAGAGGATTTACTCATTTTTCTCAAGTCCGACCCGGAGATGCCCCTTCCAATCTTGAACACGAAATTCGAAGGGAAAGATGCATATGCCACGAACGATATTCTTGACGAGCACCCTGCTCGCCCTGGTTGGTACAAGTACTATGGACGTTTGGATGATCAGATTATCCTATCAAACGGGGAGAAGGTGAGCGAGAGAACGACCATTGCGTGGGAGCGTAAGGACACCGTTAACCACCTATGCCCGCTTAGACAAACCCGGCACCTTTAGGTACGCGGTGCTGCTTACTAGGACCAGGTCTCAAGTAACATCCCGTATATAGAGACCATCATTGGCGAGGACCCGTATATCCAGGGTTGCGTCATATTTGGACAGGGCAAATTCCAGAATGGGATATTGGTCGAGCCGAAGCAAGAGTACAAGTTTGACCCGCAAGACGTCGAGCAGCTTGAAAAGTACAGGAGCAAGATCTGGTAGGTCTTGCCTCGCTATCCTTGCGTAGAGTTGTTGATAGCCATTCAGGAAGTCTATTGAACGCGCCAATGAGCTTGCGCCACAGCACTCACGGTTGTTCAAAGAGGTATGTTGTGAGTGGATAATCTGCTGCCAACTCGAGTCTCAAATCCCGTCGCAGATGATTATTGTCACTTCTCCTGAGAAGCCATTCTCTTACAATATCAAGGGCTATCCGCGTCGGTCATGGATTCTCAAGGATTACCAAGAAGACATAAACACTCTATATGCGACGGTAGAAGAGAGTGCTCAAAGCGATGTTATCAGCCCTGCGGAATGGAACTCCAAGAACACATCCGCGTTTTTACGGACTGTTGTCGAGAAGGTGCTCAGGAAGCCTATTCCTGATGACGCCGACTTCTTTAGGAGTGGTTGTGATAGGTATATGTGCCGTCCATTCGATTGGTCTTGATACTCACAGGCCCAACGAACGACAGTCTGCAAGCCACTTGGATCCGCAATACCGTCCTTCGTGCTCTGCGCGAACATTCTCCTGCTTTGGCCAAGCGACTTCACATGAACGTCGTCTACCAAGCACCCACGATCTCTTCATTGACTGAGGCAATACTCCGTGTCGTCCACAACGACAGCACTTCGTTGGCCGCCAGCTCTGCCGACGATCTCGTCAGTATCGCCGAGAAGTATTCTTCGGAACTCCCTCCACGGCCGACACAACTCCGGTCTCGTGAAGGCGAAAAGGATGTTGTTCTGATTACCGGAACCACCGGAGGATTCGGGTGCGACGTCCTGGAGCACTTGCTGCGCGATGAGCGTGTGGGCAAGGTGTATGCGTTCAACCGCCCGGGTTCGCAGGCGATGGAGAGGCAGCTCGCCCGCTTCCGCGAGCGGTCTCTGGACGAATCGCTTCTCCATACGCCGAAATTCCAAATGGTTGAAGCAGCTCTGGACGTGCCAGGGTTTGGCATTGAACCGCAGTTGTTGTCGGAGGTGCGTTCACCTTTATGGTACGAGGCGATGGTTAAGGTGTAAGGGCGAATTGTAGATTCGAGCCTCAGTGACACATATTATGCACAACGGTGCGTTAACATATTGCACCCGATATATTGACGAGCTCTGATGGGCTTTTCGCAGCTTGGACTGTCAACTTTGCCCTCACACTTCCCTCTTTCGAACCTGACCTGAAAGCTGTCCGGAACCTCGTCGAGTTGTCCTGGAGTTCTCCGTACAGTCCTCCACCAAGTATACAATTCACAAGCTCTATCGGAATCTTCGAACGTCAGTACCTCGATCATCGTCTTCAATGACCTCCTCATTCGCTGTAGCTCACATTCATATTGTGTTCATTAGACTGCACGCTCCCACCTCCCATTCCTGAAATTCCGCTCAACGCTTCCTCTGCACTCGGATCTGGATATTCTGAGTCCAAATGGATCGCAGAGCAGATCCTTCGCAACGTGGGTGAACAGGCAGGAATATCAAGCGTGGTCGTACGCCTTGGGCAGATCAGTGGCGACAGGACGGGGCACTGGAACGAGCGCGAGTGGTTCCCCGCCCTCGTCAAGTCGGCCGTCTTCACGCGCTGCTTGCCTGATGTAGAAGGGGTAAGCTGTCGTTTCATCCCATCCCAAGACGCGTTTTACTGACGCATCTTCTGCAATATTTCACAGGAAGCCTCGTTCTTCCTCAGCTACCCTGCGGCACGGGCATTCGTCGAGATGCGCTCCTCGCCCGCACCGATCCTGCATCTCGTCCACCCACACCCCGTCTCTTGGCACGACCTCATCACGCCCATCGCTCAAGAGCTTGGAGTTCAGCTCGTTCCGTACGCGACTTGGCTCACAGCACTCGAGAGAAGCGCGGAGGGCAGCGAGGGCGATGCGGCACGGGAGAACCCAGCGTTGCGTCTGCTGGACTTTTTCCGCTCCTTCGCCCAGGGGAATGAGAAGCCCCGCTGGGTCTCTGGCAATTGGCAACTAGTCAGGCAGTGGACGCGTCGGAAACACTTGCGAATATGCCGCAGCTTGGAGAGGCGGATGTTAGGCGGTGGGTTGCGGGGTGGCGCAAGTCCGGTTTCTTGAATGCGTCTCCGAACTGATAAGCCGTAACCTCCTGTAAATGACTGCTTTCTTGTGAGCTCGAATGTATTGATATAGCTGTACAAATATGCGTAGTCCATGTGAGGCAGACGACTGGACATCAAATGCTAGTCCGAGTCTTCATTCATGCCCGAGTACTCGCTGTAGCCAATACTCCCGACACTTCCGCTCGTGTCCGTGAAATTGTCCAAGCTCGACGTAAAGCTCGACCGGTCCTCGGCGTCGTCCATGTCGCTGTCGTCGTCTACCCCGCTCTCGTACTCCGGGCCCTCCGCCTCCGCCTCGAGTCTGTCTGCCGCAGCAACCGGTTCTGTACACCGCAAGCACTCCCAGAGCATGCCCTTAGGACCAGCGCCTGTCCGTTCGTCTGCGGCGCGCATCATGCGCTCGGTCAGGCAGTAATAGCAGTAGGTGTGTCCGCACGAGGTGATGTAAGCGGAATGGATCGGGAACTGCGGGATGTAGTCGGGATCCTCTGGGTCAGATGTATGGATGCCCGCAGTAGTGTACGGGGACACCGCGCTGAGTGACGTGAGCGCGTTGGCGGGATCGGAGAAGTTGAGATTTGTGGCAGCGTTGTCGGCACAGATGGCGCATTGGTCCGCGGGGAGTGTGTAGTACTTTCCCCGCATTCGCTTCCCAGACTGTGCATCTGACGACGGGGATGCTCCTGTGAGCGCGAGAAGAGGTGCTGGAAGGATGGAGGCGATGGTCATGCGGGAAGTCAAAGATGAGATTTGCCGTCGGAGAGCTCTGGTGTTGATGAGTGGAAGTAGGAATAACAAGAATTCCTGGACGAAGATGAGTCAAGAAAGGGCTATAAGAAGAGAGCTTTCGTTACCGTGAACGCGTGCCAGACCATCTGGCGATTCATAAACTCGTATGAAACCTCCCGCTGGAAGTGTCGGCGGGCGGATATTAGACGCAAGCCAAAAATCCGATCTGCTACCGTCCGGTACCTGATGGCTCAAGTCAGTAGCATGCGAGGGGCTGCATATTATTTGAACGTACCGCCCATTACCCAAGAACACGGTGAAATTGACTAGCGCGATGAGTCCGTGTAAGGATTCGAGGCGTACCAGCAGCTCCCATGCTCGACGCCGCCGATCGGATGATGGTGCGTCCGGCCACGCGTTGGACAATGCATGTGCACGTATTCTGTTGTGGAAATATGGGACGAATATTGTGAGGAAGCTGTGAAGCGCGAGCGTCGATCGAGGAAGCCCAGAGGCTGAGAAGGGGGCTTAACATTTATGTCGTCACCACACCAAGGGCTTGCACACCTGTGAGGATACGCGCCGTACTCCGCGGTGGGGCATACTTGAGTCCTTGCAATTTCGCTCCATAGCTTGCGCCGTGGTCCCAAACGGAAAGCTTGTAGAGAACCAGGTGGATAAAAAAGGTGAGCTCAGGATCGAACCTGGCTTTGAACGTCGACTAAAGGAAGGACATGAGTGCAAAGCATTTCTTTCGTTATGTACTGGTGCACACACATCCACCAAGTTGAAGGCCTTGGTCAAAGGCTCCTTGAGTAGTTGGACGAGCTCCGCATCGAGTAGTTCAGCGTCGACCTTGCCAACGCGGGTGACGCGGGGTGCGGGGGACGATGACGACGACACATCACCGCGTATTCGAGCAATGGAGTCTTGTGCATTGTTCCAGGCATCTTGCCATGAGCGAGTGGGGTCGTGAGGGTAGACGGCGGCCATGGAGCAAGAGGGACATGGCGTTGGCGTGGACGCCGATGACGGAGGACTCGGACTGGACTCGGGCACTCGCACCCATTCACGTGCCAGACGCGATCGTCCATGGGCGCCTCGCAGAGATCTCTCGAGTCAAGCGCATCGAGATTGACTGATATTCGCGGGTGCGACGCCAGAAAAGAGTGTCTGGCTCTGTCTGCTCCACCGCCCTCAGCTCCCTCTCGGCATTATTCCTCTGTACTACGCTCTCTGAACTTGCCGGGATCAGACTGCGATGGCTGAAGCAATCCAGCAACTCATCCTCGATACCCTCGACAAGCATGGCTCGATCCAAGATACCCGAACCCTCGTCCTCCCGGGCTACAAGGATCCTGCCGCCACCCATGACTCTCAAATCATCATATTGGGTGCCCTCAACTCCTTGTCAAGTCGTGACGTAAATCGCCTTTATGTCGATCTGTGTGTACTAGACACCCATGTTCTTGCAGATGATCACATACACCACCCAAGAAACTGTTTCCCATGTCCTCACCCAAGAGGGCGCACAAATCGCTCTCCAGGGCTCGCATGAAGCCCGTGTATGGAATGCGTGTCCTGTCAAGGGTGAATCTTCTCCGATCCCTATAAAAGAGCTGCAAAGCAAGGTCGGCCCAGAGACCGCCAAGATTGGCCAGGGTCAGGCTTTCAAGAACAAGTGGATCGGCAAAGAAGGAGATGGTCTCGTGAAGCTGGTCAGTCATCTCTTTTATGTCCCGAAACCCTTACATCTCATCTTTTTGCTAGGTTTCCGAGATTGTCGACAGCACTCAACTCCAGATGCGCGAAGTAGATTCGACAGGATCCCTCAAAGCGGGCGAGAAAGCCCTTGCCGACCTCCGGAAACGGAAACTAATCGTGCAAAGGTATGGGTTACAGTGATATTAACTAAGGGGGAAATGATCGACAATGGTTCCTATAGAAAGGGCCAATGGTTCACCGTAGACAAAGGCTCGCAGTTCAGCACATCGACAGCTAAGCCCGAGACAGATCTTACTGTGGACATGCTCACCTCGTATGATGTCCCAATACACTTCCTATTCTCCAACTGAAGTCGTTGTCCAGTGGTTCTTGGCAGACTTCGACGTACAAGAAATACAACTTTGAGGCTGCCGGTATCCCACCCGTCGGCGGTGCCTTGCACCCATTGCTCAAAGTCAGGGAAGAGATCCGCAACATCTTCCTCGAAATGGGGTGAGTTACCCGGCGGTGCGCGACATGGAACATTCTAACCCGGCAATTCAGTTTCGCAGAGATGCCCACATCCTCCTTCGTCGAGTCCGGTTTCTGGTGCTTCGACGCACTCTTCGTCCCCCAACAGCACCCCGCTCGCGAAGTGCAAGACACCTTCTATCTCTCCGACCCCGCCGTCTCACTCCCCCCGCCCAAGGAGTACTATGAGCGCGTCTCGAAGGTGCACGAGCACGGCGGATACGGCTCGACCGGGTACCGCGCGCCTTGGTCGCACGAGGAGTCGCGCAAGCTCCTCCTGCGTACGCACACAACTGCGTCCTCCGCCGCGATGCTCTGGAAGCTCGCCGCGGCGTGCCGCGGTGAAGGCGCGGACGCGTCTGCCGAGGCCGCGGTGCAGGCGGAGGGCGCGCACGCGAGCCCGACCGTGCCTGGGGCGGGGAAGGCGGGCGAGGACGGGTTCCGGCCAGCGAAGCTGTTCTCCATCGACCGGGTCTTCCGCAACGAGACCATGGACGCGACGCACCTGGCCGAGTTCCACCAGGTCGAGGGTGTCGTGGCCGACCGCGGGCTCACGCTCGCGGACCTGATTGGTATGTTTATATTTTTCTTCCGCACGACCCCCATTTTTGTTGTGCGTTCGTCGCGAAGGTCCGCTCACCGCGTCGTCATGGGCATCACATGTCCCGTGCTTGTAGGCTTCATGCGTGTGTTCTTCAAGAAAATGGGCATCGAGAACCTGCGCTTCAAGCCTGCGTACAACCCGTACACAGAGGTCGGTGATCTCGGTTTCTTGCCTCGACCGTGCCTAGTCTTTGGTCTGACGATCACTGGTGGCTGGCGGGTTCTTGCTGGTTACTACGTTCCTTATTGCAGCCGTCCTTGGAGATCTTCGCTTTCCACCCGCAGCTCAAGAAGTGGGTCGAGGTCGGCAACTCTGGGATGTTCCGGCCAGAGATGCTCGAGCCAATGGGATTCCCCAAGGACGTTCACGTACATGGCTGGGGTATCTCGCTCGAGCGCCCGACGATGATTCGGTGAGAGCCGCTTCCCATGCTCTATCCTTCTTGTGATCGTGATTTTGACGTGTTGTTGGTGCACAGCTATGGCATCAACAACATCAGGACGTTGGTTGGCCACAAGGTTTCGCTAGACAGCGTAGAGAGGTCTCCTGCTGTCCGGTTCTGATTTTAGGGAGTTGGTGGCGGAGTAGCATCAAAGTTTGTACTCTGTACTGCTTACGAATAGAAATGTATTACTGCTGAATGTGACCGAGGCCTCGAATCAGCAGAGAGAGGTTCGGAGATAAGGTTACATTTCTAGAACAGAGGGTGCGGTCGTAATGCTACAAGGGGATATAGGTAAATAATTTACGAATGAAGGTGGGTATACGAGGTACGGAAATAACGTCGAAACAATGCAGACAAATATTAGAACGAGAATATAGCGGCGTTCTTTCGGGACCCGAACATGTAAACGAGTGCCTGGCTCATAAAGAGCCCGACAGTGATACCAATGGTAACGGCAATCATCGCACCTCCAATGTCGATGCCGTTACCTTGTGCCGTGATGCCCCCGGCTTGCGACAAACCCGACTGTGTGTAAGAAGGTCAGTTCGCGGGGCCCGAGCACCACGAGACGGAAACACTTACAGGGACCAGGAACAGAACCCCAGTGACCATGGACGTGAACGCGGTCCCGCCCATCTTGCGTGAGTAGATGTTCCCGAGCAGGCCGACGGCGAACGCGCCGATCGCGGAGACGACGTCCGAGCGGTTGAAGATGAAGTGGTTCGCGGTCTTGTTCGCCGCGTACGAGACGCACGAGATGACGACCATGACGAGCAGCTCGCGCGTCCAGAGCGGCTGCAGGTTCGCGAGCGAGGAGAGCACGGAGAAGACGGGCACGATCGCGAACTCCGAGTACCACGGGAACGGCTGCAGGTACCACGGGAAGTCGGGCGGGCGGTAGCAGCCGACGATGATGTGCTCGGCCGTGTAGGGCGGCTCCGTCGTGAACGTGAACGTGCCGGTGAGTGGGTAGCCACGATTGATGTTTATGAATGTGCCATTGTCGGACACGAAAGTGCCGGTGACCGATGCAGTTGCCATCATTCGCGCAGCCAGGGCTGCAAGCTCTGTCCGAGCTGTCCGGTCGAATAGGAGGTAGAGGTCGGAGCCGATCTGCAAACCAAACCCCTGCGAGAGAGGTCAGCGCCGGTCCAACAATTACAGGGTTGATGGGACCCTCACCAAGAAGAGGGTATATATCAACGCATACACCATCTTAACACTTCCGCATACGATATTCTTTGATGCTAGCTCCAGGGAACTGCTCACTAGAAGCGGCTTGTTAGTGTGCTCGTATGGTGGATGAAGGGATGTCGCGTTAACTCACGGATCAAATATCCGGGCAAGATCCCAATTATACTAGCTGACGAAATAGCTGTGTAGCAGAATATTTGGCTGCGGATGCTGCTCAACCCTCGGGCGGCAAAAGAAACGACGATGGTCACTGAGATCCTAGAAGCTGGTCAGTGACTCGACGAGAACGCACGTTACGGACGAAGACCTACTCGAACACGTTAGCATACAGCTGACTCTTCGCCGCCACGGATATCTGCATGAGACACAGGAACGTCGCTCCCAGCCCTGCGATCCACATGTCCAAGAACGACCCTCCAAACGCGAGCGGGCAGATGAGCGCAGACAGGCAGAACGCGAGCGTGATGCGAATGAACGGGCCGTACAACGGCTTCGCCGACAGCAGAGCCTCGAGGCGCTCCGTCGCACGGCGCGCGCTGATCTCGTCGTGAACGACCATCCGGTAAAGTTGATGCACTTCATGCAGGCTGCCAAGCGAGAGGCGGCCAGAGCACTTGACGAAGTGCATCTCCGACGTCTTCGTCTCCTGGTCGCCGAACGAGCAGATAATGACGCCTGGGATGTGGATAAACTCTGCGTCGACCTCGAGGATACGCGCGGCGGAGAGGAGCTGCGACTCGATGCGGTGCGAGGGTGCGCCAAAGGTCATTAGGGCTTTAGCGAGCCGCATGAGGAACTTTTGGCGGTGGAGGACGGCTGGACGGGTGAAGTGAGCGGGAGTCGGAGATGAGAACACTGTCTGACATACATGAGATGTTGAACTCGATCTTGATCCGCTGCTGGTGCTTGCGCCTGGCCTTGTAGCTCATCTGTTTCATGACAGCCCTCTCGATGTCCTCGGGATCGTCCAGCTCTATCCTGCGTTCTCCGGTGATCGTCGGGTCATCAGGGTCGAGCACCTGCGAGCAATCTGAAGCATAGGAATCCAAGCGCCGCAAGCCATAGCCAGAGTCATGACTAGCCATAGCCGAGTCCGAGTTGAACCTGTTCAGGCGTGTACGGCGGCGTAGTCTCGCTAAGCCGTTATCCCTCGCGGTGGTGTTCCCAGCTTCATAGTTGTACAGATCGAGCAGATTTGAGAGGTATCCGCGATGCCCCTGCTCTTCCCTTTTGCCGAGGTCTACCGTGGAGGCCACCATGGTGCGCCGATCACCTTCGTCGTCGTCGGAATAATCGGAGGCATCGTCCACAGAAGGACGCGAGCGAGGAGAGGACGCATCGTATGTTTCGGAAGGCGGGCGGATGTCATAGGGGTGGCGGTAGGACGAGAACGAATACCGAGAGCTTTCTCGGGCCCGAAGAGCCGGTCTGACAGGACTACTGCCGGAGTAGAGAGTCGAGCTGCTATCGTCGAAGGCCTGACGGGAGTCCTTTCCAGGCGAAAGAGGAGATACAGCGGACTCGGGTCGAGGGATTCCGTCCCCGCATCCAGGCGGGGATGTGCGCTGATAGACTGGTGTACGCAAGTCCGGCGAGTCTCGGAGGGCCTAGTGGGCTGCGGAGACGCGACACTCGAAGGAGGGGAACGTGTCGGCAGGGAGTCAACCAAGTCTTCCGTTTCTTGGAATGCCCGGTCGAGTTTGTTGTCCTCGTCATTGAAGTGGACATGAGAGGACCGCCGAGACTCCGAGTCGCCAGCGTGAGAGTAGCGGCGAGGTGCCATGGACGAACGCCGCGGCAAAGAGTCGGAGGAAGGCATGGCGGACCCGCTGAGAAGTCGATAGTAATGCGAGTGCTCTGCGAGAACTGGTGGCCGTCATGCGTGCCCTCGCCAGTGATGACAACGACTGGTCAGCCTCTGGCTTGTTCAGCTTGTTCGATTTCATTCCCGACTGACCTCAATCGGTCCGGGGATTTCTACCATAAAGGTCAGTAGAGGCTGACATGTTTCAAGATTGACGCACATGGTTGGGAGGGGCCATGGTCGCAGCTGGAGATCAGCCACGACCTAACTGGGACGCTCATCATCCGTGGCCAGGAACGAGACCCACAAAGCTGTGCTGGTGGTGGCGTTCATTCCCAAATCCGGCTGTTCACGCTTCTGATTGGCTGGCCCGGGTTTCCCCGAGATTCCTCCAGTAGTTGCGCGCCAGCCGACGCGCCGTCAGGCTCGGTATGCGCTGTTGGCCTCGGTGTTTCGCCGACCACAGGAAAACACGGGGCGGGACAGAAGATGGACATCTGACAAGCCAGAAGACTCGACGCATCCCAGACACACGCTCGCCAGAACGACATAAATGCTTGGCGCATCCAGCGAAATCTGATAAGGCCTCTCCTTGTATTTCAACCACGACCGGGCTTCTCGATGCAAGTGTCCCTGTTCTCCGCGCCTTTTCTGTCGTGAGGTAAGAACATCACTGACCTAGGCCCACCTAGAACCATGTCCGTCCCCCAACATCGCAACACGCTCGACGTCTACATTCGCGAGGCCCGCCTTGCGGACCAGTCGGCCCTCAACCGCATCTGCCTGCTCACCGGAGATGCCGGGCAGTCCGCAGAGCCCCTGCACAAGTTCGGGAGCTGATTGGTACCGTCTACGCCGACCCATACGTCGCCCTGCCCACGACATGGGGCTTCGTCATGGTCGACCCGGCCAAGGACGACGCAGTCGTCGGGTACGTCCTGGGGACGCACGACACGCGCGCGTTTGAGCGGCACGCACAGGAGGAGTGGTGGCCGCGCGTACGTGCAAAGTACGCATACCCTGCAGAGGAAAACGGAGGAGCCACGGCGGCCGATGTCCGATATATCGACATCCTGCATAATCCGCCGCACGCGGCGCAGGCGCAGGTCGACTATTCGCCTGCGCACATGCACATCGACATCCTGCCGGAGTACCAGCGGCGAGGGTGGGGACGGAAGCTGATTGGACGGGCGGTGGAGCACCTGCGGGAAAAACATGGGTTGGAGAGGTTGTGGCTGGGAATCGACCCCAGGAATGAGGGGGCCAGGCGGTTCTACGAGAGGCTTGGGTACAAGGAGTTGCAAGGAGCACCGGCAGGGACATTGGGCCTTGAGTTTGCGGACTTTCATTGAGATGAAGCAGATGGGAGAGACGAAGCGGTACATCCGGAGAGCCATCAAGGGTCCTGTGGCCAATGCACGACGAATTGCGTCCGTACCGATGATGGCGTCCTAGCCAGTCCTACGTAGTTCTGTGGATTATGCACAGGAAGAAAGGCGGAGTCAGCGACTTGGAGGATTTGGACGTGTGGTTAAATATTTCGCCTAATTGTCCGGGTGGGGGTTGTCTAGCTCTCACCGCGCAAGAAAGCCGACGTAGACCGCTGGATGGCAGCGTTGTTCGCCTCACGTTAGGTTCATAGTTTGAAGAGTGCTGGTGTGATAGTTTCCTATAACGAAGGCGCGGTGATCGTAGCGGTGCAATTGGAGCGTGGGCTGGAGCCAAGAAGTAGTCTCGTAAGTAAGACGGAAGCGGATTGCACCCTAATATTGCAGGGAGCCATTGGCCGCGATAGAGCTGTCCGTGTAACTCAAATGCAGGGAGCGGTGAGAGCCGGCGTCCCTCGGAGAGAGAGGCTGCCGAGGGATTCGTGTTCAGTGGACGACGTCGCTGGATATTAATCAGCCAGGGCACACACGTCACTCGGCCGACAGCGGCCCCCAGCGCAGTGCTCAATACGTAAACGCCCGGGAACGCTGCTCATTGGCCCGCGAGTAAGAACTAAAAACGTCAGCGCCGTGGCCGCGAGCGTGCACGACCGCTTCCAGAACGCGCGAACGTCTCACCAACACAAGCCTGCATGCCCCCCATTGGCTGCAGGGCAGACATCGGGCGCCCGCAGGAAAACGGCTACCATTTCCGCCCTTCGCCGCCACGGGGCGACCTTTTCGTCACTGCTCGGCAGCCAATGAGAGACTACGATCGCTCCATAACATATACTCGACTGTGCGCTCTCCGTTCGAAGCCCCGAAGCAGCTCGAAGACCTCTCTAGTCCGGTCGAGTGCCCCGCTAGCTCTCCCCCGTGATTGAACCGCTTAACGACCAAATTGCGCGCGAACACATCCCCTTCCCTCCTCAGGAACCTCCAACCAGAAGCTGCCTCCCATTAGCCGTACTCAATTCTAAATGTCCAAACGGAGACCCATCAAGACAGCCCCATAAAAGGGAAGCCCTTGACAGACGTGATGGGAAGAGTCGTCGCAGATATAGCCCCTAGTTCAGGGTTTCAAGGCAAGGTAGTTGGCGGAGTCTGAAGCCGACTTGTTCTCCAAGGATAAAGCGGCAACTCTTTAGGTACGTTAGTCTTCAAATACCTCGGTTTGAGCTTGTAATACCTAGATACAAGACCTTTTGCCCTAAAAACGATGCTCGGAGGCGAAATAATCGTAGGCTGTTTATGGAGGCTGAAGGTCAGTAAAACTCCGCACTCTATACTATTCGCAAACCCGGGATTAGGGTCTGTATCTGACCATTCCCCTCCCATCACGTCTGTCAAGGGCTTCCCTTTTACGGGCATGTCCTGGTGGCACTTCGTTTGGGAATTTTAGAATTGAGTACGGCTATTGGCACGCAGCACAACCTCGGCGACGACAAAACAAATTCGTCAATGGACGAGATAAGTCAACAACCTCCGCAGCATCCTCCAAGCACAACACGGGCACTCGGGCAGATCAGCGCGGCAGCAGCTGACTACAAACCCACATATCGGCCGTTCTAGCAGCAACTAGACTGGTCCAATCATGTCACATCTGTCAGCCACCTCAGTTCCGTATCTCCTCCACCGCCAGCGGCCAGCCAGGCGTCCCGGACCCTTGACACACATGCATCGTCGGTTTTATGAGGAAAGCGCGGTCGGCAGTCCCGCCCAGAGAAGCCCAGTTCATTCGCGCCGCAGCTAACGAACAAAAGCAGCCAATGGCGTCACGCGCACCCGGCGTGTAAAACGAGCTACTTATTTTCGGCCGCCTGATCCCTGCCCGCGGGCCTCCCCTTCTTCTGCGGGCGCCGGGGCGAGCGCTGCGCACAGATGAGATGGTCGATCGTCAGCAGCTGCGAGAAACGGCATGTGGGGTAAAGGCGGGGCAATGCACTTACACATAGCAATGACAGCGATCACCATGTACATCCAATACTTCTCGATGAACGACTTCTCCCGCGGCTGCTCGACGGGCTTGCCTTCGGCCGTCACTGGTGGAGGGACGCGGAGTGCCGGGCTGTACACCGGGCACATCATGTACGGTAGCATTATTGCAGCCGGCGGGGTCCAGCACGGGCGAGGAACACGACCATCAGTACCATTCGCAATGAATTGCAGCACAAGCACACCGGGGAAACGGGAGATGCGGTGCCAGTAAACACCGGAAGCACACCGTGCAACGGAACAGGAAAGGGCAAGGAGGCAGGGCGAAGATGGAAGACGAGGACGCACAGCGGTGGGAACGTCGGAGATCGGAGCGCGACTGTCGTGTTGGCAATCGGCCGGAGCTGGGCGGGGCTCGATCCCGCACTCGCGCTCGCCTTGCGGCCGAAGGGCTTCGGGCACGCGCCGTCGTGTGGCACGGGACTTAAGAAATAGTCGAGGGTGAATGGCGCGCCATGCTGGTCGAGGTGGATCGTGAACGCTTCGGAGGTGCTAGATGGCAGGTGGCACTAAAAAGAAGGTGGGCGTTCGTAAGTTTGTTTGACCCCAGGCAGAGATTGGAATGCAGCTAGATCGCAGAGCGCAGGCTCGGGCGAACTGGGCACGGGCGGGCGGCGCTGAGTGGGGATACCGGCGGTCCGCCCAGAGCGCCGTAGTCCGTAACAAGGTGACGAGGCAAGCGGTTGGTAGCCGGATGAAGCAAGATAGACTCACAGCCAGGACAGAGGATGTGGCCCATTGCGCCTGGTCTGTGTCACCGGGACGTTCTAGTGCGACCTGGTAGAGAGCATCTTTGAGGTCCTCGACTGCGGAGAAGAAATCCGGTAGGGTTTCGGCGTAGGTCTGGGAGGGCACTAGACGGGATTGAGCTGCGGGCCCAGAGCCAGAGAGATGGAGGATGGCACGCTCGGAATAGGAGGAGTCGGGAAGAGACGGATGGAAGACCCTGTGGTGAATGCGCAAGGGCGGGGAGGCGGAGACGAGGGGAGGGACGGCAAGGAGGAGGAGGGGGACGAGTCGGAGAGGGGAGAACATGGCTGGGAGTGGGAGCGAATCAGGATGCAGGCCCGAGTAGGTGCGATAGGCGCGCGGGTGGCCGGGGGCACGGGGTGTGATTGGACGGAGGGGAGGCGAGCGTGTAGGCGGGGATGGGCAGACGAGCCAATGGAGGACGGCGCGGTGTCGTCATCAGTTTCCGTGGTTGGGACACTCCCTTCGTCTTTGGTCGCGTGTTGGCTTCTCGTCCCTGACAATGCCCGAGGGCGGTGTGGCGAGCCTGGTCCAGCCTTGTGCCGCTACTCCTCGTCCTCTCCCTCCCCCGCCCTCCAGGCCGCCAGCTATCATCTTTCTGGCAAGGCACCACGATCAGTCTGGCAGGAGCGTGGTGGACGTTGCAGATTGAGGGGGCAGGCGTGGATGCAGTGATTGGCCAATGGGAAGACGGGCTCCTATTGGCCCGGACGAGGAGGTCTGGAACGCTATTGGTCTGGACATCCACACAAGCTCCCTTGCGGTCGTTCTCGAGACAGTCGAGACTCGCCTCTCCCTCATAAAATGCCGACCTCTGAGCCAACCGGAGCGAACTGTTCCCCCCGCAATCAACGCCCCCTCCTACTCGCTCCTGCCCACTCCTCCTCGCCCCCGTCCCCCCAATCCCTCCAATCACCATGAAGTACCGTTCCCCCTCCCCGGACAGCGTCCTCCCCACCCCTCCCCAGTCTCCTACCTCCCACGAGCTCGCACACCCTGCCATCTCCCTCCTCGACTCCCTCGAAGCCTTTTATCAGCAGGAGCGCTACTGGGTCCACCACACACGAGCCGCCCTTGAGCTCGCGCTCACCAAGGGCATCGACGCACCTACCACCAACACCCCATCGCCCTGCTCATCCTTGGGGCCCGTGGCCCCTCTATCCCCTGCGTCCTCGGTCTCCTCCGACGCCACGCCCACCGCCGTCGTGAAAATGGAGCCCGAGCTCACGCCGCCCGCCATCTCCCGCCCCGACGCGACCCGTTGGATTCGGCGAAAAAACATCATGCGCCTCAAGCTCGACGGCGTCACCTCGCACTCGCGCAAGCGTCGTCCCCACCGCGCGCCACCATCTGAACCGGGTGCGCAGCTCCTCGAGATGTTCTCGGAGCTCATGGACGCGCGCATGGAGAGCTGCCAACGCGTGCAGCGGATGGTTCGCAACGCGAACCGAGCTGACCTACACATGCGTTAGCGTGCTGGTACGTACCGTGTGTCACCCATGTCGCTCGGCAGCGGCGCTGACAAGGGAATGTTTTCTAGCCGCTATTCGCATGTCGCTCTAGACTTCTGCACACTGCCCGTCTCGGTCTCTTGTGACCTGAGTGGGCGATGCATCCCGGTGCCCGGATGCCCAATGGCACTCCCGGCCGCTTCGTGCGCTCGCGCGGCCGTGATCTTGGTGATTTATGGATATCATCTACCGTGCTGTACCCGCGATTCCCCCATTGTGATGGTTGGTAGCCTTTCGGGATAGATAGCTGTGGCGGTGGACGTTATTCCAGACAGTTGCTTGTATTCCCATCCCAGCGCACGATATGTGACTGTGATATCAATCTGCGATTGAACGTCAAAGAATGCGTCTTGCACTGGTGCGAACGGATAGATATCACCGCGAGAGGTCTGAGGAAGATGGATGAGGAAGAGGCTCAAGAAGAGGAGGTTGGGAACAGCGTGTTGCGAGGCTCAGCCAATGAGTGCGCCCATTGAGCCACAATGCACACAAGACCAAGCAGGAGGAGGGCGGGATTGGCTGGAGATGGCGGAGGCGCTCGGCAGATATGTGGGCGTCTGTGCGAGTGGCAGCGCGCAACGCTGACACTGTCTCCGACCCGTCCAACTGCGACGCAGTCACCCACTCCGTCTGCTCATTTCGCTCATTCTCCTCCTATGTCCGCCCGCTATGCCCCCCTGCCCAACCCACACACAGACCCTGATGCAATCGACGAGATGGAGGCCGCTTTTGACGACTCGGACGATGACGAAGACGACCGCACCCCGCTGACCTCCCGCAACGGATACTACTCCCTCCCCAACGCCGAGCCCCTCGCACACGGGCGCGACCCCCAAGACTTCGGCCGCCCTGGTGCCCAGGCTCCAGCACCTGCAGCATACGACTTCGAGAATACAGACTACGACTACATCCGGCCGCCTCCAGGCTCGCCGCCTGGTCCTTCCTCGCGGGCGCTCCCCAACGAGTTTGGCAACTCCAACGGCCTGGTCCCGTCGTTCAACAACGTCCGCACGGATGCATCGTCTGGCTCGAGGAGGGACAATTGGTTCAGCAGGACTGCAGCGTCTGTGCTGCCCAGCCATTACATGGAGCGGTGGGGGCTGGGGCCCTCTGGGCGGTCCCAAGGACCTGTCGGCGGTGGCGTCGCCAACGATGGAGTGTTCGCAAACGTCACTGCAAAGCCCTCCCGGCAGGTCCGCATACAGGACGGTACGTGAGCCCTGTGCTGCAGCTGTTCTTGCCGCTGCAGGGCACTGAAGCGTTTTCGGTGTGTATTTGGTATTGCAACCGCAGGTGACGACGTCCTTCTCGTTCCCGAAGAGGTGCAAAAGGAGGTTCCGCCATCTTATGCGCAGGCCCAGGCCGACGCCGTCCCATCGTACTGGGAGACGACCATCCATGCGCCGTCCGCCGCGAACACCCCTGGGGATGTCATCATCGACTCCCTCCCGACGGGCAGCCTCTTCTCGTTCCTATGGAACATGCTCGTCTCTATCTCCTTCCAGTTCGTCGGCTTCCTTCTCACGTACCTTCTTCATACTACACATGCCGCCAAGCTCGGGTCCCGCGCCGGCCTCGGCATCACGCTCATCCAGTATGGCTTCGCCATGCGGGGACGGGGTGACTTCAACGGGTCCGATAATGATGTTTGGGGAAACTGGAAGCCAGAGGATCCTCGGCCAACGTTCGCCACTGCGGCGGAGGCGGAGGCGTACAACAGGACCCTTAGTAACACCTCGCCTACACCGACCACGCCGACCAACGAGGAGGTCATGATCGTAGGCGATGCAACATCGGAGTGGCTCTCCTTCCTGTTGATGACGATCGGTGCGCATGATCTTGTTCTATCTCACTATTCATAAAACTAATCGGCTAATCTTTCTCAGGCTGGTTCATCCTCCTCACCTCCCTCCTCGGTTTCTGGCGTGTGAAGCGTTGGGAACGCGGCATCCTCTCCTCACAAGACGAGGCACCTGCCCCTTCCACGCCCGAAGAGCGCGCCCGCTCTGCCGCAATCATCCACTCCATCGAGCGAGTCTTCGGGTTGCAGGGGCTCGCCGACGGCTCTCTCCTCCGCCAAGGGCTCGGCTTCCCTGGTGCCGTGCACCACGAGTTGGAAGCCGAGGAGGAGGCGCCCCCACGCAACGCATACATCCTTCCCCTCGATCCCGCAGATCCCGAACGCAACGAACGCATTGCACGGGCGTATGCGGATGAGGCTAGGTTACACCAAGATTTGCGGTCTGCAGGGCTCTTATGACTAGCAAGGGGGTGATGGGGATGCGCGTACGTCACTACGTGAGATCGCTTCGTTCTGGTGGAGGGAGTGTCATGTCTTGGACATTGTATACACTGCTCCATGGTCGGTTGGCATTGGTCAGGCGGCCGGGAGTGCTAATCTCAAGTCTGTTCTTGAACGTTGTATTGGCTTCTTTCCCTCCATTCTACCCCACCACACCCCAACCAATCGCTAGGCAGCAGCTGCTAGAATTCTGTCTTTCGTGTAATATTTGTACCTGGATTTTACGCATATTTACCACCATCTTTATCGCCAAGGTGCATACGAGCTCCCGTCTTGTCGTGTCAAACATGTGTATGGGGCAAGGATACATTCGGCACAACTTCTCTTACTCTTCTACAACATCTCACAGGATGAGCTTCTACGCGAACGCAGTCTGCAGCTCCTTCTTGAACGGCTCCAAGGTGAACTCCAATGCAGAGCAGGGGTATGATATCTCGAACCTCTCCAGCACGGTGGGATGAAGGATGCCAAGCACACCGATCTCGAGGTCGTCAGGGCGGTCCAATGCGGCCTTGAGTGTACGCTTCAGGATGGTCAATCCGGATGTGTTATTCGGCGGCCGATAGTAGATCGTCGCAGCGCGACCGGGGAAGAAGGTAGGGTCTGACAGGTGGCAGAAACGTTAACGTTAGCGTCCGCTCAATACCACGTCACGAAGCAGCTGGTTATCTATCCAGAAATTCGGAATCAGGCGTCAGTCCCAAGCAGCACGTACCTTCACGCTCTTTAATGTAGTACCCGGTGTGCGCCTTGGCGTCGTCTCCCGCGATACGCGGGACCTCGAGCATCAGCATGATACGATCGAGCAGGCCGTGAACGACTTCGAATCCGGCCGTCTTGTTGCACCATACGGCAGCGGCGTGACGTGTGTTCCGCGCCTGCCGCTCGTACGATGTGTCCTTGAAAACAACGTCCGAGGTCTCGAACAGACGAATGGGCAGCGGGTGTGAGCGGTTCTCGCGGATCGTCTTGAGGAGACCCTGGAGGAGCGATGTGCGCACGACCTGGAACTCGAGCGTTTTGGGGTTCGCGATCCGGACTGCGGTCTTGCCGTCGTCTTTGCGGTTCATCCACTCGAAGTTCTCTTCATGGGAACACTGGATAAGCAGATGTCAGATTTGGTCAAAGAGGCATGTGGTTAAAGGGAAACGCACAAGGATGAGCGGCAGAGCCTCAACCCAGCCAGCGAAAGCCCATTCCGAGCGGACGATATCGCTGAGCTTGCTGATCGCGAGAGGCTGCGCGACGGTGCTTGTCGCGGGGAAGGTATCCGGGAGCTTGTTGAAACCATACGCAATGGCAGCATCTTCCATGAGATCGCACTCGTGGAGGATATCTGGCCGAGTTGGTGGAACTTGCACAATGATCTCATCGGAGTTGTTGGGAGAAACTGAGGCCGTCAGAGTCATGCGTTCCAGGAGTTTGGCAACGTCTTCTCCACCCAGCGCAAGACCAGTACATGAGTTGACGTAGGACGCGTGCGCCGAGGTCGTCCTGTACTTCAGGTCGGGTGTAATGCGAACACTGCCATCGGGGTATACGACCTTGCATGGCTCTATCCTATAGGGAAAATCAGCTTACATCCTAGCTGGCCATCGCACAATTCACGCACGTGAAAGGCTCGGCGCAGTATTCAGAAAACATTGTTGAGATGATATTCGCAACGATCGCCAACTTCGTTTCGTCCGTCGCAGTAATATCGATGAAGATATTCCGAGTGTTAAGGGTGATCTTACTGTGCTCAGAGTTGATGATCGGCGGCATGGATAGAACGCGATTCTGCCTGTCGTAGATGATGGGATAGACAGGGGAGTCGCGGATGATAGGCAGGTAGCGCGCCAGATGTTTCTCGGACTAGAGAGGGGAGGTTTATTTTAATGTTAGGATGGCGTGTGATACCTGCCTGCGCGCACCTCATACGCTGTCATCAACTCTTCTGCAGTGTACGCCTTGTCTTTGGATAGTGGGACAAACTTGATGTCCTTCGGTGGTCGCGCATCGTACAAGAACGGTGCCTGGATGGTATCAAGGTCGTGCGTACCAATGGCAACGAATTGCCGCCGTCTACAGAGATTTTGGTGAAGCTTGTCCTGTAGGTCGATGAAGGACTCATAGGACCGCTCAGTAAATTTGACGTTCCGAAGCACCGCGCAGGCAAAGAAAGGACGGATTCTTTGGGTCTACAGGCAACGTGCAATGTTGAGGGACTAACAGTTTCGATCCAGAGGGACCTCTCACCTCACTCGTAATCGTGGTCGTGATCAGGTCTGCCTCCCCACCGGGGGGATACGCGAGCTTGTATTGTGGGGGCTTGTCCAAGCCGAGGAAGACACGCAGTGCACGCGCGATGCCTTCGATGCAGAGAAGGTCATATCTATGTACCGCATCGTTCAGACCTGCAGCACCACGTATTTCTGTACGACTCGCCTGTTTGCGGGGATCTCAATTTTGAGTTGCTAAAATCGTGGTCTATTCAGGTGCTTGATCCGACATCTAGATCGGAGGCCACTCACCGGACGCTCTGCAGGAAGTCCCTTCTTGATTGCAGCCTCCACCTCCTCTGTCGTCTGAAATCATGCGTACATAAATAGGTTCGTGCGGAGACTATATGGAATTATAACACATACGTCTTCGTCGAGCTCCAACCCGAACTCGAAAAGTAGATGATCGAACTCTTCTGAAGCTTTGTTCATCCAAGCTTAGCATGAGACTCGGACTCTGCTGGGGATACTCACAGTACTCCCGCCCGAGCCTCCTCCAAAGCTCTTCCTTGTCGCAGGAGACAGTTGGCATGGTCAGTTATCCAGAGTAGGCGAAAGAGGACGATCGGAGGGGAAAGCAATGAGTGGATGGGATTCTCAAGCAAGCGCCAGGGGAGTCAAAGCTGGTCAAAGATAATCTCGTATCTCAGCTTGTGATTAGGTCAATCAAGCCACGGTCATCCGCATCGTCGAGTCTGCCACCACTCCCCCTCGGCTATTCACTTACCCACTGTTACGCACTGGCCTTCAAGAAACAATGAATCACGCGCTCTACGCTGGATCTTAAAGCAAGCAAGAAAATAGGATTTGGCCATAATGCACATATCGACAACACGAGACAGTCCATGATACGCATATGGTTGTTGTACGCTAACATCTACAGCCTCTATCCAAACAACCCTCCAGAATGTGTTACTTGCGGTAGAACTGCGAAAATTGATGTCAGGAAGCGAAGTATTGGAGAGGGGGTACGGCCACGTACGTTTCGACGGAAGTTGAACCAAAGCGATAGACATCCTCTGTCAAAGCTGCTTCGGAATCCACTGGAGAAACATAACCATTTAGTACCGTGTGAGGTACCGACTCATGACAAGGACCTACCGTTTGTGAGAGAACTCCCATTCTCTGTTGACGATACGGAATGCGATATCTTCGTAGGGAGGACCAGCACTGAAATGCAAAAGCACTGTCTCATCGTTGCCCGGTTCCTTGACAATCTTATACGTAGGAGCCTTGGACTTGTCGATGAGGTCGGGATAGAAGATGTTGAACTGAAGATTGCGTTAGACGAGGCTCAACTCAAAATGAACATTACCAATCATACCTTGTAGCCCTGGACGACTTTCGGCGGCGGATTGTCCGTACTAGATAGCACAGTCAATTTGGATCTGAGACGTAATGGATACTGGTACACGTACTCGTAGTGTGTCTGGTTGTACTTGTTCCATTCGTACCCGGTGTGTACGCGGTTGAAGTACCGGGGCTTTCGTGGACGGTACTTGTCTTCCCAGTTGTATGAGGTTGGTCGGGTGATGCTTTCTTCGACGTTGAAGAGCTCCTCTTCTTCGTCCAATTCACGTTCGGCCTCCGCACGATACAACGCTTCAGCGAGGTCGGCGTTGCTGGGTGCTTCGACATCCTGTTGTTCGGGTGCAGCTTGGACAGTCTTGGGAATGAATCGGGTACCTGCCACGCCGCGGCGTTGTTGCAGCTAAACATGGAGAGGTTGACGTTACGATCATCTCACGAGAGCTGTGATGGGGCATGGGAGACATACCAAATAACGCAGGTCCTCCGTGGTCGTGAGGATGTCGATCTGGCGCTCTTCGTGATGCAACTTGCGGATGTCGATGAGAGGTGGGCTCATTGAGCGATCGTATGGTTCGACTTGTTCTGCAGCGTCTTGTTCTGCAGCAACATCGGCAGAGGTGACGCGAGCTTCTCCTCGTTGGGCCGATTTAGCGACACCCGCCAACAACTCTTCTTGGGCCTGGAGGGCTTCGTCTCGCTGTCGCTTCCGGAGCTGCTCAAGACGGTTGCGGACTACAACTTCGTGCAGAGTACGGAGCTTGGCCTGAGAATACGTTGAACATCTGCATAAGCCCTTCTGTAACTGCGGTAGCCCACCTTAGCCTTAAAGACAAGTAACTTCTTCAGAAGGCCCTCCCAGTAATCCGTGTCGACCGGTTCTCCACTTGCTAGCTTGGCTTGGATCTGCCTTTGCAATTGAGCTAGATGTTCATACGATTTTCCTTGCAACAATGCCGTAACATCAGCTTCTACCGCAGCTGCAGCCGCTGCACCCATCCTCTGCTGCTGCTTGATGCGATCGAGTGCGTCCTTTGTCACTACCATCATGTTCTGGAGGAGATTCGGTCAGACGCATATAGTGCGATCACTCTCTGCCACGTACCGTCCAAAATTCGGTGTTTGTATCCGATTGCTCTAACCTGAGGTAACGTTCGAATATCGTCGTGCAGTTCTTCCACTTGTTGTGAGGTGAGGCTCTGTGGCCTCGTTAGTAGATGGAGCACTATGGATTGTGAAGGATATGAGACGCACATCAACGATATTGTATGGCTCGTCCAGATCAATCTCCAAACCCTCCTTGGTCAACTCGTCCTCCTCGTCACTTATAGGGTTCACATAACGTAAGTTCAATGCAGGAAATCGACGGCTTTGGCCCGTTTCTCCTTGATGCGAATTACTGCCCGATTCCGCTCCTGCTCCAGCTGGAAATCCTCCTCCTTCGACAGCCAGTCTGCCATCTGAACTGATTCAGCGAGCCTAGCCATCCTCACTTCCTCTTCCTCACGCAACCTCTGCTCCGCCTCTCGTTCCGCACGCCGCTTGTTCAACCTCTCCAGCTCCTCCTTGGCTTCTTGGCGACGTACGGCATCTCTCCTCTGAGCCTCCGCAACCGTCAAGCCTTGTTTCCTCTCCTTTTCATTCTTCTTGTGCCAACGGAACTGCTGGTCCAGGTTGACATCGTGGAAGGGGTTGTCCGTCGCGCTGTACACGCTCAGCTCCGCAACTCTACGAGCCTCCTCCTCCTCCCTCGCCCGCTTCTTCTCCGCCTTGCGAGCCTTACGCTCGGCGGACTTGTCGCGCTTGCGCCTGAGATGCTGGTCAGTCCCGCCCACACCACCATCAAAAGGCAAACCGACTTCTTCTTGTCTCGTTCTTCGCTCTCACTCCGGTCCCTCCTTCGACGCGTCTTGTCGCTCCTGTCCCTGTCCCTGTCCCTGCTCGTACTTCTCTGGCGGTCCCGGCGACGCCTGTCGTAGTCGTCTTCGTCGTCGTATCTGCGCGACTCCTTGCGGTGATCTCGATCGCGCGTCCTTTCCCCAGGGGACCTGGATCTATCACGGTGGCGAGTTATGTCCCTAGCATCAGGAGAAACAGAGCGCGGATAGTCTCTAGGCATATTTGAAAGCAGGTACAGGGGTCGTCAAGTTACCAACCAAGACTTCAGAGGTTCAAGAGAGAGTTGTAGTTGTGGCAAGGCGCGGACGCTGAGCGCTGAGCCGCCATCTCGTCCCGGCCCGGTGAGTGCCGAAGTCGCGAGTCCGTCCGGCAGGCGACGGACAACGTAGGCTTGTCGTCCTCCGCCATCTCCAACGCCCAGGCTATGCTGGAGAGCTGGTCGAACAGGCTCACTTGCTCATATCGCAACTCTCGCACATGGCTAATCTCTCCGCCATACCATCGTTTTCGGTCCATTCGCACGCAAGCTCGCTATGCGCCGACGACCGATGACAATCCCAGCAATACATACCGACCATCTGGGCTGGCCAGCCCGAGGGAGGTACTTTCGTGGCGGAGGCTTTGCTGAATTGCGTTAATTCTGACTACCACACAAGCTTGTGAACTATTTGAATCAGTACGTGGTCGGCCAGGACAAGGCAAGAGGGTCCTCTCTGTGGCGTACGTGCGTTCCCGTATCGCGACGTCGTTTGGACTGACCCTGGGCTGTAAAGTGTTTTTCAACCATTACAATCGCGTTCATGCCAATGTGAACGCCATGTACTATGATGAACCCCCGCATATGTCTACGCCAGGCTATCCTCCACATATCCGTACGCTCGTGTTTTCCAGTGCATCCAGCGTGCGGGCCTCAGACACAACGTGTAGCACCTATGAGCGGCATTCAATCTACCGCACCCCACTTAGACTCAAGTCCAGCACCTCTCGGGCAAAATATAACTGTACCCCTCTTTGAGAAGAGCAACGTACTGGTGATGTGAGTTCACTGTCCCCTGGTAGTGTGAACGGTGCGTTAACCTGCTGGTGCTCCCTCCAACACAGCGGTCCAACTGGATCTGGTAGGAGACCGTTCTCTTTGAGTATTTTTGGGATACTTCATTTCGCACAGGCAAGACCCTATTGGCGAAGACCATTGCGCACGTCCTAGATGTCCCATTCTCAGTCAGCGATGCAACTACTTTCACTCAGGTACGACGAATTGATTCCCTCCCTAATTCCTCGAAGCTGACGTGAACACCAGGCAGGATGTGAGCCTGGCCATTTACTCACATGGTCGGTGTTATTGAATGCGCAGAAGACGTAGGAGACGACGTCGACATGTGTGTGCAACGTTTGGTGAGCACCCTGGGAATTCATGAGAGATCCTCCACCCACAACGCAAGCACAGCTTCAGTCAGCAAATTGGGATCCATATAAAGCGAAGTGCGTATCGACACACCACCGTCAGGCAAACTTCTGACATATCGTAGCCTTGGCATCATCTACATCGACGAGATCGACAAAATTGCGCGGAAGTCGACAGGTCCCGAATCGACTCGAGACGTAGGAGGCGAAGGGGTGCAACAGGCCCTCCTTCGCATGATGGAGGGTTCAATAGTCAGTGTTCCCGCAAAGGGACCTTCAATGTCCCCACCCACAAGCGGTAATCGGAGTGGACGTGGTCAGCCGATGCCTGCCCCCGTTCGTGAGTTTTGTACACCCTTCCTTTGCTATATCGTTCGTTTCTAATGAAATCTTGCCAATCGCAGAGTGGCCAGACTCGTATTCAGTGGACACCACAAATGTTCTGTTTATCCTAAGCGGTGCATTCGTTGGTCTCGACGCCATCATCAAACGGAGGATTGCTAAAGGGGTTGGTCAATTCCACCGGAACCATTCGATCTACTCCCTGACGGCTCGGCCCTGAAGTCTATAGGGTTCACCGCCAGCCTTTCACCCCGCGAGGAGGCCTCTCCGTCGACTCTCCCTTTCTTCACTCCAAACAGCGATTCGAATATCCTTCACCAAGTCGAGCCGGCCGGTAGGGCAACACGTCTAGGGTTTTTCATCTCAGCTACTGACTGACTCGGTGTCGATTACCATGGCAGATCTCGTCAAGTATGGGTAAGTGCATAGCACTGCACCGTACCTCCCGTATCTTGACCAGCCGCCGGGACGATCCCTGACCCCTTGCCTCGGTTTTGCCAGATTCATTCCAGAATTTATTTCGAGGATGCCTTCGATCACGACGTTGTCGCCGTTGACTCCGTCCGATCTGCGCCTGGTCCTGACCGAGGTCAAGAGCTCCCTCGTTTCGCAATATAAGGCCCTGTTTGCATATTCCGGTATAGAAATCCGGTTTACGTCGGCTGCGATCGACCAAATATGCAAGATGGCGCACGCAAGGGGTGGCGGTGCGCGTGGCCTGAGAGGGATCATGGTCAGTGCTCTCATTGCCCTCGTGCATCAGGCCTCTCACTTGACTCGCTTTAGGAGACTTTGCTTCTCGACCCCATGTACGAAGCTCCGTGAGTTCTACCCCCTCTCATCTCCGTCTTCTGTGCAGCTAAATATGATTCAAATCTAAATCAGCGGTTCGGTAAGTCACGACTTCAACGCCAAACGTCGGCGATGGGCTGCGGCTTCTAACGGAGGGAACCTCAGTGGATCAAGCACGTTCTCATCCACGAGGCAACTGTTCTTGGGGAAAGCTCGCCGCGATACTGGGGTGCTGGGAAGGCCGAACACGCAAAGTTCTACGATGCATGGTCCGAGGAAGAAGAGCGATACGCTGGGAACGCGCTGTGACTCCGGCGGTCAGGACACTGGACAGTGGGCACTCTCGGGACTATCGATGGCCACGCACCCTTATCGTAGTAAGTACTGTAAACCATGCTGTATTGTATGTGGTGTAGGAAATGGGATGGACAAGCACAATACAAATTCGGAACCATTGTGCGGAAGGGACGAATGTGGAGATACACCCTATTGGATACACACCCCGACAGCACCTCTACCAAAAGCTACACGTAAACCCATGAAAACTCTTCTCTCCCCTCGAATCTGGTGATGGACGAACGTATGTCACAGATGGATAATGAATGCTGACAGGCGCATCCGAGGATATATGGACACAGAGGTGGTGCGGTTACGCTTCCTTCTTCTCTTCTTCAGCAGGGGCCTCCTCCTCCTTCTTCTCCTCAGCTGCGGGCTCTTCCTTCTTCTCCTCAGTCGCAGGTGCCTCCTCGGGCGTCGCCTCCGGTACGGGGGCTCCAGCGCTCAACCCGACGTTGTGCTTTTGCGCTTTCTCGAACTCCTCCTTGAATTGTGCTGCGTCTGGGATACACATAAATTGACGCCGAACTTGCACAAGACAGGATACTCACTCTCAGCGTTCGCAAAACGAATGGCAAGGGTCTCGGAGGTGGCGGGTTCCTCCGAGTAATCGGCAGCGACTTTCCAGACCCAGCTCCGGTCCGAACCAATGTTCGGTTGGAGGCGCATTTCGGAAGAGACTGTCGTGCGATTTCAGCTAAGCAAGAAAGGGGAGACGGGGCGGGTGGTTTGCTCACTGAGATGGTTCGCGCAGACTTTGAGAGTCTTATCGCGTCTCATCACGAGACGGATTTTATTGGTCTCCTTGTGCTTCAACAGACGGACGTCGCCTGTACCACGCTCCTTCCACTCCGAAGAGTCGGAGGCGAACCGGAAGAGCTTCGCCCGCCTGTTTGTACAAACACCAGCGTGAGCATGGCAGATCAGAAGAATCGAGAGCGTGGCCGCACATCTTGAAGAGGACCTCCTCATCCTCTTCATGGGTCTTGGTCTCAACCTGCTCAGTGAGCTTGATCACGGGCTCAAACTGAGGGTCGTGCTCCTCTTCCTGTCGATACAAAAGATTATTAGGTCAAATTCTTGGACGAGTAGGGGTGGCACGATCGCTCTCGTGCATCGATTGCACGAGGGGACAGGCGGACCACATTATTAGGTCAAGACGAACTCACGCGGGGTGCGAGGGCGTCGGAGGGTTCAGCCATGTTGCCGTAAGATGGGGGTTCGTGAAAGAGAGAGGGTGGTGAAGATGAGAGAGATCTGAAAAAGTGCAGTGAGGACTCGAGAGCAGGGCCTAACCCTCCTCCAGATCTCGGATGGGACCCCGAGATTATCAGCGGTGGCCTGGGTCCCCATGCGAGCACGTGACCGCCCGTGTCGTGGTCTGGGAACGTCGAGAAGGCAGACAGCTGCACTCTGCTACGACGACTATGCTACGACGCTATACCCCTACGCTCTCGATAATGTGGCTCTCGCTTCTTCTACTCTTCCCGCTACTCGTCTCTGGCCATATGATTGAGGTCCCAGCTTCCAAGAAGGAATGTTTCTTCGAGGATCTCCACGTGAACGACAAAGTACGCCAGACCACACTCGCGTAACCTAGTGCCTTGTTCATATGAGTGCAGATGACAGTGACTTATCAAGTAGGCGGCGGAGGCCATCTTGACATCGATTTCTGGGTGCGTCCATACCTTTCTCCTAGCCTCTGCCGCACAGCGCGAACCGTCCATGCTCGCAGCTTGCAGACCCAGACAATGTCGCTCTCGGGAAGGACATAAAGCAGTCGCAAGGAACTGTTCAGATTACAGCTAAGAAGAATGGCCGCTACGAGTATTGTTTCTCCAACCAGATGTCGACAGTGGTCGACAAGATGGTCAGGTACGTGTCACTTCCGCAGCCCCAGCACGCACGTCTTCATGCAATCTGCCAATGGATGCAGTTTCAACGTCCATGGCGTCATATACGTAGACGATGAAGGTAAGTGACCATTGTGTACGTGCGTTGCAGGCCGACCGCTTACTGGAGAGAGTAGACATCGTCTCCCCCATCGAGCGCGAGGTTCGGTCTCTGTCCCACGGCCTCACTGCAGTCAAGGATGAGCAGGAGTACATCGTCGTTCGCGAGCGTACACACAGGAACACTGCAGAATCGACTAACGACCGTGTCAAGTGGTGGTCTATCCTCCAGGCAATTGTTCTTGTCTCGGTAGTGGCATGGCAGGTATGGTACCTCAAGGTACGGGTCCATCCTACTGTTTGCCCACGTTGCGAGCTGAGAGCAATCCTTTATTGCAGTCATTCTTCGAGGTCAAGCGGGCATTCTAATAGTAGAGCTGCTTGCCGTTTCGCGTAATTTATTTGCTTCTTACCTAAAGTTTCAATACGAGGTCGATGGACGACACTGCAAATGCCTTCGTCTGGACTTTCTGCGCTAGACGCACCCCCTTGCCGAATGTAAATATTCCCAAGTTCAATGAAGCTGCTCACCCGTACCTTTCATGTCCGGCAATGTCAGTGGAAGGGTCCGTGAATGATGGCAGTAGAAATGTGCATAGAGTAACGGAAAACAACATGAGCGAAAGGTATGTAATTTACACGATGCTACGAAAACGAATGAATGCAGGGCGCGAGAGGCTGGCATGTGTGGGGTCGTTACTGTATGGTATGTACGGTGTGTAGTGGAACAGACATACGAGGCCACATAGCAAACAAGAAAAATAATGCAAATGCCGAAAACTGGTCGTGTCGCGTCGTGATATAAATCGAGTGTACATGTTCAACAAAACCGACTGCGTCATCTTGGGTTCCCGCCTCCAAGATACAAAACAAATGTCACACCCACATCTATAGGTATACGATCAAAGTCCTCGCTGGCACCCCTCCTCCCCACCAGCCGCACCAGAAACCCAACGAGTACTAGTTAGGGACGCGTTCACCGCCAAGTCGGCTTCGAGCCCCCAGCAGCGCTCCCGCTCCGGAAGCTCACGTCCATGTTCATACTGGCGTTGGGGTCCGCAGCGGCCTTCAGGCGTGTCGTCGCGATACGCGCAGACGAGACCGCAAGGAGCGAGAGCCTCTTCGGCCTCTTAGCAGGCGACCGCTCCCCCAGCGCCACCCGCCTTGGCCCCAACCCCTTCCCGACGATAGCCGATGAGCTGCCCCCGCCCAGCGACGCGCGAGCTTGTGGTGACAGCTGGGGAATGAGGCTCGACCTTCGGCGCGGGCGTTCGATGCGCATAGGGCCGATGTTCGACCGCCGGCGTCCGCTCTTGCTGGCGGCCTTGGGCGTGAGAGGGCCCCGCTTCGCTGGGCTGGTGTGGTGCCGTTGCTCGCGTGCCTTTCCTGCGGCGTTTGACGAGGTGCTCGACTCGTCTGAGAGCGAGGGGACGCGATTCAGGCTACGGTCCATGAGTGGGGAGATGCGCCGTGGTGAGCCAGTGGCGGCAGACTCGTCGTCTTCAGCCAGGCTGCCGAGCGTCGAGGTGCGGGAGCGGGACTTGAGGAAGCTGGGATCGAGGCGGCTCGCCCTTGGTCGCTTGCCAGCGGCTCCTCGGATGGCGGTGCTGGCGGATAATGAAGAGGAAGAGGCAGCTGAAGATGTCGAGGGTGCAGAGAACAGCGTGAAGTCCATGCTAGTGTCCGTCTTTTCGTCCTCCCATTCGCTCTCTGACCCGCCGATAGACATGTTGCGCTGTGATGTCTCCGCGGGGATCGAGAAGGAGGCGGAGTTCGTGTCGGCCGGTGTAACGGAAATGACGACGGGTCCCGAACCTGACGCAGCTCCCTCGCCGCCATCGTCAAGGTCGCCTTGTCCAGCGTAGTCGCGCCACTGAACGCCCTTCTTCTTCCCCTTATCCTTGTCCGATACGCGCCTATACGGTGCCGATGATGGTGCGAGGCTTGAACGAAGCGACTTGCGCGGGCTCTTATGCGACTTGCGGAGTGGCGACCCGCCGACCCCAGAGCCATACGAAGAAGATCGCCTAGAAACCTTAGTCTTCGGCTGCTGGGAGACAACAGGGTTGGAAACGACGCGGCCGACACCGAGGCTCGCGAAGCCCTTGAAGTTGTTGAGGGAAGATGTGCCCTCCTGGGTGGGCGCGACGGTGTATGAAGCGATTGAATGGCCAAGGAGGGACTTGAACGCCGCATCGTTGCCCTCCGCGACATTCTTCAGCGACAAACTGAGCGATTTCGCAGTCTGCTCGAGGCCCTCACGTCCTTCCTCCGTGGCGGCAGTGAGGATCCTCCCAGCTTCGCCGAGCATGACCGTGCAGCGCCCGACCAATCCGACCAGCCCGACCAACGCCTCCGCCTGTGCGACGACAGCTTCCCGCAGTGCTTCAGTCTGTGCCTCAGCCTTCGTGCGTTCCATTTCTGCCTTGCGCCAGCGTGCATCGAGTTTGACGTTGTCCACAGACACCTCGTCGAGTTTTTCCGACGAGCGGCGCTCCTGCACAGCGCGGAGCGTGCCCTCGAAAAGCGCCCCGGAGTTCCCTGCACGCTGCACCCGGACGTTGAGTGCGCTCTCCGGCCTGAGGATCTGCTCCTCCGGACCAGCCAGGGCCTGTAGCAGCGCGCGTTCCGTCTCGAGATCGGGAGAGAGGGGTGCAGCGGGATCTGCCGCGGCGAGCGCGTCGAGCTCGGCCAGGCGTGCGCGAATGACCTTGAGTTTCGTCTCCGCCACAGCGAGCTTGCCCGCGCAGTTCGCGCCGTCTGCAATGCTGGGGCGCATCTGTTCGGCCTTTAGCTGGAGGTCACTCTTGGCCTTCTCGACCTCGAGGAGCGCTTCACGCCGCTTGCGTTTCTCCATGTCGCGTTCCTGGTCGCGCTTGCCGCGAGCTTCTCCTTGAGTTCTGCGACCTCGAGGTTGAGGCGGTTGATCGCCTCGACGTACTGGCCGACGTGACGGTCGACGTTGACGACGTTGCGCGTGATGACCTTGGTCTTGATCTTGGTTGCGCGCTCTGCATAGATGAGGGTGTTATGCGTGTCGTCAAAGTTGGCGCTCGTTGGCGCCACGCAGACGATCATCACGGTTTTGCAGTTTCCTCCAAGCGAGAACTTGAGCAGCCGAGTGAGCTTGCTGTTCCGGTAGGGGACATGCCGGACGGCACCACCGCTCTCACAGAGGGCGTTGATGCAGTTGCCGAGGGCAAGGAGCGACTTGTTGATGTTTGCACCCTCGACCATTCGCTGGCCCATGTTCGTCGTCGCGGCAGCACGCTCGCTTCCTGCCAGGTCAATGATCGAGAGGGTCGCCATCGTCTTCTGCTCAGTAATCGCGGCGGTTCGTGGGGCTTGGGTGATGTGGACTTGGAGAACGGCATGTGAACGGGAACTTGTCTCGTTGGCATGTGTTGGACTCTGTGTGCGCCGCGAGTTGCCAAGGAGAACGATCTCTTTCACTTCATCAGCGCTCGCGGGGCGGAGCTCGGTGAGGCCAACGACTTTCA
The DNA here is from genome assembly GCA_002900995.3 of Ganoderma boninense. Taxonomy (NCBI): domain Eukaryota; kingdom Fungi; phylum Basidiomycota; class Agaricomycetes; order Polyporales; family Polyporaceae; genus Ganoderma; species Ganoderma boninense. Next base: position 1,881,945 of record CM035307.1, read on the forward strand.
CGGACTTGTCCTCCCGTATTTGCAGACCGCCCCGTGGGGTGGGGTTTCCAGGCTCCGCAAGGAGGTCGCGGATCTCCTCGTTGTAGATCTCGAGGAAGGTTACGGCGACGTCCACGATGTGGTCTTCTCTACGATCCTCGATCTCCTGAAAGAGGTCCGCCATTGTGAGGTAGATGATTCCCGGGTCTGAATCTGTGCCGCTTATTGTGTGCGTTTTGCCGCAGCCGGTAGCCTGCGCAAGAAACGGGACCATCAGTCCCACAAAGGGGACTCACCATAGGCAAGAGATGCTTACGCCATAAGCAAAGATGGTTGTGTTGTACCCGTCCAAGAGAGTCTTCAGTAACGGACGTGCGGTCGCGCCATAGACATCTGTTTGTGATGCGTCGTGTCTGAAGACGCGGTCGAATATGAATCGCCTGTCTTTGTATCTCTTCGTTCCTGGCGGAAGGAATCCGCGTTCTACGAAAGCCCGTGTCTGGTCCTTCTCCACAGGATCAAAGGTAAGGACGCGGTCATCGACGATTTGGACAATGTCGCGTAGTGTCGATGTTTACTACGCGTCCAGGTGTTGAAAGAGCACCCTCTCCGCGGATACACGAGTCATAGACTTGCTGAGGGAGACGTGCAGATTCGTGCGAGGTTGGAGGGCGGACGCGGACTAGAATGAGGTGGCCGGTTGGTTAGCACGCGCTGTCCGCATGTTTCGACGGGTGGCGGGAAGAGAAAGGAGACTTGCCGGCAACGGTGATGGAGCCAGCAGCGGCCATGGTATGCTGTGTGTAGAGAAGAGAGAGAGAGAGGGAGAGAGTGAGTAGGGAGCAGTGTGGGGCCCTTGTGGCGGGAGCGGGCGTCCAGGTGCAGGAGGTGCGGCGGAGACAAGAGTCGAGTCGAGTGTTCAACTTGGCTCGCTCGCCAGATCCAAAGTGGAAACCGAACCCGGCGTCAACGCGTCCTCCCTTCACGTCACCTGACCGCATCCTCTGCGCGCTTACATGCAAGGGCGCTTGACGCGTGCGGGCGCAAATGGATCCGATGACTCTTGACTGTGAGCAGGGTTGAGCCGCATCCACCATGTCTGCGGCTATGGACACCATCTCCGTGTCCTCGCCCGCCGACTTTCATGTCCATCTCCGCCAAGGCGAGCTTGCTCAACTAGTCACTAAACATGTCCGTCAAGGTGGATTCTCCCTCGCCTATGTCATGGCACGTCCTCTCCTGGCACTCTACCTGCCCCAGTCCCCCGTCTCATTCCCGCCTAGCCAAACTTGAAACCGCCCGTCACAAACACAGAGCAAGCACTCCTTTACCAAGCCCAGCTTCAGGCTATCGATCCGTCCGTCCAGTACCTCATGACACTCTATCTCTCCCCGGAGCTCACACCCGACGAAATACGCAAAGCGGCAAAGGCTGGGATAGTCGGTGCGTCTCGTTGCCGCTCTTCGCGATCCCTTTGCCATGCTTCCCCTCACGTACGGTTACCTCTACAGGCGTCAAATCATACCCGCGGGGCGTCACAACTAACTCCGAGGGTGGCATCGAATCGTACGAAGCCTACTATCCCGTCTTCGCCGCCATGGAAGAGGCCGGCATGGTCCTTAATTTGCATGGCGAGGTCCCCTCCGCCGTCGCAACCAACACCTGCGTCCTGAACGCGGAGCCTGCCTTCCTCCCCCACCTACGCAAGCTGCACGCGCAGTTCCCGAAGCTCCGGATTGTTCTCGAGCACGCGACTACGCGCGCCGCCGTGGAGTGCGTCAAGAACCTCGGACCGACGGTAGCATGCACGATCACGGCCCACCATCTGTCCCTGACTGTCGACGACTGGGCGGGACAAGCTTGGCACTTCTGCAAGCCCGTCGCGAAGTACCCCGACGACCGCGCGGCGCTGCAAGAAGTGGTTAAAGAAGGTGAGTTCCGGGCTTTAAACCGCGGCCGGCAACCTGGCGGCGGAGCGCTAGGCGACCCTGTTCTGATCTTAGAGTCCATTCGATTACAGGACATCCTCGATTTTTCCTCGGGTCCGACTCTGCGCCACATCCTTACGAGAGCAAGGCATCGGCTGCCCCGACAACAGCATGTGCGGCGGGTGTGTACACGTCGCCTATCCTATTGCCTTTGGTTGCGCATCTGTTGGAGTCGTTTGGAGCACTGGACAAGCTGGAGGGATTTGTGAGTGGAAACGGTCGTGCATTCTATGGGCGGCCTGTGGAGGAGGGGGGCGAACGGGTCGTGCTCCGGCGGACGTCGAGGAAGGTGGTTGCGATCGAGGGGTACGGAGCAGGAAGGACGCATGTAGTTCCTTTCTGGGCGGGGAAGGAGATTGGATGGGAAATTCGAGAAGAGCCTTCCAAGTGAGTCAGAGGAGTGATCCGGTGCATAAAAGTCCGTAGCAGGTAGAAGAGCTGCGATAGCTGGGTGTACGTTCGTGCGAATCGCCAGAGAGACGTCCGGGAGAGCTGACACTGACAGGAGCCTCGGAGCGGGCGTCGCGCTGGTGCGGCTTCCCATCAGCGTGAGTGGCAGATGCAGTGGTTGCTTGTGCTCGTGCAGCGGGCAGGGGGAGGAGCGCGGGGGCTGGGGGGCAGGATCGGGGCAGGATATTGGGCACGGACGGGCGGGGCTGGAGGAGGTTAGCGAGAGGGGGATCTGAGAAAGATCTTGCCGGATCGGGGGCTGGGCACGTGGGGGTGTGAGGCACGACGATCGCCGACAAATGCGGACTGCTGTCGGCCGTTGTCGGTGGGCGTCGTGTCTGAGTCTGAGCACTGAGAACTGTGTCCGTGTCTGTCTCCGCTCCTGCCTGGCCTGCGTCTCCACCGTGCTGCCTGTCTTGCCTCCATGTCGTCCCTTTCTTGCATATGACAGATCCCACGGTCCCACTCCAGATGCCCTCCGACCGTCCCGCCGACTGCGCCGCCAGCTCCCATCCAATTGGCAGCCCCCCTTCCGAGCAGAGGCCGAGTGCGGCAGGGGATCGGAGGGAGGAGGGGCATGAGGCAGCACTCCCGGCTGCCAATCGCGCACAGATACCAAGTCGCCCGTCTCAGAGGCCGCGCATCGCCCAGCACGTCGCCCGTCTCCCACACTCCGACTCGGTCCAATAGATCACTTTCCTCACCAGGCCGGTACGCGATCCCAAGCCCATCACCGCATCCCTCCTACATCTATCCCCCCTCCCGACCCCCTCCTCCAATGCAAGCTCCTGCTCACTCCCCTTTGCCCGACCTCCCCTTCTTCCGCTCCCATATGCTACCCGACGACCTCCTCCCCAACCTCCAATGCCCGCTCTGTCCCCCAGGTGCTCTCCTCTCCGCACCAGTAACCCTCCACTGCGGACACACCTTCTGCGCATCCCACTTCGCCCCCCACAACGTGCCATCTACCTCTAAAGCTCCTGAAGCCACAACCGCCCTTCCCCAGTGCCGCCTACCGACCTGCTCGCCTTCTCCTGGTTCCCTCACTACATTCTCTCACACACCCCCTACTGACGTCACCACGAACAAGCTACTTGAGCTTCTCGACCGTGCTTCTCGCGAACGCATCCAACCAGAATCCCCTCCACCACATTTTTCGGACGACTACGACGAACACACAGATTCCGACCGCGACCTCGAGTCTGATCCCGAACTCGAGTACCTCCCCTTACTCCCAGCATCTCCATCTTCTCCCAGCAACTCTTCTCCCACAAGAGAATCTGCGGGTTCGAGTACAGTCCCGGGGTCCAGTTCGCCCAGACGTCCTCGCTCGCCCGAGGCTAGTCCATGCTTGCACCCCCGTAAACGCCGCCGGCGAATCCGCCTCCCTGCGGCGTCCGCTCAGTCTCATGCACAACCTCACCACCGGAGCGGTCACGACCAGTATACCAGCGACCGCCTGGAGAAGGAGCTGCTCACAGAACTCTCATGTGAGATATGTTTTGGGCTATTCTGGGAGCCCATAACCACCCCATGCCAGCACGTGAGTCCTTTCCGTTATGCTCTCTCTCATGAGACTTCTCTTCGGATGCACCAACGCGGTGGCCTGTTCAACGAAGTTGCTCAGAAGCGGAGCCCTCCATCGCTTTGGCGCAGTCACGGGCTGCCGCAGTGCCCCAACATATTGTGCAGCACATTCCACTGCCAATGGAAAGTGAGGTGGTCTTCATCGCCTATCGCCGCCGGGCGGAAGCATTATTTGGGTCCATAGGTGGGGTTCGACGGATCGCATTCCCTCGGTTCCGACTGTCGATCGTGCGCCCCATCTGGGACCAATACATGAAAGATGGAGATTTGGGACTCTGCATCTAACCCCGCCGCCACACCGGGGCTTGTGCGCCCGTCCGTATCTGCGAGAGCAGTCTGAGATACCCCTCTAAGGTCTAGTCTCTGCTCCCATGTGTGCTCCTATGTTGGTCCATCCCCCCTCCATGGGACGTCCCTGAATCGCAAGGGGTACTTTTCCGATGCGAACCTGCTTACGTGCGGGCGAACGCATTCCTTGCGGAGCGCAGCGAGATATTTGATCGATGAGGCTTTGGATCGGTCGCCCTTCTGGGGGTGAAACGGACATTGAGGAGGCCAGACCGACGACTCCCAAGTACTCGTCGTCCCCGGCTGATCCGCCCGTCTGCGCCCGCCTGGTGGTGTCCTGTCAGGTCGCACTGCGTCCTGCTCTCGAGTCTTCGCTGTCACGATACATACCCCATCACAGGCCGAGCTGCAGGCTTGGATGACGTCGAACGTCCGAGAACGGTGCTGACTGCTATCCTGTAACAGACATTTTGCAAACGCTGTCTCTTTCGTTCCCTTGACCACAGCCAGACGTGTCCCCTCTGCAGGCAGAAGCTTCCCGGCTACGACTACTTTCAGCAGCAGCCCTGTAATAAAGTCATCCTGGCTATCAGTACGTGCTAGCAATCGGTTGGTGAGGTGTCACCGGTTGACCTGTGTATTGTGCACAGTCCTCCGAGCATTCCCGGAAGCCTACGCGGAGCGTGGCTTGATGGTGGAGGCCGAGGAACGCGATACTCGCCTCGACACACCGATTCTCATCTGCCAGCTAGGGTTTCCGGGCATGCCGACCTTCCTGCATTTCTTCGAGCCCAGGTGAACACTTCGCTTCCCTTTGAGCGTTTGCGTCGGCTCACGGGTACATTGCAGATATCGACTGATGCTCCGACGATGTTTAGAGGCTCCGAACCCTTGCTTCGGGATGATTCCGCCGCCTCGGGCGGCGCCTTCAACGTCTGCGAACGGAACAATGAGCACCGGCAACGACTACGGGATCATGCTGCAAATCAGGAACGTGCAGACGTTTCCGGATGGTCGGAGCCTCGTCGAGACTTGGGGATCGTGGCGCTTCCGGATAATGGAGCGCGGGGTGCGGGACGGATACATGGTCGCGCGCATCGAGCGCATCGAGGACTACGAGGACGAGCTGGACTACAGTGCGTTCGCGGCGGAGGGCGCCGAGGCTGTCGATCGCGCACCTATCGCCGCAGAAAGGTCGCGGGAGCCTGAGGCGGCGCGACGCGACGGTGCTTCTTCCCTCGAAGGTTCTGTGGGTGTGGACATGGGCAGTGACGGCCCTGCGGGGCTGGGGGGCGCTGGGGACCGGCTCGAGGCCGGGCTCAGTGACGTCGTGGTTGACATGCACTCCCTGTCACCGGAACCGTCCTCCCACTCCGCGGCGGGTTCGCCCCCGCTGGAACCCTGCACAGACGCCGGGCCGGGCGCGATCGAGCCCTCTCCGCTGTCGCTGGCCAGGGTCGCCGCTGACGATCGCGAGCACGTCCGGTCCGAGACGGCCATGCTTCCCACAGGCGCCCGCCCCCACGTCCAGCCGCAGATCCACCTCCACCTCAGCCCAAAGGCCCCCGCCGCCCGCCGCCCCCCACAAACGCAGAGCTCATGGCAAAGTGCCATGCCTTCATCGAGCAGACCCGCCAGGGCACCCCCTGGGTCGTCCAGCAGCTCAACAACAACAACTTTGTCCAGCCGCCCACGGACCCCGCCGCCTTCAGCTTCTGGATGGCTCTGGTACGTCCTTGCGTCCCGACGTCTCGGATGTCTCTGGCTCACGAGGTCGGACTTTATTTTTTGTCCGCAATCTATCGGTGCAGGCGCTCCCGATCGACGAGCACGAGAAGGCCAAGCTCCTGCCCATCCGCTCCCCACGTCTCCGTCTGCGTCTCGTCGTGCACTGGATCGAGCAGCTCAACAGCCAATGGTAAGCAGCGCTCTCGCGTGCCCCCTCTGCCCCCGACTCTCCTCTCATTGTGCGCGAGTGTGTGTGTCTTGGCCTGATGACGGTTTTACCCCCTCCTACCCCCGCCTCCCCGTTCCAAGGACACGTGCTTACGCGTCTGCGACTGCTTTGCAGGTGGTTCTCTGGCGGGTGCGTTATTTCTTGATGCTACCCCGCGCGGCCCGGGTGTGGGCGATGCTCTTTGCATACATAGCCCTGCTGTCCGCCGTCTACGTCGGCCAGTCCGTAGCCCAGCACGCAAACGCCAGTGGGAGACTGGCGCACGGAGAGCCGCGAGTCCAGTAGCACCGACGGTTCGCTGGACGGCGGACTACTTCTTGGAACAGTGGATCCTTGTCCCTCTTCCTTCTCGCCTCTCGCTTTTCCCCGTGGGTTTTTTTTTCACGCGCATACTAGTGCCTAGGGTTAATCTGCTGTCGCGACCATCTCTCGCGTGTTTAAGTTCGTGCTCCCCATCGCGCTCATTATACGTCCCCACGCCATGCTCCTTTCCCTCGTTGTCCGTACCCCACGACATCTCACGGACCTACTCACGTCTTCCGACTCCAATGACCCTTGATTGTTGTGCAACATCCATCCATCCATCAAGCGTCTCCGTCCTCCGCATCGTGCTCCGCGTCCGTCGCCTGCTGTCTGTTTTATAGTACACCGCCCTTACCTATCCTCCTCATCATTAAGAGGCGCCCTGTTTACTGTAGACCACGGTCCGTTCGTGCTGCGCCCTGCTTCCGTGCATTCATCTGTTTATTTGGAACCAATCCAGTCTTGCTTCATCTGTCGCTTTAAATTTGTAGCCTACCCTTCGTTGTGCCTTCGTGATCGTGAGCTGAGGTTGAATTCTCTTCAGCCCTGACCGAAAGTTGGCAGGTAACATGCACCACTGTATCCGACGCTGTATCGGCAATCGAATGTTTCCTTGCCCCTGATAGATGCAAGACAGTCAGAACTTGTGTATGTATCGCAGCACGAGGAACCTGTTCCTGTTTCGCGCCGTGCGTATATTGAGCCTTGGATAGGCACGATTTCAACGTGTACATGTAAGAATGGCGGTTATCCCTGGAGCCCTCTACGATCCCTGCCTGGGAAATCCAGCTAGGGCTCGATAGGCCCCGCACTGGAAGCCCTCGCGCTGGGCGCCATAATTTCAGCCGAGACGCCACAGCGGCATCACAGGCAGATTTTAGTGGTTAAACCTTCCATCTTCGATGTGTTAGAGATGACGTACAAAACCCTCTGCCGACACATTGTCGCGTCTTTGTCTTTGTTGGCCAGGAGGGGAACATGTGATTAGAATCCGTGATCTCCGAAAGAAGCTCAAACACTAATTGCCGCTGCGCTGCCGCGCCTATGCTTGGCGAGTTCATTGACCAAGTCTAAGTCTCTGACAATGAATGACACTGAGCCACATATTTATCTGCCGTATATTGGACTATCTCATCACTACCAACGTGACAACGTCGAGATGAAGATGAGCTTTCGGTACTGTTCGAACAACTCGCCTAATTCAACCTTAGAACTTCCGTTAGAAAATATTCTTTGTATCGTTCAGACACTTCTCTGCACTCACCAGCTCTATCTTTAGGAGCCCTGACTTGCGCAATTCAGGAAACGCTTTCTCAAGGGTATTGCGATGATGAGTGTCAAGCGGTCTCCAGTCATGCAACTGCAGGGTCACCGTTTTCAACCTCGAAAAGGCGTGCTCGGCGAAGACACGCCGTATAGTGGAGAGGTCAACAGACTCCTCCAAGCTGAATGGGCTCCAGTGGGACGCAGGGACCAGCCGGATGACGACATCCTGTAGAGTGTTGGAAAGCTGCGCGAGGATCTTTGCGAGCGCGCTGCTGCAGTAATGGCCCAGATGGAGAGTGGTCGTAGTACCCGTGCAAGACCACAAAGCTCAGGGTTGTGAGGTTGGGACAGAGGGAAAGGTTCAGTGCGTCCCACCCGACATCTTCGAGCAGTCACACCGCAGGCACCGTATGTATGTAAGTACAGCGTCTCTCGAGCAGGAAGTCGTTGGAGCGCCTACTCACCATCACAACGCGGGTTCAGAATCGCCATATAGCCGACATCAAGCTCTAGGTGCTCGAGATTACAGCCAAAGTTGCGGACCAAGGCGCCGAGATTGATAATCTGGCCTCGGGTTGAGCAGGGTACCGTGAGTTTCCGGAGGCAACCAGGCTGAAGGGACTGTCGCAGCGCGGGCAGGATGACACTTTGCACATTATGATCTTTCAGGGTGAGGGTATGGCACGCCAGCGGTCGGGCGATGTATATCGGCTCACATTCGACTTCGGGATCCAGGTCGACATATGGTGCAGTCAGCTCAAGGGCCTGGGCTTCAAACACAGACAAGACGGTGAACAAGGACGAGGTGCGCAGCTGGTCTCCCGCCGAACAAGCATATAACGCAAGGCTGCGCAGCTTGAACGGGCCGGGAAGATCATCGTGTCGGGGTGGTGTGAAATGAAGTCTCTTGCACCGGAGACTTTGGAGCGCAGGGAGGTTGCCCAGGACGCGGATGAACGCAGATGTATGGCGTTCCATGGAGAGCGCTTCGGGCGCCTCAGGTGGTTCCTGCCACGCACGGCCGCGCGAGAACGCGATCTCCTTTATGAGCGTGGCCAAGTGAGGGGTGGAGTCGAGAAAAGTGGCGAACGCCGGGATCCGAGAAGCGTGGATGGGACCGATGGAAGCGAACAGCTCAGGGCGAGAAACGGCTTCCCATGCTCGAGAGATAAGTGTGCAGGCCGATATCGCTCCTCTGTCGCTCTCCAGGTGTTTCAGGATAATGCGCGCTACGTCCACAGGAAGGTCCTGTATGGTGACTGGATGAGCCGAAGTGTCCAGAGGCGTCTCCATTGGTGTAAGATTCAATGTTCGAAGCTCGACCGGTTGAACGGTCAGAGACCCGCTGAGCGCAGACGGTTGAACGCTGATTCGAGGAGCGGAGGAGCCTGTCGCGTTAGGCTATGCGTGAGTGAATGAGACTTGCAAAGGCTGTCGAAGACTTGCCTCTGCAGGGGAAGGAGAAACGTCGGCCTAGCTAGAGCTCATTCACCGAGACTTTATACTACCCTGACACATGAGCGGCGATCAGCGCAGTCCTTGTTCGCTTCGGGGCCCTGGACGTTCTTTCCCCACCTGTACACAACCCGTGCCAATGATCGGTGAACGCGTGAGCTCGTAGAAGGATGCCTTGACGAGCATGGGCCTGCATGATTTGAATGTAGAAGGATCGTCGACGGGAGATCGTGACGCATCCTGGTAGCAGCGATTGAATTAGTGACGTTGAGACACGTCCAAAGGTTAATAGGCCCAAGTGTGACAGCTGGAAAGTGTGACAGCTGGATTCCATCGTACTAAAAGTACGTAGGACGATATAGACGTCCTGTGAGTTGTGCCGACGAAAATGAGTTACCCAACGGACATCAGTTCCACGTCGCCATCGTAAACGCCTTCATCCATGCATGCACGTCATGATACGTGACATTCTGCTGTTCATAGGCGTTCGCATTTCTGGAGACAGATACGAGAGCTATTAGTGAAACAGAACATAGGTCCTGGAGCGCTGAGCATTGGGGTCTCCAGGTGGTGGTCGGCGGCAGAAGCTTGTAAGCGCTCGACTTAAGCCTGTATGCAGGATGCATCCGCTTTCAACCACCCGTTGTGAGCTTGAGCATCTCAGTGTTCAAAGGGCTGACCACAGGCTTCGAACCGTGTACCCAACATATGCACACAGGAACCCTACTAGAAAGTCCACAGTGCATTGTTACAGAATCATACATGCTACAGCACAAGATCTATATTTTATTTGGGTTCTGCCCAACAGCCGATGGCTCGAACAGAATGGGGACGTTGACCGGGACCAGACTTCCGTCCTCTACATCGAGCCTCATGTGTAGGGCATTCCCCATCCATCCATATCCGCAATTCCGGTACAAGGAAGCTTGCTTGAAGACTACGCTACTCGTACAATCCGGCGGCGACGGCTCAGAGACTCGAAATGTTCATGACAGGCCAGGTGCTGAGATAAGGTGAGACTTGTCGTCATCTATCAAGTATGTCAAGAGCACTTACTAGTCGGGGACCGTCCTCTTGTAGCCGTACTTGCCAATGAACGACTCGAGCTCCTTCGGGCCGCGCGAGCCGTACGGGTATGGTACAGGCCGTGGCGCGGGGCCGTTCCTGCCGTCGATCCAGTGGAGAATTGGTGTGAAGATCTGTATCACAAGCGAATGATTTGTGAGTGACTCCGCTGCCGCTAAGGGTTGTTCCAAAAAGTATTTGCATAATGCGTAGCTCAGCAGGCCTTCCATGCGACAGAAGAGCTCCTTGATCATCACGGACAGCTGAGGTTCGAGTGGTCACCGCGGAGCGTCGTCGAGGATGATGAGCCTCGTTTGGTAGGCGACGCCTGCGGGGATCAATTATGCAAGGCACTGTAATGTAGCTCACCTTCCATGCGACATCGAGCTCATCATCACGGACAAAGTTCGAGTGGTCACCGCGGAGCGCGTCGAGGATGAGAGCCTCGTACGCCTCGGGGATCTTTGCATCAGTGAACCGGCGCTTGTAAGTGAGGTCCATCTCGGTCGGGATGGCGCGTGTGTTCAGGCCGGGGGTTTTCGTGTTGAGCTTCAGATAAACAGCCTCCGACGGTTGGATGCGGATAACGAGCTCATTACGCGAAATGTCTTTGAAGATGCCTTGGGTGACGTCCTTGAACTGGATGCGGACCTCAACCTTCGCCTCGTTGAGGGCTAATCGTTGTCCGGGAAATCGGATGGGTTAACGTGAGATACACAAATGTGAGATAAGGACTAGTACCTTTGCCCGCCTTAAGAATGAAGGGGACGCCTTCCCATCGGGGATTATGGATCCAGAGCGTAGTCGCAGCGTATGTTGGGCAGACCGAATTTGGTGGGACGCTCTCGTCATCGAGATAGCCGGGTTTCCCGTTCGCCGCCACGTACTGGCCGAGAAGCGTGTCACTACGCTCGATTGGTGGGATAGCGCGGAGCACCTTGACCTGCAATGATACCAGGGCATGAGAACGCACGTGCGAGCGGTGGTGCTTGCTCAGCACTCGCCTTCTCGTCACGAATATCCTCCGCAGAGAAGGAAACGGGCCGCTCCATGGCAATGATACTCAGCACCTGCAGCAAATCTGATAATTAGGTGAATGAGCGTCAGTACTCCGAACGTGTGGACGGTGAGTAATCACGAAAATTTGAAACTCACGGTTCTGAAGGATGTCACGAATGATGCCGAACTCGTCGAAGTACCCTCCACGGCCCTCAGTCCCAAAGGGCTCCTTGAATGTAATCTGAACGTTGCTGATCGAGTTCTTGTCCCAACCAGCCCCCATGGCGATGTTCGCGAAACGCAGGACGAGGACGTTCTTGACCATCTCCTTGCCGAGGTAGTGATCGATACGGAAGGTCTCGTCCTCGGTCCAGTGCTGTTTGAGAGCGCCGAGGAGCTCACGGCACGTTTCAAGGTCCTTTCCAAACGGCTTCTCGACGATGATGCGGTTCTTGCCGTCCTTGGAGTAGACCTGTTGGCGGATGTGCTGGGCAACAGGGATAAAGACACTGGGTGGGAGGGCAAGGTAGAAGAGGCGGTTGCGCTCCTTGCTCTGGTACTTGGACTCAATGTCCTCGAGGACCTTGTTGAGCTTCTCGAAGGCAGCCGGATCCTCGTAGTCGCCGGAGACATACGAGGTGAACTTTTTGAACTCCTCGATCTTGGCCTTGCCATCCGCGTCGTCGTCAGCGACCTTGAGGTAAGACGTAATACGTTTGTGGTACTCGGCATCGTCCATCTTTGTGCGTGCGTAGCCTACGATTTTGACATCGCGGGGCAGGAAGCCCATGCGATAAAGGCCAAAAAGGGCAGGGTATGTCTGGTGGAAGCAAGGACGTAAGTGGGGGATCGTCGGCGAGTTCGAGACGGATTGGTACCTTTTTCTTGGCCAAGTCTCCGGAGGCCCCAAGGACTAGGCGTTGGAGGGGTGGTTAGTCGGGGGCAGAGGCGTAGACGATGGACAAGGAGCACGGACCGACGATGACGGTGTTGTCTTTGAGGGCATCATGGGCGGTCTCCATGGAGGGGATGGTGCCAGACATGGCGCGGGGGCGACCTGTGGTGGCCATTGTGTGGGCGGGGAGTTGGATGGGGTTGTTGTTGGGGGCGGATGGTGGATGTCAGGAAGAAAGGTAGGAGGGACAGGGGATGTGAGAAGGGCTGGCAAGGGATCCCCAGCAGCGGGGCAGGGTGCTGAACGAGCATCTCATTGGCGAGCGATGATGTAAATTGATGCCCTCGTAATCTCCCCGGCCCGGCAACCCTCCCGCCCATTGGCCGCGACGTCTCCCACGCTTCGCGACGCGCTCCCATCCAATGCGCCGCGTCTGACGGCTCTCATCCTCCCTGCACATGACCGCCATGTCTCCCACACCCCACGACCCCCTCGGCGCCGTCCTGCCGCCCTCGCCCGACAACGAGCTTGACACCCTCCGCGAGCTCGTCTCCTCCACCTATCTCAACCACGATCCCTCCCTCGTCACCATCCGCGCCGGCGCGCTCTTCGCCCGACTCAAGGCTCTCAACAGAGCTGCAAACCATGCCACCCGCGCCCACAAGCAAGCCACCGCCGACTCGCGCCAGGAGATGGACCACACCTACCTCGGCCTACAGAACCTCCTCTACGAGAAGCGGCATCTGGAGCGCGAGATCGACAAGTGTCGCCAGTTTGCGTAAGCCCGTTTCAGTCCGCCCTTGCGATCCACAATTTACAGTCGAGCGCGCGTCTGCAGGTCTGTTTACCAGGACATTCCCGTGCATGCGCTTGAGGACTTCATGCAAATCGCACCGGAGGAGGCGCGTACCGAAAACGTCCTCGCGGACGAACATCAACTCATGCTGAACCGGCTCAGCTTTGAACTGTCCGAACGCCAAAGGCGCGCCACAGTGCTTTATCTCGCGTCAAGCACGCCACTTACATCGCATTCTTCTCAGATTGGACCTGAAACGCAAAGAGCTGATCAAGGAGAAGGAGGCTCTCCTTAAAGAGAGCAAGGCACAACTCGCCACCGTGGAGAACGTCAAGACCCACATCGACAACCTCATGAAGGTCCGTGCCTCTCTTTGCATGATTTCACAAGGAATGTCCGATTCATTTTCTTGCAACCACAGACGGCCACAGATGTGCGGAGGAAGGTTAACGACCTCGTTCAACCCCTTCCAACAACATCCGAGCCTGGCCAATCCACGCCCGCATCATGACTGCGCCGAAACCACATCTGCCGCAGCCATCCAGCCATTTCCACATGAATGCTCTGCGCATAACGACAGCATCACCTCGCAAGTCACCTGTCACTCGCCGTGCTGCTCGCTGCTGCAGTATCGCGACGATAATTCAATTGCTGGGTAACCTGCGTACTGCTGAACCGAACCGATGCATGGCGTAGCACGGAGTGTCCGAATGCCTAAAGGACATGCCACGCTGGCTGAGGGGAGGGAGACGAGGTGAGACTGTAGAGAGACACCAGAGGGCGAGCAAAGAGGGGAGCTCAGGGGGAGCTACTGGAGATCGGGAACGTGAGGAAACGAAGGATAGGATATGATATACACAGCTACACAGTTGCGTTCCAAATGATTGAATGAAGTGGACGGCCGGAAACATGGGATGGGTGTGGTGGTACAGCGATATCAGTTACAGAGCGCGCCGGCAACGGTGCGCATTAAGATGCGAAGCGGGGGGTGACGAAACAAGGTATGCAGGAAGGTACTGGAATGCCTGGGACCGGGACGGGGGATCGTGAAATGGCCATGAATCGGACGCGAATGTAGATAACTCGAGCCTCATGATTCCATGGGCTCATCATCGGAGATACTGCCAATGTCGCTCATCTCCTCGTCCTCGCCGTCTTCGTCGTCTTTGTCAAATGCGGCGTCCGCAGCCTCTTTGGTCGCAAATCGCTGCACGTACTCCTTGACCTTCGTGTCGTACTCCTTTGGATGGCGCATGAGCAACGCTGCCGCCTCTCCGTTGAGGGGATCGTTGGGGTTGGGGTAGCGCAAGAGCTGCGGGAGGAACACCTCGAAAATGTTGATCATATCTACATGTACGCGTCAGACTCGTGGGACTATCACAGGTCAGTGTGGCGATAAACCCGGACGCACCGAACATGGGCGACCATGTCTGATTAATGACGTCGAGGCAAACGGAGCCACTGCTGAAACGCGATATGAGTAAGCGGAATAGAGTCAGAAGTTTCGGGAGGTGGACGGACAGTTCGTCGATATTCGGGTGGAAGATCTTGTTCATGAAACCGATACTTGGAGACTTGAACGGGTATTGGTCGGGGAGTTCGACGTGGATCTTCCATACACCACCGGCGAAGGGGGCTGCGCAGTGTGGGCAGTCACGAGATAGGAAATGAGGGCGACGGTCAGGATGGGGAAGAGCAGAACGGCAGCTAAATGGACGCACTTTCTGCTGGGCCAAAGAAACGGACATAGAACTCCTGCATGTTGTCGTTGACCAGGTTGACCTCGTAGTCGGACATCAGCCTGTAGCCCAGTCGAACACCCTTCAGTACTCCTGCCGCAGCGGAGAGGACGATTGCGAGACAACGGAGTACATACAGCTTCATGACATCCGTCTCGATGCGACGCTTGCTAGGGGAGCTGTATACGTCCGAAGCTCATGTCAGTCCCCCCCTCCCGACCTGACATGGACCGAAATGGAGACTTATCATGGTGTCTATAGTCTTGCTAGTTGGATGGATACAGCGCTGGTTGGAACAGGATTTGGTGTCAGGGCAGAGCGGTAGAGGAAGAGGTGTAAGAAGAGATGGATTGTGGCGAAGACAGGGCAGGACACGGAGGAGTGGATGGTCATATGGTGAGGAAGGTTAGGCGGACGAGATGGGTTGACCCTGGCGGGGCTCCCGATATGGGCCGGGGGGGCCGGTATCTAGCCGAGTCGACCACCGCCATCTCTCTCCGCAACCGCCGACGGCCACCACGCCCGCAACCTCCCGCCTCCCCTCCTGCCATGCACCCATCCCTCAACGTCCCCACCGCCTCTTCTCTGCGTGTTCGCCGTCTGTCAACAGCGACCGGCCAGATCGTCTAGGCGTGCTGTGTTGTGCGTCTCGTCTTGGGGCCGAGTCTATACCATATCCCGCTGTCTGCCAGAAGCTAACGAGCACGCGTTTGCGTCCAGGTTCTTGGTCCCCGACCTCGAGACACGAGGCAGGGGTTTCGTTCGCGAAGCCATGCATTGTTCGCGTGATGTTCTATCTCCACCTAGTGCCTCAAACACAATGCATGGTCGATATCGCGACTAGTACCGACCACGCTGGTATTGGCTGGACTAGGCTTGGTTGGATGCGCTCTTCCTCCGCTCCCCTGAGCACCGCTTGATGCCCGTGTCAGGGCTGAGCCTGGGCATGTCGCTTATGATGGCTGAACAGCGCCGCCCACAGACGGCATGGGATGTGTCCAGTGTTCCACAGGGACTCGCTGACAGGAATAGCATGCCACCATAGGTTCGAACCACCGGAACCGCAATACAAACGTGCTACCCGTAGCTGCTCGATGGTTCGCCGTCATAGTGCACCAAGAGCATGAGAATTCCGAGGTTGCCCTTCTTAATATACCGAGAGCCTAGACGCATCGTGCGCCATACGTCGTCGCGTTCAACGCGAGTCCTTTCCCCACGCGACCGCCGACCGTCGAAACTGAAACAGAGTCCGAGCGTCGAAGCACCTAACGCGGGCGGATCACCAGTACGTCCATTCCTCCACAACGCAGTACACGGAATCGCTGCTGCACGGGTACGGCCTCTTCCCGGGGGTGAACCCTTCGTTGTATCGGTTAGACGACCTCCCTGTCGCGCTTGCCAGGTTGGTGTTTGCAGCCTCACCAGGGTTGATCCCGCGTTGTTGGAACGCCCGCCATCCCAGCAGGACAGCTGCGACGGGTTCGACATTTGTTTGTGAATGCGTGTGTATGCGCATGAGGATTAGGCTGCGTACCGAACCACATGAGCCCGAAGGCTGCGATGAGGACCATCTCCTCCTGGGTCTGCGATAGGAAGGAGCCGCTTCTTCGGTGGTGCGTGAGCACCCTGTCGTCCCGCACAAGCGTGATGAATGTTTGCTATCCCTGGAACGATGCCATGCACTCACATTACTGCCAGTGATGCAATCGCAAGTATCGCCACCGCGGTCTGCATCAAACTATATGTTTCTGCCATCCCAAAATTATCAAACGTGAGGATTGGCAGGCAGTCTACAGCGTCGAGCAAGATGTGTACTCACGAACAGAGGATGGTACAAGCATCATCACCAGGTGTGCTACGACCGCCGCGCCCCCGGCTGATTACCCAGCGATCCGCGATGGCGTTCGCCGTCGCATGAACGATGGATTGCTCGTCATCTCGCTGCTGTATGGTTGCGCAGCCCTGCTAGCGACGTACCGTATAACGTCGACCTCATAGCATTGCCCTCAAACAGCGGCATTCTGAATGTTTCGAATTGGGATGCGATCCTCGGAATTAGCAGCAGAGAGAGTAAAGTGACAGTCAGCGGTGGGTGAGTCTATCAGCTGTCAGGGAGGCGATGGGGTCCTGAAAGCTGATTGACCCGGCGAGGTGATTGTGAGAGAGACCGCTGCTGCCGTCTCGACATCGCGAGCTCTGGGGCATACCCCGGCTCAGTAAGACACATGCGTTTATCGCCAGGAATAAGCACGGGAGCACAGGAACGTGGTCGACACGAGGCCAGATGCGCTGGACACGCACGGAAGGTCTTCTGGCCGCCATGTATGCCCATTATGAACGGAGGAACGTGGCGTCGAAGTCACGGAGTTCCTTCCGACGTAACCTTCCTTGTACTTAGAGGCAGAACGATGCGGACACAGCGCATATCCAGCATGCTGCCTGATTTATACGTACTTGCAGGCAGGCAGCTGATTCCAAGATTCCACATTGTTTCTGACGAATTCAATGGTTACATTCTCATCTACATGAAGCACATGGCAAGTAAACAAACACAAGGGAAAGGGAAACCTGCCGATCATATCATACCGTCTAAGGTATCGTAGAGTTTTTGCGCTGTCGCGCCATAAGCTTCGTGCACGTCGTCTCGTCTCGTCAACGTAATAGGATATCGAACAGGCGGATATCGCAAGACACCAAGGATGAAAGCACGCCAACCAACAACCGCATAACGTACAAGCCAGCATTCCTTCACGTAACATATTCGTGTTGAAGCATTGACAATAGGCGTTGACGCGGCGGCGCGAACCCAAGCAGCAAGCCTTGGTCGCGAGTTGATTGACCCGTCAGGGGGCGCCACAGCTTCACGGTACCGAGTTCACCGAGCCGGGAATCTGGGTTACAGTCGGAGGCTGCCCCCCGACGCCGGGCTGAATTACTACAGAGTGACCAGGGTTCTGCTGGATCACATACCCAGGAGCCATCTGCGGTTGCATGCTCGGCGCGTACGACATCGGCTGGCCCGCTGGGTACGCGTACGGGAACTGGTACATGCCGTTCTGCGGGGGATAGTGGCCCTCGGGCCAGCCAGGCCATTGCCCGAACCACGGGAGCTCGATGATCGGCTCAGCCCAGGCGTACGGACGGCCGAGAGCTTTGGCGCGGGTAGTGAGGGAGATCAAGATGTAGAGGAAGATTGCATCTATGGATAGAAATGATTAGCTGTTTACGCATGAAGGGGCCTAGGGTTGGAATGGAAAACGAACAGAGGCAGAAGATCATCCAAGAGAATGCTTGTACTACGCGCATTTCGTAGCACCAACTTCTCGCGGAGACTGTGAATGTGTCAGTTAGTACAGAGGAAATTTCTTGGTTCTGAAGTGCTCACGCGTTCCGCTCTTGGTTGGCACGGTCTGGGTAGAAAGCGAGTCGCACTGAGTGTTTCCGATGATATCGCTAGAAACAATTGCTTGAGCGGAAGTAGCGAAGAGTAAAAACACGACTTCTTACGTCGTCCAAGAGGCCATGGCTGAGAATCCAGAGTTAAACTTTAAGATTAGATGCCGAGGTTCAATCAACATGGGGTAGCTTACCGAGCCAAAGCACCCCAAACACGAACAAGAAGAAAGCCTCTGTTCTCGCGGTTGACCATTGCAACCTTCAGGGTGTTACATGAAGAAATGTCAGAGGATATGTAACCAAACTACGCACCCAACTAGCAATATCAATATGGTCAAAGCCGGAACGATAAGGGCAAAGATCGAGTAATCGTCTGGGAATGGATTCAGAAGGGGTGAGACGGTGAGGCGAAAGGAAAACATGTGGAGGTGCTCACGGCGGATGTCAGGCAAGAAGATGCTCGCCCAGTAGGCCGTGATACCCAAGACGGTAGCGCCGAGGAGGAGCAAGATGACTGGAAGCGAGCGATCAGACCTCACGAGGCAGCAGGAGCAGAAGAGCCAACAGCACTCACTATTGCCATAGAGGCGCATGTCTCTGAATAGCTGCGTCATCCTGAAGAAGCCTGCCGAACGTTTGTTGTCGGTCAAGACACGGTATCCAAAACGCAGGCGTGAAGGCGTGCACGAACCTGAAGAGCTGGACGTCGAGGAAGCAAGGTATCAGAGGGGACGACGAAGGAGATGCGAGCGGAAGTCGTGTGGGTCGTAAGGACGTTGAAGGACGGGGCGCGGACGCGCAGCGAGGGCAGAGGGGACGTCCGGAGAGGTCGAGGAGATGACGTCTGCGGCCGTGCTCGACAAGCCGGCGAGCAGCCCCCAGAGCCTGCCCGTTTCCTCCACAGTTCGTGTTCCAACGTCACCTGACCGAACGCGTGGTCGCGTCAAGCGCTCGTGGAGGCTCGCCCCCCTCCTCGTGTCCGCATCGCCCGCCCCAGAATAGCCTCTCGCCGCCCCAACCGACACACGCTCTCACGACTCCACAAAATCGGATGAAACGGAGCCTTCATCAGCCAGGTAAGCTATGTGCACCGCAGTTCTCGGCCCACCTTTTTGTGCCCGCGGACTCCGTCTCCGAGTCTTCTACACTTCCAAAATCGCCCTTTGATACACCTCAAATTGGTTACATCTATGGTACATGTACACGCGTCCTTCCCTAAGAAGATAAAATACCACAAATAACCTGTCCCAGCACGGGCAGTCGTACAGTCGTACGCGTGTTTCTATGTCGATGTCGATATCGTGTCGCGTGCAGAGCTAATAATCATAATACAATCACCCGCCGCAGTTCCAGCCAACAAGCAGCGCCGGTCATCGCCTGGATGCCAGCCCGAAGAACTTGCTGTCCCGCGCGCGGGCTCTCGATGTCTCCCGGGTATGCGCCTCCTCGGGAGACTTGTGCGGGATCCAGTACACATACGTCGGTGCCTCGTTGCGCGTCGGCGAGGCCCCCCGGGCACGCCGCGACTCTCCAGGGTTCGTCCGACGAGAGTCGTCCCGACGCAGGTCGGGGCGGCGCGACGAGTCATTCGTCCTGCGGGAGTCGTCGCGGCGGAGGTCCGGACGCCCGCGTGAGTCGGCAGTGCGGTACGAGTCGTCGCGATTGACCGGTCTACGCGAGTCCCCAGTCCGGTTGGAGTCGCCGCGGTTCAAGGGGCGACGCGAGTCGTTGGTACGGTACGAGTCGTCGCGGTTAAGCGGTCGCCGGGAGTCGTTCGTGCGGTACGAGTCATCGCGCATCAGTGTACGTTGGGACTCGTTCCGGCGGACGTCAGCGGCGGGGCGCGACTGCGACCGCGCCCTGGGCTTCTCCTTCTCGGGCACTGGCGGGCGCCGAGAGCGCGACCGCGACCGGTGCGTCACTGGGGCGGGAAGCTTGGGCACATTCCGGCCGGTCCGACCGAACCAAGAGATCATGGTCACCGGGAGAATCCAGACGTGCTTCGTGCCCGCACGGTGTTGCCGGATGGCGAGCACCAATAACAATACAAGGAACGCAAAGACTGGGGGGACCACATGGTGAGTACATTGAGCCCTCAAGCAGCAGGGTGGAGGGCGACTCACTGAGGATCATGTTGAAGAAGGAAAAGGCCTCCAGGACATGGTATTGAGCGTGGTAGGTCTCCGTGTTGACTGTGAAACAGGTCAGAGACTAGCATGCGTGCGATCGGATAATTACTCACACCCGGGTATGTCAATGGGTTCAGCGTCTGCATCGGACGAGGAGAAACATTCCACATCAGCCATCTCCGAGTCGGAGGAAGCGACGAATGCCCCGAGAGCTATGGATAGAAGCCGCATTGAACAAACGTGCAAGGATGCCCCTGGGAAAACAGACGGCGTACCTAGCCAGAGTGTCCCAGCCAGACCAAGACATCCGAGCTCAACGCGGGTGGAGATGGGATTCCTCTCCTTCCACAACCCAAAGGCCAGCCTGACACCCACCCTCAGCATAGGTACCTCCTGCACGAGGAGGAAATATACTTACAGAGCAACGATGATGACCAAAGTTGCACAGCAGACAAATATAGCAAACGGCACGAAACGAGCTAACGGGGTGTCAGGCTAGTCGTTCCATCACACAGGCAGCAGGAGAACTCACTAAGGTCCGAGGTCTGGAGGATGCTCTGGAAGTGCGCCGCAATGGCCAAGCACACGATCGTCCATAAGAGGACCGCGACTATGATAGAGGCGAGGATCGTCGTCAGCAATGCAGCTCGCATGAGAGCGGGAGGAGGCAGCACGCACTATATACACACACCCGAACGATGTTAAACATTGGGGGCATGCGGGGCAGACAGAAGAGGGTAGCAAGCAAAGGCCGCTTGGTAGAAGAAGAGTTGTTGTTGTCGGTGTTGGAACGCGAGCGGGCGCGGGGCCTTCCCTGCTCCCTGGTATTTGAAGGGGACATCACGCAGGGACCTCCGGCTGAGAAACAGCAGATATCCGGAATTGAGGCGTGGCAGGAACGGGCGCAAGGGCGAAAGCGAGCCGATTGCAGAGCAAGATGAGGCTATGAAAACAACGAGGCTTCCGGGAGGCGGGGCGTTGGCCTGAGGTCGGAGGATCGGTCAGACCTTGAGTCGGCTCAAGAGCAGGGAAGCGAAGAAAACGTGGTCGTGGGCCGGTTCGTTACGGGGTACAAACACGTTCCGTAGTCGTGGCCGGTGTCTTGTCGTGTCGGTGCGGGGAGGAGCCTGTGCGTGCCCGTCGAAAGTGCCTGGAGGAGCAGCAGGCAGAGCGAGGGAGCAGACCAGGAGGAGGCTCGGGAAAAGGGCACGAGGTGGGACGTTCCCGATGCTTAAGTCGGCGCAAATTTTCCATTGTTTGTGTGCGAGGAGGTCCCCAAAGTGAACGCGGCCTTGCGCTGATGGAAGCCGACTGCCTCGAGGCAGCAACTTGGACTCCTCCGACAGCAACTCCAAAGTCAAAATCGGGCGCTCAATCTCCAGACGCCCGCCAGACGCCCCCAGTTGCCTCTTTCGGGCTTCCCATCACACTGGAATCTCAGCGCAGATCGATCGTCCCGGCCACTAAACCCCGGAACCAATTCCAGTCTCGCGCACTCGAGGACAACCTCCACCTTCACCCATCGTCTCAACAGCGGTGGGTGAGGCCAACACTTGCACATTCTATTCGTTGACCTACCACAGCAACATTCACATACAATCACCTCCGTGGAACTCCGCTCGCCCACCTTTCACGCTGTGCGTTCTCCGCTGAAACTGCCCTAACTATTCTCATGAGCCTGGGCCCTTATGCCTCCGCCCGCAGCGCCTCCCCAATTTTCTCGTACGCAGCCAGGCATTCAGGGTTTCGCAGGGTCGCCGGGTTAACACTGTTCACGGGCGCACCATTGATAATCTGCCGGATATCCAGTCAGCATCTCCCCGTTGCCTCTCCACCTCATCTCATCCCCCGGCAGCCCCCCGAATACCACCGGTCCACCGAGGGCATCAGCATCGGCGAATGAGCTGGAAACTGGACGTTACCTTCTTCACCGGAACCTCCACGCGCTTCATGTTGACCGTATACGGAATATCCTCCACCTGGATGATCTGCACAGCCGTTAAGAAGGCCGAAAACATGAGTGAGCAACGTTGTGGCGGCGCCTTGCCCCCGCGCGGTTCCCAAGGCCGCCTCTCTGCGTCTTTTGACTCTGAGAGACGCGGGAGAACTGACGCGACCGAGGGAAGACGGGGAGCCTATCTGCATGGGATTACAATGGACGCAACTTACCCGGGCTGGGACGTGCCGCGCGCTCCGCCGAGTGCGCACCTCCGTCCTGATCCTCACCTCGAGCTCCGCCGTGAGCGCCTGACCCTCGAGCAGCTTGACGAAGAGGATGACGCGCTCGTCCCCGTCCGCGACTCTCTGGCCGACTGCGAGGCAGTCGACGACGGCGTGGTCCCCATGGGTTGCCGTGGGCGCGAAGCACTGTTCTATCACGTCGTATATCTCAGCTGACCCGAAGCGGACGCCCCCAGGGTTCCTGATGCATACGTGCCGCGGCGTTAGTGAAGCTGCAGCGGCACGCGGGTGGAAATAGAGAAGGAGAGGAGCGAGGACGTCGGAAATCCGGATAGGGTACGCACAAGACTCCGTCGCTACGCCCGAGCATGACGAGACCGCCGCCGTTGCCTGCCCGCGAGTGCGTGATCACGACATGGTCGCCGTGGACTGCGTCATCGGCAAGAGCCATGCAGCCCACATGTTACATAACCGCCGAGGACTACGTCAGCACCGCGCTCGAGAGAAGGTATAGCGAGAATCGGGGCACCTACACCAGACGTCCTTGAATTCGGAAAAGTATGCGTCCTGGTACCTCTTCATCGCCGACTTGACCGCCTCTGGGTCGCCGTATCCCGACAGGGGCCAGAACCCCGCCGGCATACATGGGAAGGGCTTGGTGCAGACGAGTTCCCCCGCTTCGTCAGGTGCGGCCGCGGTGCCTGTAGGGGTGAAAGCTTCGATGGCCATTCCCAGGAGTCGGCATTGGATCTCCCCTCGGAACACCGGCAGCGCACTGCACATTCCCGCGAACAGGGAGCAGATGTCCGTGCCTCCTACGCGGCACCGGTACGAACGAATTGGTCACCTGCGGCGAGGGTGGACGATTCGGGAATAGGCTGAACATACCAGTGATCGAGCCCAGCAGCACATTCCGACTAACGTGCTCGTAGACGAAGTCGAATAGGTGTGGCGCGAGTGGCGAACCTGTGGAGTATATGTGCCGCAAAGTCGTCAACTTGTGGTATTCAGCTGGCTTGTAGCCTTTCTGCTGTGAGAAATAAACCAGCGTTGAGTAACGTGCAAGAAAGGGCGCATCGGTGGCGATCATATGGTTCGGGGGTACGGGTAGACCGTCTGTATGGTGCGCTCCAAGGATAGACGTACCGCCAGCTGATCAATATACTTCGCGCTAGTTCCGAAGATCGTTATGCCCAACTCGTCTACTAGGTTCCAGAGATGTGCAGGATCATACAGGGGACTGCCATCATACAGGACCAACGTGCAACCCACGCTGAGCCCAGCGACGAGGAAGTTCCACATCATCCACCCCCTAGCAAGACGGACGGGTCAGCTGAAATTGCATATGGAGATGAAGGTCTTCACTAACGTTGTGGTGTAGTAGAAGAACACATCATGGGGCTGTAGATCCGCGCAGATCACGAACTCCTTCTTGGCTTGTATTAGCATCCCACCAGCACGGTGAACGATCGGCCTGTATACAAATGAAGGGTCTGGGTTAGCTATCCTACCCTATCAGCTAAATGCAACCCTACTTCGGTCGGCCTTCACACCAATGCGAGCGAGAACCATCAATTTCGGAGCCCGGGGGGTGAAAGCATACCCTTGAACCTAGGACAACACACCTGTGGTCCCAGAACTGAATAGGATCCAAAGTGGCCAGTTGAAATCAAGCCGCTTCCACTGAATCTCCCCGTCTGCATCCCGCCCGAGCTTCTTGTCTCGTCCCTCGGCTATGAGTTCGTTCCAGTCCTTCCAGCTAGGGTTCCATTCATCCCGGCGGGTAACGCCGAACGGATGGCGGACGATAACGACCTCGGGTCGGACAGAAGACTTCTCAGCGAGGTTAGCCAAGAGGGCCGTGAGTTTCGGGAGGTGCTGATGGATCTTGGCGTTGTAGCTAGCGGAACTTTTTAAACCAACGTGCGAGGAGCTCTATGCATCGGGAACGTACACGACTGCATCCACGGAGATGATCAGGCGGGGCTGTACTTGATCGAACCTGTCCTTGCCATGAGTACAACCACACGTCATTCGTGCCGAGGCTGACCTCTCAAAAACGCCCTCGGGTCCAAAGTCAGCGGCTGCGCTAACCCAGATACATCCTGCACAGCACCGAAGCACCTTCGTTGAGTGACACGACCGCAGCCCGATCGGACATCGAGGACGAGCAGACCTATGGCGGCGCAGGCCAGACAAGCTGCGACATTTTCCTGGGGGTGGAATCGGGACGTCAGTAGAGGGTTCAAACTCTATCCAAACCCAGGACCTCTCATTGCTGTTCTGCTTACGCCGAGAGGCGAAGCGACCGGCGAAGGATCCGTCCTGCTGTCATAGCTCGGAGAAGAGACTCGGTGGCAATTCCAATTAACAAGCCCGAGAGAGTTGGACACGTACAATGCAATTGGAAGAGTATGACGCAATGCGATCACCCGGCTTGAGGCCTCTGGCGAGGAATGCGGATACCAGGTCCGCCACGAGCGCATACAGTTGCGCATAGCTGACGCGTCGGCGCTCAGGGTTGGGATGATTAGGCTCGGGTTCGACTGGGTTAAAAATACAGAGACATATGAGCTGTCAGAAACCATGAAGACGACCACCGCGGCCGCCGGACACGACATCATATAGCAACGCGGAACGGACGAACGTGGGTGGACGGATGAAGGGAAACGAGAGAATGTGGAACATACTGGCTTGGACGAGGGCGGTCTTTTCCGGGGACCGGCATCGCAGAAGGTTCTCGGCGTAGTTAACCTGAGCCTCTTTGAACCAGGGTGGGTTATCCGGTGGTAACGCTGCGGCGTCGACGACGTGGCAACCCTTTACCCCGAGAATGTCGGTAAAGTCCCAAACGGCACTCCAAAAGCAGTCGATGTTCTCGGTTGACCAGTTGTATAGGTCATAGTAGCTGGCCAAGGCTAGGGAGTGCTCGGCATTGATGCGGTGCAAGAAGCGAAAAGTGGCAGATGTTTCGGGAGAGGCGGGAGTGAACAGGGCGTTGTCTACGGACATCTGGCCGGAGGGCGATCAGGTGGTGAAACGGCCTGCGCAGATGGCTGGAGTGGGTGAGAACGACCGAGCGGCGATATGGATCGCAGATGGTGGAATGGCTAGAATACGAACTCTAAGTAACCGGTCCACAAGGTCGAGGGTGTATTGGGCCGATCCAGGACGAGGGGTGGAGTCGCGTGGGCAACAGGTGTGAGCTGGCGATGCTAGCCAAGAGCCGCAGCGACCGATAGAAGAGACTCAAGAGCAGCAACGGAACGAGCCAAGAGACGAAATAGGTTTCGATGTGCGCTGGGTGAGCTTAACCGACGCCCCAAGTCCGCTTCCTGCAAGTTGACTGCAGTCCTCGACATCTCGATATGGCATCCCGCTCGGCGTTGCCCGATTCACACGAGCGTCATTGCCAAGCATGTACTCGATGTGCGCGCTGCAACCAATCACGGCGTGCAGGTGCTGTTGCGGTCAGCATCATCTCGTACCATGTGCTGCTCAGCACACCCATAAGACCATTTATCACTCCCAAAATGTTTGTCGTGCTCGTCACGACACTCCCTTCCTCGCAGGGCAGGAAGAAGACTCAAAGATCGGCGCATAAAATACACGAACTCACAAGACAGTCGTCGCAATTCAGCGGGAATAATGCGATCGGACGGGCGCTACGGGGTTGATTTGGAAGCCGAGAGACTGGGTAAGCGAGTCCGAACGAACGTGCGAGCGCCAAGCGCCAAGGTGTTTATATGCGGTTGTGGCTGAGAATGACTCTTGCTCACCTCGCCCTCTGCTTCCTCAAGCCAACCTCGCGTTTGTGCCCCTCACTGCCATTGCCACCCTGTCCAGCCGCGAACCCGCCACACCCCGGCCATTGCCTTTGTTGTAACTTATCCGTATCTCATATCCGCCCCAAGCGGCTCCTGCCCCGGCTATAAAGCCACCCCTCTCAGGCTCTATCCAAACCACCCGCACCCTCACATCCCCATCCTCACATCCAACAAACCCTCCACATCCTCCCAACATGGATCGTTTCCTTGCACCCCAATCCCCTGAGGCACAAGCCCACACTCATCTCACGTTCGTTTTTTTTCCCTCTATGTGGTGTCGCCGCCAATGTCGAAATTCGTCCTGACATTTTGTCCGTTCGTAGGGAGAATTGGTTCACCTGGGATCAAGATCACCCTTCCCTGGACGAGACCCTTACGTCTGGTTGTGCCACCTACCAGGCGTTCCAGCGGTTCTTGACCGGGGCCGACCTCTACCTGGTGCCACGAACTCGCAGTGAGCTTGAGAGCGTCCTGTGAGTATATGCGTGTTTCTTTCCCGTAGCGTCGCCCCTGAGCGTGTCCACAGACGTAGATATGCCTACGACGCTATTCACAATACCATTGCAAAGTCGCGCTCTCAACTCGAACGCGGTGGTTACAGCAGGGTGAGTGCACTAGCTCAGTGAACGGGTGGAGAAATATTCTAACGGTATTTGTCTCGGCCAGATGTGCCACCTCGTCGAAGAGTCCATCCGCAAGGTGTTGAACGAGAATGACAACGCCGCGACACTCCTGGACCTTCACCGTCCTCACCACGAGCGGAGGATGACTGATCTTAACGCCGCTACGCGGTCCATCAAGATCAAGTAGTGGTGCCTGCCCCGCACTGTCGTTTTGCCTCTATCTCCGCATTGTCTGTCCGGTCCGTCGCTTGTTATTTTTTGTCCTCGCACTTGTAACACCACCTAGCATTGTCGGTATATTGGAATCGTCGAGCACGGTAAAATTACTGGGGGGCCTGTGTAATATGTAGGAGTAGTACACGTATCGTATCTTGGCTGGATGAATGGAATTGTTCGTGTACATCGACAGACCGTCAGCCTGTTGGCATGTATAGTGTACTGCGCCTAAGGATGCCGAGAGAGCGCAGAGGAGAAGGAAAAGGCTGCCAAACTGGCTTTCATAGTGTGAGACGGGGCGAGGATGGTCGGAGCGCGTGACCGCGATAAGCGGAGCGCGTCGCGGCGCGGGGGGACAGAAAAATAAGTAACGTGAGACTGGGGAGGTCGCGGGGGTGGGCGGCTGTTGGTGTCCAGGACGAACGTGCGCCGTCGAATGCCCTAAAACGCTTTTGCGGCTTGCCGTCTTCTGAAGCCTCTCGTGCCCGACATGTCCATCGACCTCTAGATTACCATACTTGTCTCTCGCCCTCCTAGAGCCCGGGATAATCCCTCTTTTCCTCTCTCACCTTCCCTCCGACTCGACGCCATGCTAGGCTTCAAGTCCACCCTCGCCCTCGTTTGGCTCCTCAATATCGGGTCCACAAGTTTGGCTATACCCACGCAAACGCCGCTAGGGATCCCATTTGAGAACATAGATGATATTATCAGTACGTGGTTGGGTGGATCGGGGCTTGACACGGTCGTCTGACTGGTGGTGAACGTGAATTGCCCCGCAGGACCGCGCGGCAAGCTTCAAGGCCGTTTTCTGCATATCACAGACATGCATCCAGACCCATACTACCGGCAAGGTTCGTCTCAGAAGAAGGCCTGTCATAGAGGAAAGCCCAAGCCTGGCAAGGCGTCGGCCGGTCACTACGGTCTCTCATACAGGCAAGTCAACGAACCTGGTCGAGGCGGAGAAATCCCAATCTGATGATGTTCATTGGCCACAGCGATTGCGACGCTCCGTTTTCGTTGACGAACTATACCTTCGATTTCTTGGAACGAGAGTGGGTCGACGACATAGACTTCGTAATCTGTGATTATTTTCTTCAACTCTATTTCCTTCGCGCGCGCCTGCTCCGAAGCTCATCTGTTGCGTAGGGACTGGCGATAGTGCAAGGTACGCAGGCTGCGCACGACCTCAATGGATTGTCGGCACCGATCCACAGGATGCTTTGACCAACTGCGCCCAGGCATGACAACGACCGCAAACGGCCCCGGACGACAGCGGAGATATACGGCTCTAACCGAGCCATGGCCGGCAAGATGGAAGAGGTCTTCGCCCGGAGGGGTATTCCCGTGGTTCCTACCATTGGTGTGTCCCCATTCTTCGCAGAAGTTTCGTTCCATTAACCGCGCGAACTTTGTCCGTGGGTGCTCTCTCACAGGCAATAATGATGTCTGGCGTACGTGCCCCCCATTCTGCCTCGTACCGTGATGCTAACGATCCACTTTGCACAGCACATGTAGGTTATGTTTCAAAAACTCGGATGCTGCGGCTGAGATTGTGGTCCAGAACATCATGATGCCAGGTGCGCTCACCGCATGTATGAGCTTTAGCCCTCGTTCTGAGCCCGAAGTCAACAGGTCCAAACACCATAACATCCGAGTTCTCTTCGTACGTTTGTCCAGCTGACCTGAGTTCCAAAAATCGCGTTGTCTTAAAGGTTCCATTCCAGCATCTGGCGGCCGTTCGTTCCCTTTCCTGCGTATCAGGTGTTTCAGCGCGGGGGATATTTTTCCGTGGAGGTCATCCCGAACTCCGTTGCGGTCATCAGTCTGAACACAATGTACTTCTACGATTCAAATGCAGGTACGTTTCCCCACAAGTCAGGTCTTTACACAGTATTTTGACTAGTCGCCATGGCGACCGAACAGCTGTGGGAGGCTGTGAGTACATAGATCCTCAAGACCCCGGGAACCTCCAATTCGATTGGTTAGACGTGCAGTTGGAGTTGTTCCGGAGTAGGAAGATGCAGGTCCGGCTTCCGTCCCCATCTCATTGGCCGCCGCTTAATTGACGAGTCCCGTAGGTGTGGCTGTCGGGACATGTTCCTCCGTCGTCGAGAAACTACTTCCCGGAATGTGTTAGTGCATTGTCGCTGGTGACTCGTCGGAAGGACGCGCGATTCTGACATTCCATTAGTTTGTTCGATATGTCGAGCTCTCAATGAGGTACCAGGATACAATCCTGGGACACCTCTACGGGGTGAGTTTTCATCTGCTTCGCCATCTGACCAACACTTATTGGGACCCGATGCCGACAGCACATGAACATGGACCATGTAAGCGCGAGGGCGATCTGTTCCCAGTGGTCATCCATTCTAACGCCGACGGTAGTTCTTCCTCTTAGATGCCGAACAGTTCGCGCGGCCTCGTAACATGACATTTGCGCCCAATCATGAGACCACGACCCTCAAAGGAAAGAAGAAGGAGCTCTACAAGACGCTGATGCAGGAGTTCTCTGATCTCCCGAAGTACCAGAACCTCGACCATGACAACTATGGAGTCGTCAACGTTGCGCCTCCGGTGGTCCCGACGTACCTGCCTTCCTTCCGCATATTCACCTACAACACGACTGGGGAGCACTTTGAGCCTGGGCATCTCGGGGAGGACGAGCAACCAGAGCGGCCGCCGCGCTCCATGAAAGACCTGGTGGACTCGCTATGCGCCGACGAAGCGTACGAGAACACCTGGCGATGCAAACTTGGCAAGCCATGGCACTCGAACCGCAGGTCACCCTCGCGCACCAACAGGCTGTGGACGCCTCTGGGCTATGCACAGGTGAGAGATTAGGTTGCATCGCCATATCAGAAACGAGTGTTTTGACCATCGCGCGGTCTGATTCATTGAAGTACTATCTGCCGGACCTTGACGGGGCGGATGAGAAGCACCGCCCGAAGTTCAAGCTGGAATATCTGACGTTCCAGACGAGTGCGCTTCACCCTGCGCCTGCAGCGGGAGAGGCGTCGGCGGCGGAGGATGAAACCGGGGTGGCGGCCTCAGGGAAATCCAATTGGCCGATCCCGAAACGCCACCTGCCGCGGTCGCTCCAGAACAGCACGATGACGAAGACGAAGAAGTTTGCGCCGTACGAGCTGGGGGACCTGACGATACCGTCGTGGACGGAGCTGGGGACGCGGCTGGGGCGGAACAAGGGGAAGCTGAGGCAGCGGTTCAAGGAGTTCATGTCGATGGGCGGGGCGGCGTAGAGGAGTAGATAGCGGAGTGTGGAAGGTGTAGGAGATGGATAGATGGATGTATGATATTGATGGCTGTTCCTGGGGCGGATCAGGCTGTGGGAAGAGCGGAGGGGCTGGGGCCCGTGGGTGGGCGCGTGCCTGCTGGGGCGCCTGGGAGGGGGGCGTGGGCGGCGTGGGCTCGAGTTGCCTTGACCACCGACGACGTTGTGCATCGCGCATTTCCTGCCATCTGA
This sequence comes from Ganoderma boninense, assembly GCA_002900995.3. Lineage (NCBI taxonomy): Eukaryota > Fungi > Basidiomycota > Agaricomycetes > Polyporales > Polyporaceae > Ganoderma > Ganoderma boninense. Next base: position 1,912,565 of record CM035307.1, read on the forward strand.
ACTTTCCACTCCTTCCCGGGCCCATCGCGGATTTCTATTTTGTATTTACGCTCTGAACTGCGAGAGGACTCGGGGGTCTCGTCGCTCGTCGCTGGTTCTTGTCCTTCTTTGCATCCTTCCGGCGGCAGCTCGAGGGATTGGATCACATCCTCATCATCTCAACTCTGCCTCGCCGTCTTCGCCTTTTACTCCCCCTCCCCTCGCTCTCGCTCCGGCCTTCGCCTCCTTCTCCTGCTCTCTTGCTTGGTCCCTCTTTCCTTCGCGCACGGCTGGGCCGCTTCAGGATCTGACATCCGCCACTCACTCACAGTCCTTACCCTCCCCAGTATCTATATCTACTTATCTGCATGGCGGCCGTGAACCTCCAGATGATGGCCGCCAACGTCCCTTTCGACTTCCTCCCAAATGCCCACCTGCACTCCCGCTCCAACTCGGTCTCCTCCTCCTCCTCGCACTCCCCCGGCTCGCGGCCCCAGTCTTCCCAGGGTGGCGGCGTTCTGCGCACGACGGCGGTTCTCCCACCCTCGACCGAAGACCTCTATCGCGCTTCCTTCCATACCACCAACTCCTTCGACCACGCTCGCAACACCTCCGACGCATCTCTCTCCTCCGCCTACTCCCTCGACCTCTCAACCCCTGCCGACAGCCCCCCTAACCACAACATCACCAACCCCGCCCTTAAGGGGCACCTTCGTCCGACCCACATCCGTGCCCGTGTGTCTGCTTCCCCGTACCCCCGCGACACAGAGAGCGTGCATTCGTCGTCCAGCGAGACCGAGGACATCTCCATGTATCTCGCCACCACCGGCCCCGAGTACCACACCATGTACGCCGGGCCCCCTCAGACGATGATCCCCAACCCGGCCGAGGCGATGCACGCGTCTGGTCCCTACGGCAGGATGGCCATTTCCCCCGATCACGCTCTGGAGAAGCTTGCGGCGAATGTGCGGGCGGCGACGACGACCAGTGCGTCTGACAGGGCGAAACAGATTTTCGTACAAGCATGGTGCGTCTTCCCTTGATTGCCATCGCGCCGTCCGTTCTGACCGTCGCACGTGTGGCCCCTTTGTCGTACCATCGGTCCATTGCCCCTGCCGTCTTGTGTCCCATCCTCTCGAGCAGGTTGACAGCGAACTACTCTCCATACCCGGACGGGAATGTCCCGCGCCAAGGCCTCTACTTCTCCTACCGGCGGGTCTGCGACCAGTATGGGATTCCGCACATCAATACTGCCACCCTCGGAAAAGCGATCAGGCTTTGTTTTCCTACTATCAAAACAAGACGGTTGGGAGTCCGGGGGAACAGCAAGTACCACTGTGCGTCCTTGTTCTTCTTTCATCAACATTCCGGGCGCTTGATTGACGCCACACACTTGCGCATCTGACAGATTGCGGCATCCGTCCTGCAACCAGCGCAGAGGCCGAATTCCTCCAGGACTACATTCGCAAGTCCAACAACAATGCCGCTCAGCAGGCCGTCAACGCCGCCCGCATGCCCAACGACCAGGGCGAGGGCGGCCGTGGCTCCGATGAAGACGACGAGGACGAGTCGGAGGGCCCCGGCTCCGGGACAGCTTCCAAACGCAATTCGTTGAATTTGTCCAGCGGTGGCGCGAAGCCCCCAATTTTCGCAGACGAGAAGACTCCCACCGCAGCCAGCCTCCTCTCGCAGGCGCAGGCCACGCAGAGGCCCACCAGTGCATTTCCCGTCCAGGCGCCGATACGGAGGCACACGGGCCAGGAGGGCCTCCAGGTTACCCAGCCGTCTCCGTCTGGAAGCGTGCAAGCGTCCATGGCCATGATGAACGGCGGTAGCGGAACGTCTGTCCGTCAGATGCCCAACTTCCCTTCCATCGACGAAGCTGTTGGCGCGAACTCCACCACACCACAGAGCATCGCCGCGCGCGAGGTGTGGACGTGGTTCCAAGACCATCTGGACGCGTTGCTGGAGAGCGTTCGGGCTTTCCGCTTTGATCAGTTCGAGATGCATCTCCGCTCCTTCTGGTCGAGCCTCACGGGCGCCCACCGCGAGGTAGTTCACGCCCCTGCGGTCGCCGGCCTGATGGCGAAGGCGGACGCGATCGTTTACGACGTAAGTCGTCTTTCACCCTTTCTGACCATGTGGAGCAATGAATTGCGCGCTCACGATCATCGCAGGAGATACTCGAGATGCTTCGGTCCCAGATGCTCTCGCCCATTGCTCCCGCTTCGCTGACCGGCCTTCGTCAGCTCGCTGACAAGATGGAGAAGATCCTCCTTGTGGCTCTCGACTCGTACGGTAATACGTTTGTCGAGCCGAAGGTGGAATTGGGCGCTCGGTTTGGGCACCTCGTCTGTGAGTGACTTTTGACATTTCCTTATCTGAGCGCTGCCTGGACTAACTTGACCGCTGCAGTGCGCTTCCTTGACATCTATCAAGTCACACAGGCGTTGAACACGGTACTCACGAACCAAAAACAGCTTATGGAGATGCGGCGGTCCTGGCAGAAAATTGATTTCGAGTCGGTCCGCAACCAGTCGGCGTTGGTGTGCAATTGCCGCCACGAAGACTTGGTGCAGCTACTCGAGCACGAGTTCGTCCAAGTCCTGGAGGGCCTCAGCAAGAGCCAGGACCCTGTTCGCGACGTAATGGCGTGGGCTGACAAGTGTTGTGAGCATTTGATGGGCGGCCGAGGCGGTGGTGTTGAAGAGAGAACTACCATGAGCTCGCGGAGTGTGCTGATCCGCTGGGGCTATGTTACAAGTCAGGTTATGCGAGATCTGGTACGTTTAGTTGGCGGAAATGGTCACGAATCCAAGTGCTCATCACTGATTGCCTATAGACTATTCGGAGTGACCCTGCGTTCGGTGCATTCCAGATCCTCAAGCTGTTCTTGGAGTGAGTAGATCTTTGCCCTTTGTGTCGATCCTTGCTTAACACGATCCCGCCTGCCTACAGTGATTGGATCGCCCTCAACGTCCTTCGGAACGTCGCGCTGTCGACGAATTCCGTGGCTGCGTCGGTCGAGCCCGTCATGCAGCAGCAATTTTTCTCGCTTTCGCCTATGGCTGGCCAGGAGAGCTTTACCAACACCACCCTCGACGTCCGCCCCGCCACGCAGATGGCCAGCACCCCGACTACCTCCAGCATGCTCGCTGCCCTTCAGGCGGACACCTTCTCCGGCGGCACCCTCGACCCCTCTGCCACAACCTTCGGGCCGGAAGCATTCGGCTCCCTCTCTTACCTGGACAGCACGTCGACCCCCGAAGACGCCCTATCTGTACATACATCCGGGCTGTCATTCCCTGACTATTCGTCTAGCACGTTCGATGTGCCTGCCTTCACGCCGCAAGACTTGGGAATCAGCGCGTCTGGCACGCCACCCTCAGCGAGCAGTGACCCGGAGAATGACTCCGAACCAGTGAAGTCGGAGTCATAGTTGTTGGAATAATGAGTACGTTGTCACCATATGGGCTTGTGAATGACCTCAATACTTCTATACCCTATGAAAACAACTAATACCTGTCTGTTCGCTCTCCCTGGCTGATAATTATTGACTTTACCCCTCGTTGCTGTATTGACGTCCTCCGATTACTTCGCTTCGAAATATTGCTTGTGCTTGTGCTTTTGACCAATGTATATCAAGTCTTCTCAGCCCTCACTGGACAATGATACCATATATCCAGCCAAATCTCCTACCTGGACAATGCGCGACGGTATGTGAAATGAATGCGATTGAGATAATTGTAGGATATGTAAATGCGCACAGACAATCACAGAATAAAGAGTCCAACCACTACTACCGAAGACTAAGATCACCTGTAATCGCCTCACGACGTTTCCGTAGCCTGCTCCTGTACGGATTCTAGCTTTTCGTAGACAGCCTCGCTAGGAACACCCGTTGGCGGGACAGGAGCCATGGCAGGAGTGGATGCGGGCTCGGCTGGTCGCTCCGCACCACCCGCGGGAGGAACATCGCCAGATGGAGGGATCTCCACGTCGTTGGGCTTGCCTCCGAGGAGCTTACGAATCTCCGCCTCGGCCTTGGTCTTGTTCTCCGCAGTGACACGCGACTGGTTGGCCTCGAACCACGCCTTCTTGGTCTTGAGGTCGTCGACAACACGTGGGACGTCCGTGGTGGAAGTCGGTGGCGGTATTGAGAGCGAGAGAAGCGCGGTGAGGGTAGGAAGGGGCACGTTCAGCTGCCCGTTCGTAGTCTGGGACTCGGAGCCGTTCGCATCCGCTACTGGCTTCGCGCCGCCCTTCTTTCCACCCTTCTTCTTGCCTGCCCCGACGAAGTATGCCTCGTCATCCTCGCCCTTCTTCTTCCGGGCGACCATGCCCTCGGGGGCAGCATCGACCTTCCTAATGTCGAGCTTCGGCACTCCCGCGACGTCCGATTTCTCCGTGAGAGGCTTCTGGTGCGACAACGTGGCCGTAGACGACTTCCCGGAGAAGTAATCGATGAGGGTTTGGCAATCTTCGATCTGCGCTTGGAATGCGGGCACCTCTGCCTCGTCACGCAGGCGATCCACGATCTCCTTCTTCTTCGCCTCCTCCTGCTCCGCGCGCTGGGCACGTTGTCGCTCGATGCGCCGTGCACGGTCCTCGTTGAGCTTGGCGTAGAACTTGTCGTTCGCCTCCTTGTACCGTGACGCAGACTCACGTTTGCGGGTCCACAGCTCGTCAAGCTGTCCCTGGATTGCGGTCCGCTCATCCAGGAGCTTGCTCCGACTCGCGTGTGCCTCGTCGCCCTCCTTCTTCAGTTCGTCAAGCTCAGCCTTGATCGCGTCGTACCGCTCTGAAGCTGCCTTGGCCTCAGGGTCGTCGAGCTGTGCACGAATCTCATCGGCCTTGGTACGGTCGGCCTCGATAGCGTCTTGGTCGGCCTGGAAGCCCTCGACTATCCGCCGGCTGCGCTTCGCCTGGCTGATCTCCTGAAGGGCACGCTTCTCGTCGACGAGCTTCAGGTTGCCAGACTCGACTTGCTTCTCCAATTGCCTACCCCGAGCCCAAGGCATAAGAAAAGGAAATTTGAATATAAAGCACAGAGTAAGACATGCCTGATGCGGTCATCAACTTCAGAGACGCTCTTGTAGGGGATCTTCGCCTTCTGGGCGTTGAGGTCCTTGATCTAGCACACGATGAGGGGCGTCCGCGGGACCATAAAACGCACTGCGTACCTTCTTTTGGATACCCTCCTGGAGAGTCTTGAGCTGCTCAAACACCTTTCCCCTCGCCAGCTTACTGGTAGATTGCTGTCCACGGATGGTATCCAGTTCAGCACGTAGAGCGTTTCGCCTTTCGTTACCGGGACCGCCTTTGCCAACATTAAGCTTGTCCCTGACTGCGTTCTACACGTGCAAAAAACACAAGGACGAAATGAAACTTCCCGAAGCTGGACTTAGCACACATGGTACCCACCAGCTTAACCTGGAGGGCGTCGATCTCAGCCTTGATTTTGTTCTGCTCAGCGTCATACTGGGCCTTGTCCGGCCTCCCAGACCCGTAGGCGACGGGGGTAAACTCCTGGACCTCAGCGGGAACTGTCGCAGGACTGCTAGTGCCAGAGGGAGTTGCCGACTTCTGCTTTTGGGAAGCGCCATTTGCGCCGTTGGCAGCAGTGGACTTGGTCTTGGGGGCCATTACGATGGGGAAGAAGGTAAGGAGGGGCAGGAGGGGACCAGAGTTGGTGGACGGAGGAGGGAAATGAGAGCTGGCGTGAGTGGTTACGGTCGATTCCTGATTCCCGTGACGTGGCTGAACCTCTCGACCGCTCCCCATCGCATCAGCCCAGGCGCGCATATGCGAATATGGTTCCCCATCACACGAGCCAGAGGGTCGGTTTGCACGCATATCGTGACCAGAAAGCAATACACGAATGCCAGACAACGAGGAATGCAGAGTACAACAGATGCTATGAGGAACGATGCGAGACATGTTCGGGGGCGTCGTCAAAATATGAGCTTTTGGTCCAGCTGCTGTATCTCTTTACAGCACTCATCATACGTCTCCCGGTAGTCATCCTCCTTGTCCTCCGTCGCCCCCTCCTTTGGCTTGCCCTTCTTTTTCTGGTCCGGACATACCATGACACAGCTTGTTGGTCGTTTTGTGGCGCTGGCATGCCCAAGTTCTTCTTTTGACGGTACGAACACGTACGGAATATTCGCGTCCTCAGCCATGACAGGCAAATGAGATATGATGTCGATGGGGGTGATGTCGGCGGCAAGAATAAGCAGACTGCAAATGCATGCCATGAGACTCGCAACAGGACGACACATCAAGTTACTCACCCCTTCTCGCCCTTACGAATGGCCTTGACAACCTCCTTCACCCCTCGCTTGACTTGCCGCTGCTTCGAAGCTGCAAAGGCTAAGAGAATGGACACAATAGCTATGTAGGAAGACGTACCCTTCTTGATAGTTTTGTGCAGCTTCTTCAGCATCTTCTTTTGCGCAAGCGGCTGCGCGATTGGTGAGAGGTCCTCGAGAGGGATTACAATCTCCTCCTTTTCCTTCTTCGCCTTCTTCTCGGTCTGCCAACGAAATATTAAGCCATCGTAGAGCGACAAGAGAACCATGCCTTGCCTTCACGGCTTCAGCTTCTTCCATATCGACATCCTCGACGGTCTGGGTAACTTGTTTCGTCTCCTTCGTCTTCTTCTCCTTCTTGTCAGACTTGTCCTTCGCCATGGTAACAAAGATAGAGATGTGGAGAAGAGGAGACAAGATTGGTGCAGTCGGGGACTTGGTTGCTTCGGCCAAATCGTCGAAAATTCGTCCCTGCATGCGATCACGTGCACTGTGTATGGGCGTCTGTGCCGACACCCCTGTAAACGGCCACGCTCGAGGATAGAAATCAAGGGAAGTAGAACACTGCTACGGTGCAGCCTCCCAACCAAGGCATCTGACATACTGTACCATCTCCCAGGTCAATAAAACAAAATTGTTGTAGTGTACTTATGGCAGCAACTCCATGTTCGGTTAATATGTGAGAATCATGACGCACTGTCTGCAGCCTCAACCGAAAGTATCGCAACGGCACCCGTTTGGTGTTTGCAATTCTGATGACATTTTCTTCACACCCACAAGTCAGTCCGGTGGACGGTACCAATGAGATCTCACGCCTCCATGCGCAACATTTGCCCTGGCGGAGGTATCCTGCATGGCCGCTTATTGGAGGGAGTTCGTGGTTCTCGAACTCAGACTCCGAACGCAGACTCAAGAATGCTGATGGTGTAGTAATGACAACCGTCCGCACGTAGATTGGTCGCACAGACAGAAGAAGGGGCCTCATCGATGCATTACTTACACACATAAGTTACATATGTAGACTTTCCGTCACTCTCGCTTCGAGTACCCCAGGCACCCAGGGTCTAGGACCTGGGTCTCATCTCATAGTGCGAACGTCGCTGGACCGTCCCGAGGACCCGAGCATCATCCTCCCTCCCTTGGCTCTCGCTTGTTGGCGACGATTGTTAATTACCGGAGGCGCTCTGGGGCCATGACGTCTTCTGCGAGGGTGGTCTGCAGCGTGCGGCATGGTACAGAATGCGACAGGGAGACGAGGAGAGGAGTTGTCGTGAGAACACAAGGAGATGCGAGGGCAGGGGAGGAGAAGGAAGGAGGAGGGAGGGAGTGGGGACGACGGGAAAGGGAGGGTGATTGGTATCAGCAATGTAACCGGATTTGAAAGGGGTCGGTATTTTTGCTCCACGTGGTTATCGAGAATTGGTAGCCACGCGCTCTTGCCTCCGCACGTCCATAATATCGGCACTAAGACGAGCTGCATTCCCGCCCTCGACGTCCTCTGCCATGTCCTCCACGCCCGTGAACGGCGGCGACGTCGCCAACTCTGGCGTCAAAAGGCCGAGGGAGTCCCCCAATGGAAGCCCCGCAGGCAGTGCTCTTCCACCCAAAACCTCGTCCCCGTCCTTGAGCTCGCGACAGACCGCCATTACTCCCCTCGCTCCCCTCGAGTTCCTCCAAAACCAACGCCGCGGCTCTATCACAGACCCTTCTCTCCATGCGGGCCCGAATCCTCCCACTTTTCCCGCTGGTCCCACAGCTTCTTCTAGCATCTCGTCGCCCTTCCGACGCCCCGACTCTCCTGCTACTAACTTCCCGTCGTCAGCGCCACGCGAATCCAGGCGTTCCTTCTCTCAGTCGCGACCGTTATCTCCCTACAAGTTTGGTGACGCTTCGCCACAGCCCAACGAGAGCCCCAACGCGAATCTTCGACGTCTACTGCGGTCACCTTCGGCAGAGACGGACAGGCGTACCCCTACCCAAGGAATGGCCGTGGATGGACGGGAGGGAAACAGAGCGGGCACAGTGGAGTACCCCGAAAGCGAAGGTAAGTCTGTCCTCGAGAGGTGGCAGACGAGAATGACTGCGTGTCTAAATGTTGTTCTTCGCTTCCCGCGTCCCTTTTATGTCTGTCCCCAGACAGGGTAAAGAGCAACGACGCAATGGACGTCGACAAGCACGAGGACGCGCATCACCAAGGACCGGAAGCCAGTGGAAACGCGCGACCGGGCCAGGGGGACTACGGCGGGCGCCGACAATCTGTGGTAGCAGGTGGTTAAAACCGTCTTATGTGATTCGGAGCCCCACTCACATGATGTTCCGCCTCAAGGCACGAAGCGCAAGATGTCGTCCGACAAAGGCGTGTATCCAGCGGGCAACGCAGACATCGATCCACAATTGGTGGGCCAGGACGGCGGCAGAGAAGAAGAACCGGCGCCCAAACGGCGAGGATCAGCGATTGACACGCAGAGGATCGCGCAGCTGAGCCTGTACGACCGACGAAATTCTGTGGATGCGCGGGTGGCGACGTCAGGGTCGCCGTGGTGGTCGAATGACAGACGGGATTCGACCTCGTCTGCGTCCGCATACACCAGCTCGAACACGCCGCTGACGACTGGATACACGACTCCCTCCTCGGCAATCCCCGGCGACTCGCCACATGGCCGTCCTCCTGGCGGCATTGCCTCTTTCGCGTGGCCTGCAAATCCACACGCTGCTCCAGATCAGGCTGCCCCTCCGAACATGCAGAACGAGCAAGTTAATATGCAGGCCCCTCACCCTCCCTTCGACCCGCTCACAACAATCATGCCTCCAGTCACCTTCGCACCAGATCGTCGAATGTCTGCACCCAATATCTCCCCAGACCCTCTCCCCGCCGCGCCCTCCACAGGCCCGACGCGCAACCTCAGGTCACGCTCTCGACCGCCCTCACGCGTCCGTACCGCCGACCAATCAGCCACCAACAGCGCCGGGACGTCCGGCGGCAGCGCAAATCCAGACGATGGATCTACCTCCGCCCACACGTCCTCGGACAAGCCTCCGGGCTCGACGCCATATTCGCGCTCGCCTGAGCTGCGCGTATCGCACAAGCTTGCCGAGCGTAAACGGCGAAAAGAAATGAAGGAGTTGTTCGACGAGCTGCGAGACCAACTTCCTGCGGACCGCGGGATGAAGGCCAGCAAGTGGGAGATTCTCAGCAAAGGTACGCCGATTCGCATCAAAATCCGCCACTCCCGGTCTCTGAATCGGCTTCGTAGCTATCGACTTCATTGTCAATCTCAAGCAGAGCCATCAGGACATGAGCAGAGATATCGAAATGTTGCGGCATGAAGTGGAGAGCTACCGTCAAGGCATGCCTCCACCGTTCGCTGGGGCCCCTCCGCACACCGTTGTGTATGGCCATGGGCCACCTGTCGGTGTTCCACCCTTTGCACCTCTTCCCGGTGCGCCGCCGCCACCACACCAGCCGCCTCATACCCCACATACCCATCCGGCTGGCCCTTCCGGCCCACCGGGACCGCCAGGCCCTCCTCCCGGACACCCTGTACCTCCGCCACACAACTCTCATCCCCTCCCTCACCCCCCTCCCAACAACCTCTCTCCCGTCCAGGTTCGTCCCAGAACGCATACCCGCCTGGCGCGGGTCCTCCACAGCCGCAAACTGTGAACGGCAACGCTCAAGCGGGCACCCGGACGGACACGCCGTCATAGGTGTATTCGCACTGGAATCCTGAAACTGTAGCGATATCATTTCTTGTTTGATTCGAGGGCTTCCTAGTCGACCACCCGAAGGAGATATATTATGGTGTATCTTCATGTCTTCGTGGTTCTAAACGTCCGCGCATAGAGATGGAGAGTCTTTGCTGTATGCTTCCGCGGAGCCGTTATTATTGTTTGGGTATGCGTATTATTTCATTCTACCCTCAGGTCTCTGCTACTCCATAGGCGTCACCCGGTCCGATCGACAGGTTTTGATCATTTCGGGTGGGACGGTCATATATTTCTAGACGTGGCTGGCATCCTTTCGCAGTACGATGTAGTCCAGCCGACATGAATACAATCGCACTGTTCCTCATAGACCTGTCATCTCTTGTTGTGCATCTGTTCTTGTCCCTTGTGTGTCGGATATCTGTTGGGATTTCATTGGATATCGCAGAACAAAAGAGGTACAAGAAGCGCGGGCGGCTCCTCACCGAGCGCACGCGTCTCTTGCACCCCGACCACCACCCTGCGCCAGCTTCAGCCTGGTCTACACCTTCCCTCCTGGCCCCTTCTCGCTCCATTGCCCCGATCTTTGGCCATTGCTTTGCTTGTATTGCTACCCGGAGTTTATCTACGGCCAGATCGCATCCTCATCCACCCGGGAACTGAGACAGTATGGCGAAGAAGGGGGCTCCTACGCTCTTCAATCCAAGGCCCAGTCGCCCCACCCTCCCTAAGAAGGAGCCTTCTACCGCCGACACCCCCTCCCCAGGCTCATCCCAGAACACGCCCAACCCCCAGTCCGCCCCCGGCACGCCCAAGAAGCCTCCAACGACCGGCGCGTCCCCCGCCACCCGCCCGGTGCCTCCGCGGCGGGCCCCCGCGCCGAAGGCGGAGGACGAAAAGGCACCCCAGCCTCCAGAAGGGCCGTTCACGGAGTATCGGCTGATGTCATCGAAGCTGAACGGGTGGAAGTACGACGTGATGAAATTCGAGTCGCGCAAGCGGGTCGAGATCAACGACTGGACGAAGCCCGTGAAGCTGAACCGCAAGGATCCGCATCGGAACGACCCCGCCCTGCAACCTCAGGCGCAGCAGGCAGTCACGCCCATGGTTGGCTCCGACGGGAAGCTCGTCATCGGGGCGGACGGGAAGGTGGTGATGGTCGACGCGCAGGGGCGTCCTGTGCGCGACCCCGCGGCGGTGGCCGCTGCAGAGCAGGCGAAGGAGGAGAAGGGGAAGGACAAGGGCACGGGTGCGGGGGACAAGGACAAGAAGCCGAAGCGGTTTCAGAAGAAGACGAGGCAGGTGTTCTTGGTGCCGGAGGCGACGCGGCAGCTGCGGCGAGAGGAGAAGTTCCCATGGGTGATCGAGGATGGGACGCAGAAGGAGGTGTGGGTGGGCAAGATCGAGGACGTGTCCAAATCACAGACGTTCGCAATGTTCATGCCCGCGGCGAACGACGTGTTCAAGTTCGTGCCAGCGCATCGATGGTACAAGTTCCAGAAGAAACCGAGCCACCACATCCCGAACTTGGAGGAGGCGGAGTCGCTGGTGGGCACAGTCATCCTCGTCGAGCTGATCACCCCCCATTCATTGTCGTTGCGCTCCCTGTCGTAGATGACCAAGTTGCAAAAGCGCAAAGATGCTACGCATTGGACGCTGCGACAGAAGACGGAGCAGGCTGCTGCGAGCAGCTCATCGCTGGTGCACAGTGCGGGTCAGAGTCTGGGGCCTGGAGGCCGGAAGCTAAGGACAGTGGACAGTGGTACTGGCGGACTGTTCGGGGACGATGACGAGGAGGGTGTGGATAGCAAACGCAGAGTGAAGCGTGAACTCGGAGCAGAGGGCTTCCTCGACGAGCTTGACTTTGAGGAGACGTTTGCAGACGATGAGGATAGGATGGAACACGATGACAAGGAGGATGAAGAGGCTAAGGAGCTGGAGGTGCTTTCTCTCTTATGCTCTCTTTCAACCGATTTCTCACATGATGCGTTTCTTAGGAGCGACTCAAGAGGGAGTACAAGACCGCGAACAAACTGCGCGAGGGGTACATCGACGAATCGGAGTCCGAGGACGATGAATCGAAGCTCACAGGCGCGGGTAAGAACCTGCAGAAAACCCTGAAGAAACTGGAGAAGGGTGGTGGGTATGAGGAATCGGACGATGAGAAAAACCCATACGCCAGCTCGGTACGTACGCCAATTTCCGGTTTACGCGGCATACTCACGTTAAACAGGAGGAGGAAGTGGAGGAAGAAGAGCCGCCCCCGGTTCACACCGGCCCTGCTATCCTCCCTCCGGAGCCCAAGCCGGGTGCACGTCCTGGAACACAGACGCCATCAGGTACTATGCCCGGTGTCAAACCGTCAGTAAATGGCGTAGTCCCAGTCAAGACGGAGCCGCAATCTCGAGCTACCTCGCCCGTCCCCGGACACGGCGGCCATTCCATTGTCGCCAAACGAGCCACGAGCCCGAAGGTTCCGAAGCCAAAGTCGGGGATGGCGAGCCGCGCGGGAAGTCCTCTCGCAAGTCCCACTGGCGCGTCGCCTCCCGCCAGCCGTGCAACGAGCCCTGGCCGTGCCGACAGCCCACCGTCCGGCGCAAACGCTCCCCCGGCGGCTAAACTTCTCAAACGGAAAGCAACAGACGATGCTTCCGCTGTACCCTCAGACGGCGCTCCAAGGCCGAAAAAGAGGAAGGCACCCGGTGAGCTGGAAGACAGAATGGTGATCGAGTGGCTGAGAAATACGCCGAACGCGACGACCCGGGAGTGTATCATGCATTTCACGCGCTACCTTACCGACGAGACGAAGAAGAGCAAGTTCACAGCCCTGGTCAAGGAAGTCGCGCAACTGAGCAACGGAGCCCTCGTCTTGCGCCCGGCGTACCGGGGGGGTGCGGGCGCACCATCGCCGGCGGCAGCTGGTTAACCCGGATTGACCCCCTTCCCCCAACCGCTGTCGCGCTCAGGATTTAGGGGGGCTGGAGGCCCGGCGGCATGGAATGTGAGGGCGTCCGTCGGTGCTTCTGGTGCCACCGCCCGGACCAAGGTATGCACGTGGACTTTGATGGGCGATTTGTGGCCGTATACGATGGTACGGCATGTACTGTGACATAGAACACCCCGTTCACTCGACGGTGTCGAGTCTGTTTAAAAATACGACAGTGGGCCCAAGTGGCGTTGGAGCGCGTCGAACAGGTCTGCACTGGTACAGGTTCCGGGAGGGGTGCCGAGGGATGTGCGGTAGCGATGAAAAGATGGGCTTCTGGTATTATCGGTTCTAGAGTAGGATCATCATATGCGTGTGTTGAGGTTCTGGACTGGAATCACGCAAGAGATCACTGTGCATTTCCCAGAATATTGCCGAATATGACTGTGGTCAGTGCTCGTGGTGCATCATGATGGGCATAAGGCGGGAACATTATTAGAAGTGAGGATATTGGAGGGCTGCACTGGGGGCGTATCATGCATGGAGGAGGGGCCGTAAGTAATGCGAATGCGGAGGTCGGAGAGGGAGCTACCACAGGCTACCACGGTGGGTGATGGTTGTTGGGAGCCGACTCGGATTTTGGATCAGAGGTCGCGTGTAATGAGTATTCCGAAATGTTGTGTTGGTTGAGTTACACAGGACGGGATGACAAGACCGTGCAGACACGGCAAGAGGGGCGCCGGTGTCGGCTGGGGTGTGGTTGGCTGGCTGGGCTGGCACGATGACTGTGAACACGCCTGGGCTGTTGCGGCGGGATGCGCGGCTGGCGAGGCTGCCAGTGAGGAGGTGGAGCGAGGCTGGAAAGGGCGCCGGGCCGACGGCTGATAGGGCGGGCACAGCTTCGGCACGCGCGGAGGGCATCCATGTGACACAAAAGGAAGGCGCACTGCCATTGGGGGTAAGAAAGATGAGGAGCGGCCGCTGGCGGCAGGCGGCAAGGGAAGGCCGGCGTGATCGGGGCTAGCGCGTGTGGTCCTTGACGGGGAGCGCCAGCCTCTCTTGCCTCTGCAAGCCTCTGAGCCGCGAAGAGATATAAATCAACTCAGCATGTCGCCCGTCTCCCTCCTCATCCGCTCTTCTCCGTCGGTCTGTTTTTGCTTTCGCTCGCCGCCATGCCTTCCGCCGCTCGTTCTTTGCTCTTCCTCGCCGCCTCTTTCGCCGCCGCCTCCGCCGTCCCTCACGACTCCCATGACCACAACCATGCCGCAAACCGCGCCCTCCCATCCCGCTGGTACCACGACGAAGACCATCCTGTCCATGCTCTCTTCCGCCGCGGAACCACCGACGGCATAACATACCCCGCTATCGGGTCCAACGGTACGTCCCGCCCCCAATTAGACGCGCCACACTCGGTTTCATTCCAGCGCCTCTTCCTCTAGAATGGGCCGCAGGTTTTCCGGACAAGGTCGACTCCACCAAGCTTCCCCAAGCCTGGGTTGACGCATACACCCAAGCCAAGAACGCTGGCAAGATCCCTGCTAACGTCCCCGTCTCAACACAATCCAACGGCGGCAACCCCACCTACGGCAACCTCGACCCCACCGGCGCAGTCGTATGTTCTACCACGTACAAGTGCCGCAACAACTCAACCGACGTCATCTGGGACGCCCCCGACGGCGTGTTCGCCTCGAGTTTCGATGATGGTCCCCTTCCGGTGCGTCTCGGACTTGGATCGCCTATCCTGGCGGTCGGGACGCCTCCTCGTCCACAAGAGCGCCTCCATCTGATGCCTAGGTCTTCTTCCACAGACGTCCCAACCGCTCTACGACTTCCTCAACGAGAACAACGTGATCTCAACTCACTTCTTCATCGGCACCAACATCCTCTACAACCCCAATGAGTTTACGTACTGCTGGGACACTCTCGGCGGTAAGTTTGCACGGCGCCTTCCAATAAGTAATGGGATCCTTACATCTTGCCTCCTCCAGGTGACTTGGCTGTCCACACGTGGACTCACCCGTACATGACCACGCTCAGCGATCTTTCGGTCGTCGGCGAGCTCGCATGGACGATGCAGATCATCCACAACTCCACTGGCGGTCGCCTCCCCAAGTACTGGCGCCCACCCTACGGCGACGCGGATAACCGAGTTGTGGCCATTGCCAAGGAGGTCTTGGGCCTCACCACGGTCATCTGGAACCAGGAGTGAGTGTCACTGCTCAGCTTGCAGATTAGATCTATCAAACTAACCGCATACATGTCAGTACTGAGGACTGGAGCATCGGTGAGGCGGGCGGCGCGACACGCCCTGGCGTGGACCAGAACTTGCAGAAGTGGATCACGGGCCCCAAGTCGCCCGGCCTCGTCATTCTCGAGCACGAGCTGAGCAACGACACTGTCGGCGCGTTCATCCAGGCATTCCCCCTCATCGCCCAGAACGGCTGGAAGTTCGAGAGTCTCGCCCGAATGGACGGCGGCGCAGTCTACCAGAACTCGGCCGACGCCAACAGCTCACTCACAATCGCCTCTGTCGGCCAGCTCGTTTCCGCGCCGCCATCGAGCTCATCGGCCGGCTCGTCTTCGTGGTCGTCCTCGCAGAGCAGCAGTTCTGGGGGCAACAACGCTGCGAAGACTACGACCCCACAGAGCGCGCAGGCCACTGGGGCCAGTGCCTCGACCACACACAACGGCGCGGTCGCAGGGTTCTTGTCGCCGCTGCTTGCGGGCGCGGCGACGCTCTTCAGTGTTGTGGGTACCGTGTTTGTGCTTCCCTGAGCTTTCGGATTTCGGCGGTGCTCTGCTCCCGCTCTCGGTTTTGTTGCAGATTGTATGTTGATTTCATGAATGGACGGTGCAGCGCTATCCAATTCCCTCATCTATCTATCGCGGCATTTTACAGACAGACTATACCTCGTAATCCCCTTGATTCCCCTGCTATTCCCCGTTACCCGCTACCGTTGCCGTCGACTGTCGTGTTCCCCTTGCATTCATTCATCTTAAGATGGTGAGTGCTTGGGGGCGCGTGCTTGTTGTATGCTGCTCTTGGCGATTGACGACCCCGAACCCTTGTTTGCTATGCTCTCCTATGGTACCTCCTTCTAGCCGTTTAACCCCCGCTTCCTCCGGTATCGCATCGCATTGCATTTCTGGATAGTTGTTGCTACTTGCTGCTCGGGACTATTGCACATACTTACGACCCTTTATGGATCTCGTAATCGCTTTGGAACACAGGAACGTTAGCTCGTATATCATTGCGCACGCATAACTCAACTGCAATCTGCTCTGCCCCTTCTTGCATTCCATTTGCACCACCACTCACTGCCACTGCCACCGGTGCCACCACCTGCGTGCTTACCACTCGTCACTCGTTTGCTCGGTTTTTGGTCGGCCGAGTTCATCTTTTTGCTTTGTCATTTAGCGTACAGTAGCTTGAGGTCCGCGTCCTTTCATTAATGCTTCTGAACTTCTTCCTTTCCATAGCGGTCCGTTTCGGAATCGGACTGTTCTTCTTTCATAGCGCGGGCTGAACACCCCGATCACACGGAGCTCAACAATTTCATTATGATCTTCAGCTGCCGATAGGCGACAGGACGGCGCGACATCGAGCTCGAGGCCGATCCCGGTCGAGAGGTTATTCATAGACTATGTAGGTACACAGAACTGGTTTTTTTTTTTTTTCGAAATGCGAACATGTGGTCGGCAGGAAGAAGAGCACATCTGGGCCCGGGTGAATCTGATGATCAAAGACGTTGCGTGGCAATGGTTAAAGCTCGCGGAGGTTGTAGGTAGCGTGGAAACTCGTGGAAAACTCTCCAGCGGGAGCGATTTCGGAATTGGAAGCAGGAGAGGCACGCATGGCCGACATGGGAGCTCATGGGAGCGGCTCGCGAGGCCGATGTTTGCCGGCTGCTCCGAAGCTCAAGGGGCGATTGCGTGCCGGCGAGATTGGAAACATAACAATAACCGTGGACCAACAAGTTGAAGCTACGATGGTCCACACTGCACTGCACAGTGGACCGGGATGTTGACGTTGAAGATGGGGGACCGCCGAGAATAGTACACGGCGCGGTGGGAAGATGTGTGGTTTGTTGAGAGAGCTTCGCAGAGGGAACAGAGCACGGACGATCGAATGGCCGTCCAAGGATGAGATAAGATCTGAGGCGTTCATAGACCCGGCAGTCCCGGGCCGCTCTCTCTTCGCAGTGTCTCCGAGCCCGCGGCATCGAAGACGCTCATGGACTGAGCGTGCATCCGTCCGCAAGCAAACCCGGAGCCGTGGATGGGACCCGCCCGTAGGTCTCACCGCCGATACATGTCCCTATCCTCTGACGGAACCCTATTCCACAGCGGCCGCCTCGCCAGCACAAGTGTACTTATAAAGCAGCCCGCCCGATAGTTACAGCACCGTGGCCTCGTTGTGGCTAGCGCGGTCTCCACTCGGTCAAATTTCAGGTCTACGCGCCTTGTACATCATTGCTTCCGCCATGCTTCAAATTTTCTGAAGCACCGGCGACAGAAGGCCTTGTCCGCGTCCCCGAAGACCATCAGAACGTCCGTGAGTCTCCATTCCAAGCACAAGGTTCATGCGGCTCCTTTGAACGCCCGCGTCTCCAGCGCCGACCGGCGACATTTCCAAGAACGCTCTCCTCCCCGCTTTCACCGTGTCCTCACCTCCCAGCATTCAATCCTGGACACCCCAAAAGGACAGGTCATCGCCCTGCTGTCGGCAGCAGACATGGCGCCGGCTTTTATCCACCGCCACCGCAAGAAACGTTCCTGAATCTTGGTGGACTCGGACGCAGCGGCTCATCGTTTCGGGTTAGCAGCCCAAGTATGAAACAGGCGAGTAAACCACCACCGAACGGCGTCAGCGTCCCGGGAACATGTCAAGGTCGACGCCTGTTTTCTGTTTGAAACGTTCCAAATCGTCGGCCAATATTTACGTTGACGTCAGTTGGAGAATCGCGATGCGTTCATGGATCCTTAGATGTGGCCAGTGTAGAATTCCGAGTCATCAGGTGCCCAGTCCAACATACGATGACTGCCACCTTTCGTCGTCTACTGTGGGTTGATCATCCTGACCGCATACTCTGTCGTAGACTCGAACCAGTCGAACGGGACACGTCAGCGGAGAGTGAAAAGAAAGACGTGTCCCTAACGACTGGTAAAACTGGGCGGCCCAGGGTGTTTGGCCCCGTGAGAGAACGTACTTAGGAAAAATCGCACTTGCGCCTTGTACGAGATGGACGAGAAGCAGCATACTCTCATATCCCAACACAAAGTTGACAATATAGCAGTATAAATGTAGGAATCCCTTACATCTCTAAATAAGCATCCAGAATTGATCGCACTCGAATCCATGGACGTCGTCGTTCAGACAAGAGGTGAGTGCTTGAATAGGCGCCTACGGCTGCCCGCAGAAAGCGCTGGAAGGCGGCTCTAGCGCTGGTGCGAAGCTGCACACCGACGAACAGCAATTAACTGGCCTTGCAGCCGGTACGGAGTCGTAAAACGTTATAGAAAGATATTTATACGGAATACAAGGTCATTCAGACTATGATCAAGAGGTAATAGCGCTGTTCTCGAGTAGAGCTTGCTCTTCTTCCTGCGGCCGTCTCGCGATTTTTCTAAGTACGTTCTCTCACGGGGTACCAAATCGGGGCACCCTGCCAAAGGGCCGCCCAGTTCTACTATGGCTCCCTGGGAAGTGAAAAGTCCCACAGGAAGTGAAAAATGGAGATAGACACTGATGTCTTTTGCCTGGCAGCACCAAACTTTGTAGGTTGGTAGTGAACAACGTAGAGATTAGTTCTTGGAAGTTTCAAGCCTCCGAGGAATTTCGACAAATGTTGTTTTCGGGGTCGACTGTAAGCATCGTTCTGTGCATTGATGGTCAGATCTGCATTCGAATTTTAAGCCGATCCCCTCAAAACTTCCCTCGGAGTGTTATATAGTACATAACATATCTAAACGTGCTACCCGATTTGCTGGAAGATGACCATGAAGTACTATACCAAAGAATGTCGTCTGCAGAGGATTCCAAAATATTACGTGACGAGCGTCGTGCTCACTACCTCCATCTGCTCAACATGCCGTCATGACCGGCAGTGACCACCGCTCCATCATTTCTTTCATTACAGGGTGAAAACGCACTCCGACCACCGGAAGACATCCGAGGCCCTTCCTAGCCAACTTTTCACTCTCAAAAGTAGATATTCTGTTAGAAGAGAGTAATGTACGTTCGTCTACGAAGTTTCAAAGGCGCAGCTCTTCAAACGCGCTTTGTAGAGCTCACGCAATCAAATTTCTTTCACTTCCCGGGGAGCCATAGTACCAGCCGTTCCGGTGGTCAGAGAGAATCGCCATCACCGGATCTCGGCTGGGTTCGAGCCTACCTCTGTCGCAGCATCCATGCATTTATCGGATAAACTGCCGCTTTGCGGCACCATGGGCTGACGATCGCGTGCGGTCACTGCACCGTGCAGATGCGACCCTTCAATCATGCCTTCTTGACTGATATCTTTTCCTGTAGCCACGCTCGAACGTCGACGTGATTCAGCACAGGGAATGGAATGCCGCCACCGACGTGTTGAGGAGCAACAACGGCCTAGGAGCCTCACCACAAGACGGTCGCCTGTTCCAGTAAGTGCGATGCTAATCCTCCCTTAGCCGCGGCCATTTGATCTGTCGTCTTGCACGTGATGGCCCCCTACATCTCTTACTCCATCCTCCATGCACGACATCAGACCGGCCCTGACGAGCAGGCTGCCGAAAGATGTCCGCCGCAAATGTCTTCTAAAGCCGGACGCCGATCTTTTCCATCTGACGAGGGCCGTGCGGCTCCTGGGACGCCGTGTATCGCCGGGATCGTTCAACTGGACACCGCCATGCGCCGCCGTCCGACGCTGACGTCCCTAGGCGTGCCATGAAGAGTGAAATCTAGTTATTCTCAGTACAGCGATGTATGGTAAATCGTTGAAAGCCACTGTCTGGACGCACGCCACCGAGCTTCGCACGTCCGACGCTCGACGTGCCCCCGCCTTCGCCGTCGACCAGCGAGAGTCTGCCGAGGACTTAACAAGGACAAAAACATTAAGATATCGCGAGGGAGACTCACATCACGGGCCTAGGCCCAGGGGAAAATATAAAACAGAGAATCTGGACGAGCACAAAGTCTCCAGTTTTCCATGACTCGTGACGGTCGTCGGACGCAGCTCACCTGCCATGCGCCGGCGACTGGCGCCTCAACATCAGTGTCGAAACGGGGGGCGGGACGCACCTCACTTCGCACGGTCGACGTCGACAGCGTCGCCGGCGACTTAACATTAATATCCGCCAGGATCCCCACCGGTAAATCCGGATGACAGGTCTCACGACTGGGTGTAAGTAACTCACGTCCTCGAGTCGCCTGAAGGTGCCCGGCGAGCTGAATACACTGTGCGCTTTAGCTGCGACTCTCGACTGTCTATTCTGGGCCGCCGTGGCATCCTTGCGCGCATCAGCATCCTGGACCAAATTACAGTATAGAATAGTAGACGGCGCAACGGCCGCGAAAGTGCGAACCTTCCCGTCTACGGGCCCGGGTAGGCGCGGCGGCGCTTCGCCGTTCAATTTGGCCATGGTCCGTCGCTGCTCGCAACCAATCCCGTCGACACCACGTCGCTTTCCTCGAGTTCTCGAAATCCTAACGTAGCAGGCGGCCGCCGGGCGGGGATGGATTTAGAAGTGGAATACCTGCGAGCCATACAATTTACACAGCTCTGAGAAGGCACAGTGACCGTCACTTTGAATGAGGCGGTGGATAGGGCGGCACGGAGGACGACCACCGTACAACGACGACTTCTCTGACATTTAGTTTCGGGCGCACTCGGTTGCTGTACCGTATACGCCGTTAGGGCGCTACTCTATGTGCACTCCCATGTGCCATTTAAATCAGTACAGTACGATGGTCCCTCCGGTCATACGGCGGTTCGCATGCCCCTTCTCAACTCAACAAGCACTCACCATCGATGAAGCGGTTTCAATTACAATAATGCGAAGTCGGTTTCGATAGTAGACCCAAATTCACACTAACACAATGTCATCTTCATGTAACATGCAGTACGGCCTCGAATAACAGCGTACACACATTCACAGACAACCGAGAGACACTCATTAAGTCATAAAGTCATGATGACAGCGGCAAAAGGTACGGGAGGAAGGGGCGCGGGGCGCGAGGCGAGTACAAGACTGAGGGCTACAGCGAGCGCGATGTGACCGAAGGGGGAGGGAAATGAAGTCGAGGTCGTGAACGTGAACGTCAGTAAATGCGAAGGCCCGAGTGCAGAGACCATAAGATAAATGCAATGCAAAACTATGGACGGGAGAATGAAAGCGGGATGGTGACCAATGCGGAACAGAACGCAGGAGTAATGGGGGGGGAAGGTGAGCAGGGAGTGATGCGAAACACGACCGACGCTGATCTCATCAAGAATGTCCCAGCGAGTGAATAATACAGGGAGTGCACCGTGGCCTGGGCAGGAAATACATGCCGGCCTCTCAAGGCCAAGCACGATGCGACATAACGGCGCAACGAATGAGGAGAGACGTGAACGAAGAGTTCGAAGCGCAGCAAGGACGCGTCAGAGCGTGAAAGGCAGAACAGTCCGAACGATGGAGTCGAGACTATCAGTGGCCAACGCGCTGGCTTGCCTCGCGGCGGGCGTATCTACGGGCCATGTCCGACGTTGGTCAGCATCAGCGGCCCGGGTATGAGGGTGTTCCATCCATCAAAGTATGCTCGGCCATTTGAGCTTGAGACCTTCGAGCCAGCGCAGGTACAATAGTTCGGATATCGGTGACTTTCGGACTGGCGATCCTGT
This sequence comes from Ganoderma boninense, assembly GCA_002900995.3. Taxonomy (NCBI): domain Eukaryota; kingdom Fungi; phylum Basidiomycota; class Agaricomycetes; order Polyporales; family Polyporaceae; genus Ganoderma; species Ganoderma boninense. The sequence continues at coordinate 1,934,347 of CM035307.1, forward strand.
GTCTGGCTGTGTCGGCGGTGGGATCGGCGATGACGTCGAGGGCAGCCCCGAAATCTCTTCTTCCTCAGTGACCACAAGCCCTTTCGCAGTCATTTCGCTCTTGCGGATGATGCGCTTGTGCGGGAATAGGGTGCGCTGCGTCTGGATGTGACTGCGTACCGCAGGGTTGCTAGGGAATAAATAGATCGGTGTCAGTATTCCCCGCTGCGGGTTCTAAGACAAAAAGCACGCACTCGTTGATGCCCGACAAGATGTCGAGGATGATGTGGTATGCCAGCTCTGGATTGACGTCTCGCAGCTCCTCGAAACCACGCGAGATCATGCTCAGCGACTCAATTTCCCTCGCGTCCATGTCGTCTCTTGTCGCCTGATGTTCTTAATCAGCACCCACACTCACATCCAAATTCGAGCTCGACGCACCTTCTGGAACAAAGGCAGCAACACGTCGTCCACAATCGACCGGCCCGCCGCTTGTGCCTCGCTAGAACCGCGTTTGTGCGAGCCCTTCGTACTCGATGGCGACGATGCGCTCGACGATGTGCTCCCTTCCCTGCTCCTCAGGCTCCCAACGTATTCCTCCGACAACCTCAGCGACCGCACGGTGTCCACCTTCTTCACAGGTCGAATGGTGTCCACCCCGGTCCCGATATCCGCCGCCCCGAGCACCGTTCCCGTGTCACGTTATTGCGCATCGCATATGACGACCGACGTGATGATCGCATGGAGCCCGTATACGCCGGCGGCGGCTCAACCGCGTCTGCGATCTGCGCTGCGATGTTCTCTGCGCTCTGCGACGGCGTTGAGGGTGCAGGGCTCCCGGACGTCTCGTCCGAGCCCGAGTCCGTCATGAGCGACGGATCCTTCTCCGCTGCTTCCCCTTTGGGATATGTCCGTATGACAACGGTCGAGTGCCCTGCGTCCGCGTTCATGCCGAGCCCGCCCAGGGAGGCAGCAACGGGGGGCTGGAGCGGGACGTCACTGCCCTTGGTCGTCGCGGCGGTTGTGTCGATCGTGTTGCCCTCGAATGAGCCCTCGTCCTCCTCGTGCAGGTCGTCGAAGTCGTCGTCGGGCTCCATGCCAGGAGGCATGAGGTCCTTGGCCATGCTCCGAAGCGAGCCCATCGCGGACGTCGTCCGGATCGTGTTGAAATCCCACTCGCTGCGCAGCGTCCCATCCCATGCGCCGCTGTTACGGATCGTCGCCTGGTAGTATTGCGGGGCCCGTGCGGGCGAGCGCGTGCGGTAGTCCTGGTACCTCTCGATGAGCTCTGTAAGATACGATGTCTTGCGGGCGTTCCTAATGAAGCGGTGTTGCAATAGTTCCTTCGTCGTTGGTCGCTATTTATCGAATGACTCCAGTCAGACACGAATCTGTATTTTGTCGAGAGACGCCCCAATGATCTGCGACATACCGAGTGTGGATCCTTGGTCAGGCACTGCGCCACGAAGTCTTTAAAAGCCAGCGAGAACGGACCCTCGAGGACGGGTGGCTTCGCCTTCGGGATCAGGAAGAGTACCCTCATGGGGTGGTATTCCGCGAGTGGTGGCTCGCCCTTCGCCATCTCTATCGCTGTAATGCCAAGACTCCAGATGTCCGCCTTTGCATCGTACCCTGCTTGACGGAATGACTTCTGGCGCCATCCAGAAGGGGGTACCGACAAAGGTATGCCGCAAGGTACTGGTGAGCTGTGCCGCCACGCCGAAGTCCGCAAGCTTGACCTTCCCTGACGCCGATAGCAGGACGTTTGCGGCCTTGATGTCGCGGTGGATCGTCCCTTCGTTGTGCAGGTAATCCAGGCCAAGGAGCAGCTCACGCATGATGACGGCGATGTGGGCCTCCGTAAACACGCCCGCCTTCAGGAGATCGAGACACGAACCGCCGGCCAGGTACTCCATCACAATCCACAGCTTGTACGCCACGACAAAGGAGCCGTAGTATCTTGTGACATACTCGGAGTCGCACTGCGCCAGGCTTGCAATCTCTTGCTGGATTTCGGTAATGTCGTCATCGGAGTCCTCCAAGTCTATGCAGGCACATTAAGGGGGCCCGTCACAAGCAGAGGGATTCACGCACCGATCTGCTTGATTGCCACTATCTGTTTGGAGTCGTTGTGAATCGCCTTGTAGACCGTGCCGAAGCTGCCCGTTCCCAGCTTCTCTAGGAGTGTGTATTGGCTTGCAGGGTTGGTGCTGGGTATATATGGCCATTGGTCTTGGGACTTGACCTTGCGCTCGCCGATGGGCGACGGTGGTGGGGACTTGCTGAGCTGTTTGGGCTGGAAACCACGACCGTTGTCAGAAAACCCACTCGATGCGGTGCTAGGCTTTTTCAGAAGACGGGAACCAGGCGCCATGATGCAAGGGGAGGTGGCTGCACACTGCGTACGCGTGCGGGAAGCAGGAGCGCACGGTAGGGGGACGCAGGATGGACAGGATGGAGGACGTCCAGACTGAGAATCTGCGTCGCACAGTGGGACTCTTCTGGCGTGTGCACGTGTGTGGACGGCTGGCCCGTTGGGCCATGCGGCAAAGAGTTGAGAACGTCGGGTCACTGAATTTGCGCCATCTCCCCATGACATGGATTCACGATTGGTCGCCGATTCCGAGGCATGACGAAAATCAGAACGTGGCAGTTACTAGGTTTACTCACCATGATTCGTCAACGAAGCTTAAAGTTTGGAGCGTGGATAAATATCGTGATAATAAGGGTTGCGCCTGGGCTATACGGGGGGCGTCGGCTGTGGGATGAGAAGGCGGAGGACCGAGGAAGGGAGACGGAAGACACGCGGTCGGTTGCAACGGGGACACAAGGTTGGGAAGTCAATGCGATTGCCGTGGAATTATGGTTGCCGGGAGAGGTAAATTATTGATGGATCGTGCTGGTGGGATGTTGGTACTGGCCTAGCCGTCGCAGAGGAGGTTAAGAAGGTCGTGCTGGGGGGCGGCAAGGGCGAGGATGGCGAGGGGAAGCAGGGAGAGAGGAGGAATGAGCCCAAATGGCCGAGGGCGGAGGAGCCAAGGACGTGACGTGATCAGCGACGGAGGCACAGAGCCCCCGCCACCACACGACTCAGACGGTGACGCCTGCGCTCGCACGCCCCGCTTCGCCAGCCACTCGGACCGGCGCGCTATCTCCCCGCCTCTCCCCGCCCCGACGCCCGTATCGTCCTCTCTGGGCAGACTTCGTGGTCCGTTCCTCTCGCTTCGCATCGCATGTAAAAAGTCTCTTTGGCAGACACCGGCGCGTCCTTATTCCCCTCCTGCTTGGGTAGCCTCAGACTCACACTATGCGCAACACCGTTCTCCGCTACGCATGTAAGTATGCATATACGAGCATGGCATGTCGGTTGATGGTCGGTAGTGTATAACATACAAATGAAAACGATGAACTCAGAGCAACATAGACCGCGACCTGCACCGCTCCGACCTCATGCCTTCACAGCGTACTTCCGGATCGGGAAATGGATGTCCTTCTTCCGCTGCTTCAGCGTCTTCAGCGACGCTTCGTGCTGCGTGACAGAAAGAGAGATTCAGCCCGGCAGTCAAACCAACGACTCCCTCAAAACTACGGACCTTCGTGAGGCGTCTCCGGATCGCACGGGTCTTCTTTGCGCGGAGGTCGAGGGGCAGGTACTTCTTGTTCTTGTAGAACTCCCGCAAGTTCTGCCTCTGCTTTTGGTTCATTACCGTCAAGACCCGGGCGATCGACTTGCGGACAGTGTTGCTGGGCATTGATCGAGGTTCATACGACACACACAGAGACAAGGGCACAGCAAGACGACGCACATTTTGGTAAGCTTCGCCGCAGAGCCACCAGCGATCTTCTGTACCCGGAGGGACAGGAGCTCAGTCTTGAGCTCGGTCAGTTGTTTTGCCAAGTCATTCTTGGACCTTGAAGCACGAACGTCAGTTGCGATCTGAAGCCACTGATTCGTCTACGCACTTCGACTGGAGCTCATAAGCCTTGACCTTGCCGGGCATTTTTGTCGTGTCGTTTCAGGAGTCTAGATATCAAGCGAGCGTCAGAACAGGTCGCTATCCAGGTTGTAAACTGCGCTCAAGACGACTGGGCTCGCAGGATTGTGTTCCAGCATGATAGCACCCTCCTGAACGAGCCCCAAAGTCGCCAGAGAGAGGGAGAATGAGATAAGCACCTTGAGGAGTGTCGTTGACCGATGGACGCGCCAGGCTTGGGACGAGGAACACAGAGCGTGGGATAATCGCTCATGAACTGTGCAGTTCTTCAGCCACTGTTCCCACGGATGGGCGCTTAACTAGATCTGCCCGACATCGCGTGTGGCGACGTGCTCAGTGCCTGCAGTGATGTCCATCGCTTCTCTGCCACGACTGTGTACGTGGGTGCTACCGCCGTGTTAACTGACTTACTGGATATCTCTATATCGAGCTCGCACTGGGAACTTGAACTTGGCGCTCATGCTTACAATAAAACTCGAAAGCTTTCTCCCTTAGGCCGGCTTTGGGGAGGCGGCAGCGGGTGGATAGTCTCATGCTCCGGAATGCTGCCACTTGCACCAGGACTCCGCCATCTGCTGCTTTGCATGCCGTCGTCGCTCTCCTGCGTGTCTTCTCAACCACCCCGCTTTCATCACTCATATACCTCGTGATAGCCTTTGCCCTCTGCCTGTGTGGTACGCTTCTTGCATGACTATCCCGGAGGTTCTTAGCACTCACAGACAAGGTCAGGGGCCTAATGGCTACAAAATATCCTCCGGACCAGGACCTTCAGGCTGTCTCGAGTCTCTTCCCCCATGTGGACCCAGACGTGATTGCGTCCATCGTCCACCACGAGCTCTCCGGTGCGGAAATCTACAAGCTGGATTCCCGTCGGATCCTCGAGTCCACATGGAATCTCATCGAGGTCAACATGGACGAGAGTACCCTTTCCCTCCGCTCCGCGCCCGCCGCCACGGAAACCTATGCGACGCTCGATTCCCTTCTTGTTCCCTTGAACGCATACTTCTCCGTACTTTGCGTCCACGAGCTCTCCAGGAGCCAGGCGCCGATGCTTCCATACCATTTCTTCCGTTATAGCAGCCACCTGGTCAAGATCGAGGCGCAGTACGAATGGGCTGCCGTGCTGTCATACCACCTCGCATCGTTTTCGCGCAGATGCAAGGAGATGCGGAAAGGAGACTTCGCTGGTTGGGGGCGCGTTGACATGGATCTCATGGAGCAGTATCTTGTACCCAACCAGAAAAGATGCTATGGTACTGTAAACACATTCCATAGCAGCCACCAGTTCTTGGGAACTAATATACCCCTGACAAAGATACGAGACGGAAGCATAAATGACATTGTCAAGATGTGAGCGTTGTACGACTTCGTTAGTTGAGTGTACATACAAGTCAATGTGTCTGCCATACCATGAGTTCAACACCGCGTAGATTGCAAGGAACTTGAAGGGCAACGTGAGTGTCCATTGGTTCGTTAAGCCTGACCTCCACTCAATTGGAGGGGCTTGGCTCTGGCTCTTCATCGGCCTGGTCCTCTCGTTCCTGTACGACATCTCAGAAGTTCAAAGAACCGATGACTTTCTTATGTATAACGGCGGGCTCACCTTCGACAATGTCGGAGATTCCGGCTGTCCCTGCTCACCTAAACGTTTCGCGAGGCTCCGCATCTTCTCGATGCCTCGACCGTCGTTGGGAAGTTCCACCCAGCCCTCGCGTCGCTCCACCTCCTCAACGAAGCCAGCGAGATTAGCCAGAGACATCCCCGTGTCCCTCATGTCCTCCGCGACCGTGGATCTGACGCTCCACTCGTAAGGCTGACTGATCGTCGGGGGGACAGAGTAAGGAAATAAGAGCACGCACCTCCATCTCGTAGTCTCAGCGGTCAAGTTAGCGAGCTGAAGCTTCATTTCCTCCCGCCACTCGGTCCTGCTCTTGGCCTGCTCCACCTCCGTCCGTCCCGCTTTGGAGAGCGTACGCTCGATGCACAACACTTTCGTGAGGACGCTCTTCTCCATGCCCTCCACCTTCCCGTGTAGTTCATCCACCCGTGTCCGTGCCGCCTCCAGTGATTCCTTGACCTCCGCCAGCGCCGTCGCGTTCGCCTTCAGCTTGACGCTGTGCTCCTTGACTGCTTTAAGGATATCTTCCACGCCTTTTTGGGTCTTTGCTGCGTCGGCGGTGGTGAACTGGCGCATCTCGCGCGCGAAGCTCTCGTTCGCCACGCGAAGGATGGTGATCTCCTTGACCATCCCAAGGCACTGTCTTCGAAGCAGGACGTATGGGATGGCCGCACATGGAATGAGTATCGCAGAGAATACGAGGATGGTCCTCACGGCGTTCCGTGAGGGCTTCTCTTCTGCGCGTGGTACCGTCACCGACCTCTCGGCTGCAGACGAGGTGGAAGTTGAACCACTGCGCTGTGGCAAATAGTCCCAAAGAGTCATAGCGGTGAATAGGAAGCAGCGTTCGCCGTCTGTGGAGGAGTGAAGGCACGACGCCTATGATGCACGCGTGCGAGGACTCGAGCATGACGCGTGCAAGCATCAGGCACGAACATAGCATTCACGTGACTTCTACTCTAAGTGGGTAACTAAACTAAGTATTCACATCCGAGTGGTCAGCTTCGTAAGACGAGTAATATTGCTAGTAATACACGGGCTTTGAGGTATTAGCAGCATTCAGAGGATATAACGAAGATCATGGGCGATAGCGACAACAACAAATCCAGGGAAACGGGTGGCAGCGATACAGTAAACCAGCGAGAGGAACAGCAACACAGCACGAAAACGGGCGAAACGACGAGACCAATGAGACATGAGCGGAGAGGCGAGGGGGTGTCCTTCCGGAGGCGAGGGGCGGCGGTCATGCGGCGGCGGCCTTCTTCCCACCTCCGAATATTCGTCGGATGAACGCGAAGCGAACTTTCTTTTTCTTTACAGCAGTCGGTGTCGCCGCCCCGGGCTTCACCGGTAGCCTAGCCCTGCATCATCAGTCCTCGCATCCTTGTCCGCCGGACAAGATGGATCACTTACTCGTCAACATACACGGGGTAGCTCGTCTTGAGCCCCGCTTTCACGGCGAGGATGTCTCCCTCGTACATGCCGCGCAACGAGTCCGGAATGTTGAGCTTTCTCCGCCAAACAGCCATGCTGTTTCCCGACGGCGAGAGCAGAAATACAAAAACAATCACCTGGTACGCCGGGTCGTATAACGTTACGGATGATTGGAGCGTCGAGTCGAGTGTGTTTTGAAGTTCCGTGAGGGTGACCCAATCGAACGCCGGTTGTGTGACTGAGCCATGGGTTGCGGGAACGCGGAAGTCTGCGTTCGCGAACAACGCACCTCTTTCCTGGGTGTCGAGAAATCTCTGGAGCTGGAAGCAATACCATCATTTAGCTGAACCAATGAAGCAATATTCTTAGATACACTTACACCAATCTCAGCGAGACCGTTCGACATGGCTGCTACCCAGCGGAGGAGCGAGCTAACTCGCGGGTCCTTATCTGGGTTGAAACCCCATCGTATCCGCTCTTTGGTGGGCCGTCCTTGGTTATACATAGCGCGCATTGCCGGCACCAACGACTCGCCATGGGACGATGCGAACGCGTTCTCGCCAAAACCATTTCGAGGGGGTGGAAGTTCGAAAACGGTAGTCTTCACAGTGGTATTGGGTGTTGGAGACAGTGTTCCGGTCGCTATCCTCATCGTTCGTGAAGCATTTGGGGAAGCGGCCCACATCTGAGGATTGGAGGGTACGTGTTGTCGAGGGGGTATGGCTCCAGATGCAGGCGCAGCTCCGTGCGAACGCGTGCGGGAGGGGATCGAGGGCGTTCCAGCATAGGACACATTTGAGGAAAACCGTACGCGCTGGTTGTTGTCGTACCCGTGACTTTGACCCCAACCATCGTCCTCCTCCTCATCCTCGGTGTCGCCCCAGCCATCGTCCTCATACTCATCCTCTTCGGGAATCGTAGATGCTCGTTCTGCCCCATAACCGTCCCTGCCCCAGTTCGTCCAACTATCCGCGTATTGCAGACCCTGCCGAGATTGCTGGGAATGATCATGTTGTGCGTGTCCATTCGAGTGCATATTAGCTTCTTGTATGCTGCGCAAGATGCCCTGCTGTTCCGCCAAAAATTGCGCATGCATGTAAGTCTGCGATTGACCTGGATGCGCGGTTGGTTGCTGCCTCGGACGAGGGATTGCCTGGGGTGGGGACTGCGGGGAGGAACCCTTAGTCTGCTGTTGTGGGGCTGCCAACAACGAACTCAAGAGTTGGGAACGCTGCTGCTCGGACAGGACCTGCCTAGTCCCACCGCCCGAAGCAGCAGCCTGAGTCGCGTAGTCGTACGGAGCGGGAGTTGCATGAACGGGAGGGGTATTTACCAGTTTGGCTTCACTGGCCCATTTCGTCCACGCGGGCTTGTGTCCAGGCGGTTTCGGGGCGGGGGGCTGCGCCCAAGAAGGCCGAGGGGGGTCAGTGCCCCAAGCGGGGGCGGGGGACCCAGCCGGCAGGAGACATCTGGTGCGCGTGCGCTGAGGGATGGAGGGAGTGGGGATTCGCAGGCGCCCGCGCGGGTTGTTGACTTGGGGGCTGCGGGTTAGATTGAGCACCGCCTTGCCTTGACCTTGAACGACCTCTCGACCCCGCGGGGTGCCCTCCTTGACCTCCGCTCGCGAGCACAGCTGCCGACGGTCCCCATCCATCATCCGTTACAGGCTCATCCCAACCTCCAGGAGCAGCAGGTGTGCCTCCCCAGTCGTGGACGCCGGTTGTGTTAGTATCCCAATCGTTGGCGGGTATAGTACCCCAGTCATTCCGGGGCTGCTCCCAGGCACTCGACGCGTCGGCGCCCCCGCCCCATCCGTCGCCTTCTTCGGCATCCTCGACCGTGGCCTGTGGATGCGGATGTTCCGGCCAGCCTCCTGTGGGGAAGGGGGTAAAGTTGTGAGGGACGCGATCCATGGCGCGGCACCAGAAGGTGAAGGCAGAGGAGAGATTGTGAGAGGAGCATAGCAAGAAGGGAACGCGCGATGTGAAGGGAGTAGATATAAGTCTCTGCAACGAGGTGCTACATGGAAGGGGTTTCACGAACCGTGGCCATTGCCCTCGTGCGCCATGGAGCCGACTACAGCGTGGCTCGAGGGATGCAGCGCTGCCGGAGGCGCCGCCCCTACCGCAGGCTCCACGCTGGCTTGCGCCGGCTGAGCATTCGCTACTTGATCGGATCCCTTGGCCTTGTTCTTCTTGACCTTTGCCATTGACTAATACCGAGAGCGTTAACGTGCGCGAGGCAGTCGTGTGGGGACAAAGAAGAAGGGGTTCCGACGGCTGACCGTGTCGACTTTCACCAGAGATGGTTCTGTGGGACTGCGGAAGGGCAGGAAGGAACGTACGACGAGGACATACGGATATGAGGACCACAAAGCGGCGCGAGAGAGACGCACGAGGCATTCGTCCAGGGACCGGGTTGGGACCAGGGACAGACGACGGTGGAGAGGCTTGATATCCGTGGGAATCCACTCCTGGGTAGACACTGGCTCTCCTCCGGCAGTCCATGTGCGTACTCAGCCTACCTTCGTCCAACTCTCGTCACCCTGTTTCCGGCTGCGCATACAGCATCTCTAGGGACTGTGTTGGCGTCTTGACTCTCGCAGGCTGTTCTCCTGGTATGCTGTTGGAGTGACAACGCTGACATCATCGAATGAGTCCATCCCACTGTCCAACGCACCATGTCCTCTCCCGTCCAAGGGCAAAGCTTCTGGGTTTCCTCTCCTTCCACAAACTCCTGGTATGCCTTCAGGCGGGAGGTCAAAGTCGCCTACAATGCCTCCTTCGCCTACTCCATCCCCACGGACCCGACCTCGCCCAAGGAGCACCCAGCCGTTCATACCATCATCAGCCGGTAACTTGTCTGTACCTTCCACACCGTATGGCACACCACCCCTCTCCTCTGTGAACGTTGGTACTGCTCGGCGGCGTTTGCTTATGCCGACAGTACGCTCCGTCAAGCCAGTTTCGCCCCGGATGCCCAATTCCAAGCCGTCGCCGTCCAGACTTGTACGGAATAGAGCGGGGTCTCTGTCTGTCACCGTCACAAACGAGCCGCAGGAGCGCACCACGGTCGGGGCCTCGGACTGGCTCCCTGGCGGAGAGAGGTTTGAGGTCGTAGAAGAGCAATTGGAGCTGGAAGGATTCCAAATATATGCTGTCGAGAAGTGGTACGCTTCTCAGGACGGCTTCCTGGCTTGTAACGGTGTGGTGATGTCCTCTCACCAAGGGTTGTCGCGCGGAAGCGTTGCGTCCTCGTCCTGACGGTCTTCACTGGAGATCCGAAGCACAGGGTGCGTTCTCTAAGTTCCACTTTTCGTGCGGAGTTTGTAACGTTTCGTAGATCACTGTAACGGCCCTAAGCCCACAGTCAACCCTGCTGTGCTCGGAGGCGCAATCAGCATGGGATGGAGCCATTCGCAGTCTTCGTAGCGAGGGTGCTCGGCCCAAGGAGGTAGGGGTCATGGCTTTCTGCCGCTGCGCATCGCTCATGGTGTACTCGATGAAAGACAGACAAAGGCGTTTTGATGGTTACGTCTTTGGCCAATTTCCGCTCCGAATACACCATTGTCCACGTCCCGTCGGGCAATTTCTTGTACGTGCGCGACCAGCTGTATTCCAATGTCGACCTCCTTCGTATGGGCTGTGGTGGCCGTAGTGCTCTCACTCTGGAGGAACCGAGGTGCGTTTCTCGGATTATGACGAAAGCTTCGTAAAGGCGTACTCATGGCTTTCTAGCGATGCCACGAAGGACCGCTTCATCGCCATGTACCATGTTGCCGACAAAGCCTCAGCTCGTTCTTGCGAACTATTCAATGGAACTGTGTTGGAACTAGTGAAACTTATACAGGCTTCGTTGGCGATTTTCGGGATGTTTGAGCTACATTCGGAGGAGCACGATGGGTTATTGTGCGATACCACATGCGAAGGCATGCGGCGATGGGCAAGGGAGATTGGAGAGCAGTACATCCACAGTCAGGTGCGGTCGCTTCCAACATTCAGGCGATCCTGTAAATGATAGACCTGCGATTGGTTGCAGCCAACAGAAAGGATCACGGATCCAAGCCTCATCGCTACCCTGTTCAGCCTCATTCTGAGCACTCGTACCAAGCTCTTTGCTCTGGGGGTGGTGTGTCCAGTTGCACATACAAGAGAACTGTGAAGTGTCTCTAACATTCGTTTGTAGGTGGTCCCCAAGGATCCGTTCTTGGAGCCGACGGCTTTCGTCAAGGCATTATCCGTGTTTCACAGCAAGACCCATCCACAAATGTCACATACTCACCTCGTCCCTCCTCCCTCTCCCACCATGCCGTCAGGCTCCAATGGAAGTTCCAGCACGGCTTCTCCTGCGCCACCAACACCTCACTCTGCGTCCGGTTCCGGAAACGTAGTGTTTCTCACCCCAGAACTCATCGACACAATAGAGTCGCATTACGAGAAATCCCGTCAGAGCGAGTCGTACAAGGTCCACCGTGTCCTCAAGAATAAGCTCGACGACCTTGCGACTGACCTGCGCACGCATGTGACCGAGAGCGGAGAAACGACGAACGCGACGACGCTCAGCGTGACGTCAGACCTTGCCGCAATAGCGCGGTGTGCTGTGACATCGAAGGATGCACCCCAGAGCCTGCGGTATCTTTGGACAGGTCGTGCGGGACACGCGGAGAAGAAGCGGCGTGAGAAGGAGGCACTGTGGAGCGACGTCGAACGAGACCGGGATGATAAGGAGAAGGACGGCGGGAAAGACGTCCAGGGTAAGGAGGGCAAGGATGAGCGGGAGAGAGAGCGAGATCGAGAGGCTAGGTCTTGCGACGAGGGAGACCGACTGTGGGGTGGGAGGGTGCAACGGAAGATCGAGAGCTGGGCAGGGTGTGTGTTATTTTGTGTTTGAAGGATCGGTCATCACCGGGCAATACTCATGCGGAGCATACAACAGGCTGGGGAAAGGGAAGAAATTAAGCGTCGACTTTGGCACGCTTGGGAAGGCGTTCCTGCCGGAGTCCCCTCGAGGTCCATCCGAGAAGTCTGGCCAATCCTCGCTGGTGCCGTCGGTTATCGTGTCAAGGTTTGTGGTATTCACGGCATGCCGCCCCATCGACAGACATTCAGTTGTTTTTGTCGCTTCAGGGACCCCATTGACGAGGAAGAATTCCTGAGCAGTGGTCAACAGTCCCCTACTTGTGCGTATATATAGTCACACTCGACCTCTATCCGAGCGGCGCTCATACCATTGACAGCTGACGGCCCCAACCCACTTATGCTGGGCATCGGCTCTATCTCTACCGCCGAGCGTTCTGCCAGTGACATATCGGACTACGATCGACGTGTTTCCGAATTCAACCAGAGACGACCATTCACGAAATCGCAATCGCGCATCATCAGCTGGTCAGACTCTCGCAGCGCCCGGGACTTCCTCCACGATCCCAACAGCGCAGCGTCAAGAGAGCACCGTATTGGTGCGAGTCCTCTCGGCAAGGCAGACTCGTCGTCTCCTGTCGAGGACGAGGACGAAGCAGTGATGGAGGATGTTAGTTTCCTGGAGAAGCAGCATCGACGCCGTCTTTTAACGTCCGGCCCGGACCGCAGACGCAGCTTCGACGACTTAGCAAACCTCGCCGACATCCGCATCCTTCCTATCGAGCGCATGCGGATCGACGTCGACCTCTGCGGCCAGCTGATCATCATGCGCCGGCGCGAGGCGCACCTCGCAAACGTCGTCGCCTGCCTCCAGGCGCTCGCGTCGAATCTGGCCATGCAAAACGCCAAGCTACGCGAGGAGTACGAGGGCGCACGAGGAGACCTTGCGGAGCTAGACGCGCGGGCGGGCGAGCTCCAACGTCTCGAGGCGTTGCGCACGGAGGCGGAGACCCTGACGCAGGAAACGAACGCGCTCGCGTACGAGAGCGCGCAGTTCCTTGTCCAGGACCTCTGGCACATGGCCGCGCAGCCGCGTCAACGCGTCCTCGCGCTCCGCGAGAGGGTGTTCGGGACAGGACGAAGGCTCCCGCAAGGCATTCGCGGGGCGCACGGTGCGTTCAACCGTGTCCAGTGGACGCTGGACGGGGAGGAGCGGTTGGTGGATCGGCTCGGTAGGACGGAGAGCGAGGCGGACGAGGAGGAGGAGCTGCCGGACCTTCCCGCAGCAGTGGAGATGGAGATGGAGGAGGAAGTCGATGCTGTCGAGCACCAGAGTCTGAAGCCGACCTGGCTGCTCCAGTTCTTCAACTACTGGGGTGCACGACTCGGGCTCAGCCGTACACAGGAAGTGCCGGCGCACAACCAGCCCAAGGAGAACGGGCAGAACGGTGTGCACCCTAGTCTGGAGCAGGACGGGGCTGGCGATGACGGCCGCGAGGAGACAGCGATGACCACCGCGCTCGCACAACGAATACCCACTTCCCTTATTTGACGGATCTTGTTGGATGGTATCTTTTCTTTGGGCATGTCTCTTTTGGCGGACGATCTCTCTCGATGGACACTAGTTAGTTATCCAATGTATATGTATGCGCAATTAATTTATCCTATACCTACGAAGTTGCACTACACTACATGGAGAATGAACAGTAGTCTCGAGCATTGGCAAAAGCAAGCGGAGCAATCTGGCAACAGCTAAGATGGACACAGGCGCAACTACAGGGGAAGTATCATGGCGTAGTTCCCTACTACCGTGCCTTGACCTTGCCCTGCGACTTGCGCAACAACCGCTTCTTCTCCCGCTCGAGCACCTTCTGCTGCTCCGCCGCGCTGAGCTTCGACACCCGCTCGTCACGCGCCTTCTTGCGCGAGGCGGCTTTTTCCTCCTCCTCTTCCTCCTTCTTTTCGCGATGTGCGTCCTCGCGAATCTGCTTCTCGACCTCCTCGCGCGCCTTTCGGAGCTTGGTCCGTGTCTCTGGGCGCAGTGTGGCGTTCAGGCCGCCACGCACCCCGGGCAGCTTGCCCTCCCCGGAGATAATGTCGACTAGCTGGAACGCCGCGGCGACGAGTGGGAGCGTCACGGCTGCGTCCGAGCCCGAGGGGAGGGCGAGGGAGAGGATGAGGCGCTTATGGCGCTCAGAGGGCTCGAGAGGGACTGAGGGGCGGACGCGGGGCTGGTCGGTGAGCGAGAGAGAGAGGAAGTACGGTTGTATCGCGGGTTGCGAGAGGACCTGCGCGAGTTGGAATTGGCCGTAGGGTCTGAGGAGGCTGGTGGTTATGTCGGCGAACTCTGCAGAGGGAGGTGAAGCTGCAGTGACAGATTGAACTGCGCGTAAGGACGTACCAGACATGACAACCAAGGACGACGGGAGCGCGTTGTTCTCGGTAGTCTTCGTGAAGGTCTACACAGATGCAAGCGAATGTAAGTCTCGCCCCGCTCGATAGACTTTGGCAAACGCACTAGGTCCCAGCGGTCATTCCTGAGTCGCTTCATCTCTTCCTTTGAGACGATAGCCCAAACGGCCTCCGGAACCGCGCCTTCCTTGCCAACAGATTCGCGGAAAGTGAACTCGAGGTCCACCTTGTCTTGCACAACGTAGTCCAACTCGACTATACCGCGCACAACCTGGTAGGCAACCTGGAGGAGGTCGTGACGAGGACGGAGGGTGAAGGTGGTATGGAGCGAAGTAAGAGCGCGTCGGCCTGTAGAGAAGGCAAAGAAGTCGCTGTTCCCGTCTGTATGTCAACGCGTTAGGGTGTTTGGAAACGGAGAGGGTGTGCGAGATGAGCTGCCTACCCGATACGAGACCCTCGGCATTAGCGGCTCGGGAGAATTGGGCCTGGTAGAGTGGGAGGTGTGCTTCGAACCTAGGATGGGAGCGCGAACGTTGGTGAGACCCACGTAGCAAGGAACTTCACGGGAGAGAGCTAAGGCGCACCATTTGTTCGCCCGTCTCGCATTTGCCTTCTTGCCAATGAAGTAGAAGGCCAAGTATAATACGGCCGCTCCAATGAAGTACAGCTCATTTTTGAAGTCTGGGCAAATGTAGATGAGAGGGAGTCCGAGTATGGACCGAGGTCACGGCTACGTACAAGCGGGTCGGAAGGTGAGGAACCTCCACCTGTACTCCAGACCGTCATAATCTGGGGTCACATTGGGCATAGAAGGGGTGAGGTATTTTGCGATGTTGAGGGCCGCCATGGGAGAAGCGGAGGTGGAGCTGGGCGACGAGCAGGGGATGGCTCGGAGTGACTGACTGGCGGGGCGGGGAAACGCCCAGGGACGCGAGGGCGAGAGCCACGTGGACAGGGAGTAGGGCACGCGCTACGATATGTGTCGGATTTGGCAATCGGCGAACTGAACTGATATTGGGAGTGGCGGGGACTTGGGAGGATACGCGACCGTTTTAAGGACTGGCTTCTCGTGGCCTCTGCTCTGCGTGACCCGGGTGATCGGCTGCAAGCGCACGGTATGGGATCCATCCCTGGCGGGTCTCCAAGGTCCAATCCCAAGGCCACCAATCATCTACACCCTTTAAATTCCTCGACCACCTGTCCCCATCCCGCTTTCCGTCTCGCTCTCATCCCCCACGACCCAGCGACATTGGTCTGGAGAGGCACACAAAGGCTTGTGCGACATTTGAAGCTCAATCCATGTCTGAGCCATCTGCGCAGGTAAGTGACGTTAGAAATGCCGAGAGTACTGCATCTGCAGCTGATGTACGGAATAGGAGCCCGCCCCGGAGTTCTCACCAGCGACAGACTACGGGAGCTTTGCGGTCGATGTGCTGGCTCGGATGACGCGCACATCCGGGCGCATAGACCAGATGATCCTCAGGCGCTGTCTCGGACTGGCGTCATCGTATCTGGTGACGGACGTTACCATGAACGCGGAGGAGGGTGTCAGGTCGTGGAGGGCGGGGTTCAACAGGCTGGTGGACGTCATGGTTGCGCTGCACATGCGGCAGGAGCTGGAGGTGGAGACGGTCAACGCCGCGAGTCAGGCATGCTCGGAGTGCTGGAGCGCGGCAGGGTCGTGGCGGGAGATGGACGAGTGCCGGGAGGGGGTGAAGGCGATTGCGACAAGGCTGAAGGGACTGCTGGATGCGAACGGGAAGACATTTCGGGGTCAGGCCATATATGCGCCGTAGTCGGGGGGTGGAGAGGTCAAAGCAGCGGACTGGCGGCGGACTGGACGGTTGTACTTGTATCCGAGGCACGACTAAGCTGCCATGAACCCGACGCGGGTTGCCGTTAAGTACTCTTACTGCAGATTGACGGACGCTTAAAATGTGCCTCGGAGATCGCACGTGGCTGTGCGCAGTGCAGTGACGCAATCACCGCATGCGCGCGCCCGTCGCGGTCATCCTCATCCTCCTCGGCCTCCCCTCCGCGACTTGGCCACACCTCCGTGCTTGCCCGTCGCCCCCCTTCATCATGGAGGCCTCTTCTCTCCGACCACGCCGTCCCACTCGCGCCATCCCTCAGCTCCCGCCCTCTGACACATCCACTGATCAGCCCTTATCCCCCGCGTCCGACGACGCCCATTTCGCGACTCCACTCACTTCACCCATCCAGCCAGATCCTGTCCACGAACAACCCTCGCCGCTCTCGAAGCCTCCATCCTCCCCAGATGCAACCGAGTCAAAGCCTCAGCACGACTCATGCGCACGCCACGAACTCACTCCGATACGCGCTCACTACCTCAAGAAAGAACTGATCCATCTCGAGTTTCAGAGGGAGCTTGATGCCTTGGTCACCACACCCACTAACAATGTCTCCACCTTCTCCTACCTGGGACCTCCGTTCACGCCTCCTCCCAAGGATGCACCACGACTGGATCTTCCGTTTCTCCGTTTCTTCTTCCGCCGATTCGTCCTCTCATTCCCCTTCCTGGCTTCAGCACCCAAGGATTTCTTTCCGGACAAGGTCCAACCCTTCTTGGCTTCCTTGCTCTCTCGGAACCTGTCCCCCACTTCTGTCCTCGATGAGAAGAATGAGCAGTCCGAGGAGGCCACTCGGCATCGCATGCTCAATAAACTTGAGCGGAATCTATCCATGCTCATGACCAGTGCAACTAAATTGGTCGAGCCCGAGGATGTCGTTCGCCTCTCCCAGGCTGACCTCAATCGCCTGGAGACCCTCGCTAGGAGGCGCGCGGCAAAGGAGAGGAAGATGAAGGACAGCTTCGACGTGAACGTCGTCTGCGTCCGATCCGTTACAGAGAGGAAACGGATGCGCAGTAAAGTCCATGAAGTGCGTATGATAGCGGATCTCATGTCATACATGTTCACACTTGTTATCTTAGGAATTCATCATCCGCACTCGACGGAGAGGCCAGTCAGATGTGTTCGTCTCACGACGATATGGCGATTTCAAGACCCTTGCCGACGAGCTTCGCAAAGCCCACCCGGAGGAGGACACGCCACCCCCGCCTCCTAAGGATCGCAGTTTCGTGAACGTTACGCTTTCCCCAACACCTTTCTCCTTGTCTTTCCCTTCCGTCCTCCCGTCACCTCCGCCCTCTGCATCACATTCAACGTCATCTTATTCTCGTAATGTGCCTGGCATGCCGGTTGTGAGCCCAACCTCAAGCCAAGCGGGCCGAGGGCCTCGTATAGCTGGTCGGCCGAATGACGCAGAACACCTATACGAAGCAGAGCAGAATTCGAGTGTCGATTCTTTTAGCCTGACTTCGCCGACAAGTCCGAGCAGTGGCATGCCGGGCGCCTTTAACTCAAGCAGTTATGGGGGTTATAGCGATGGAGGTGGCGTCTCTCAGCAGGCCCTGCGTCTCTCAAGAGAGAAGAACCGGTTGACACTGCGGTCGTATCTTCACACACTGTTGTCGTCATCGGTGTTCGCTTCGTCCCCCGTATTGCGGTCATTCCTGCTCAGCAGTCCGACAAGACTGACCGAGGAGGAACTAGCCGATGCCCGGCGGCGCGAAGAGGCCGACCGGATGCGTGAAGATGGTAGGATGCGCTTCGCTAAAGAGATTACGGCCAGAGTGGACGGGCTTCGAGAGACAGTACGGGGTGTTAAGGGCGAATTGCTCGGGAAAGGTGTGTATATGCATGACTTCTCTCGTTACTGCACGTTCTCATGATCCTCTTATCACAGATGGACTGACCCATATATTCGCCACAATCAAGGATACACCGGATGTCCGCAATCTGCCCCCGAGCTATCAGGCAGTCTTGGAGTGGGCGCGAATATCGTATGTCGAACGCATGAAACCCCTTTCTTTTTCTCTACTCACATTTATGAGGGCCATAGATTAGCATCGACGGTGTTCCACCATTATGTGGCCGCGGACAACGCGTCGGAGACTTTCGCCAACATGAAGCGTATACACGGCCTAATGCCGTATTTCATGCTAAAGGCGGCCCTCAAGGTCAGCAATCCAATGGGTATGATTCGTGGCGTCCTCGACCTCTTTTTGGCGACGCCTTTTGGCGGCCGCAGCCTTCTGCAGCGCATGTTCACGGGTTCGCTCATGGAGGAAGTCCGAGCGATCAACGAGGATATTGAGGCCGTCAAGGAAAAGGTCGATGATCCCGTCATGTGTGAGAAGGTCCGGCTATATGTGTATGCTCCTCGCGAGATCCAAGCGGTATACAAGGCCGATGCTGGTAAGTAGAGTGCATGGCATTGGTATCGGGAAGGGCGACCTGCTCATGGGCTTCTTCCATGCAGGCGCCGAGAACCTGCATGTGCTTGCTGTTGTGCTTCGCTCTGGTGACCAACCTCCGCTCTCTCGTGCTCAATTCCAGCGCGTCATGTATGCACACCGTGCGCACAAAGAATACGTCCGATACCAAGAGAGTCTGCCGGACTCGGACGACGATGAGGGGCCGCAGGAAGAGGAGGCGTGGCTATTCGAAGACTTGAGTATTCTGGCGAAGCTGTACGCTCGGCTTAAGGATAGGGAACAGTTAATCGAGTTGATCTTCGAGGTTAGTGGTCTCGGATGCAATTGACTAGATTGAGACTGATCGAGCTACAGGGGACTACGGCAGACCTTCTCAAAGATATCATTACCATTTTCTATGCACCGCTTGCACAGGTGTACCGGGCCGCAAGCGTCGCGGACTCGTTGGGCGACTTCCAGAACTTCATGAACGATCTGATTCGTACGGTTGAACAGACCGAAGAGCGTACGTTCAAACCACGAGCTTCGTCCTCGGTGCAGGTTGTTCATTGCTTTGTCGTCGACAGTGAGCCAGACGGATCCAGCCAGAACAGTACAGATCTTCATCGACTTAGTTCAACGACACGAACAGGCCTTCTACAGCTTCGTCCACAAAGTGCACTCAAAAGGCGAAGGACTCTTTACGGACCTTATGCGTTGGATCGAACGCTTCCTCACGCTCATGCGCGAGGGTGTCGGGGAGCAGCTCTCGCTAGAGTTCCTCCTCCCACACACTGGAGACGACCGCGAGAATATCATGCACGAGGTCGACTCGATCGCACTGTACCACTATAAGCTCAAGGTTGCCTATGAAGCGAAGCTGCGCAGGCGGTTTGGACGTACACAAGGAATGAACGATGCCGACGCTGAAGACGAGGCGGCCTCACAGCTCGTCAACGGTATTGTCCACGATCTCAGCTTCGGCGATCTGGTAGACGGAGACGCAGCGGATCTGGCCGCTCAGGAAACTGACGAAGAGGACTCCAGCGACGACGAGTCGACCTCGGGTTCTGGTACCTCGAACTCAGATTCCGAGTCGGAGGAGGACGACTCGAGCGAAAGCGAGACGGACACAGATAGTGAAGGCAATGCAACGGAACGCGACAAGGCGCCACAGAGGTTCCCCAGCCATAACACTGAGCTGACGCAACCTCCTACACGCTCGCACACCGTCGGTCACTCCCCCATGCAGAAACGCCCCTCGCAGGCGAGATTAGCCTCGGGCGCACGACACTCGGAAGACATCCCTGCTCGACCGCCCCTGCCACCCATTACACACTCCCGTTCGCGCACTTTATCCGCCCCCGGCCGTCCTCCACCTGCGGCATCCAGGTTCAAGGACCTCCCACCCCATCCTGGCGCTAAGGAACTGCCGCCCACGCCACCACTCATCGCCCAGACTCCTTCACCGGCGCCTAGCGCGAGACAGCGCGAAAAGGGCGTGGAAAGAAGGCCACCTCCACCTAAAGCCAAGCCCCCACGAAAGCCCAAGAAGGACAACAACGCGCCGACGCCTCCGGAGCTGGAGCATATCCCGAAGCTCCTTCCGTTGTTTATCGAGATTGTACGTTCCGATCGTTCATTTCTCGCTGTGCCAATCGACCTCATGTCCGTCGTGAACGTTGTTTCTAGATGAGGCCGCACTTGATAGTGCCTTTGCAGCGTTGAACTTCTCGGCCTCACGTTTACTAGCTCAATTCCTCCCGCCGCCCTCCAGATGTACGAGCTCTTACTCTATGATTTTCGCTGGCAGCAATCCTGCTCCATTGTAATCCATAGGATAATAGCGTGCCGTTCTGGCCGGCTAGTCCGTTTCGCGTTCCATACCTTTTGTTCATGCACAATGCCCTGTTAACACAGCACATTCCACGTCTAATGCCGCGCTATTTATTATTGTAAATCTGCCATGCACTCATGTAGCTACCCACACAGGACACGAGACACGCCATGACGCTCCCGAGGTTCCGACATTGATGGATGTGTGCACGGCGTAACAAGCCAGAAAGAAAGCAGAAGAAACAGAAAGCGAAAATCATGAACATGTCACTTCTCCAGCGAATGCGTGATGTGTCGTGCGGTATGTTATGTGCAGAAAGGGACAAGCCGCTACTACGTAAATGCTCGTATGGGATTATACTACAGGCTCCGACAGGGACGGGGGACAGACTCCAGAAAGACTGATAAGGACGCAAAACAGACGACGGATGACGGACGGAGACACGAGACAGCGATCAGAACGCCTGCGAGGAAATCGTGAACCGCTTGAACGTGTATCTATAGCAGGACGCGAGTCCCAGACGAACGTTATCAGCGGCGTAACGTGCGAACTTGGAGCTTCAAGGACATACCCGAGGAACGCGAGGTCTTTGTTCGCGCCAGTCGTATCCGCGCCGACGGGCTCGTCTGGTACCTGCTCGAGCTCGTCTGTGGGGAAGTACGAGGTGTCGGTGATGGAGCGCAGGCGGGGGATAAACGGCGCCTCGATGTTGCGGATGGCGGCCCAGTCGACACCGTAGAAGAACGGGTGGTGCTTGATCTGATCGACAGCGAGGCGGCGGTCGGGGGACGTGATTAGCCTGCGTGGCAAAAGAAGCGTTACAGAAACACGACGCGGGGTGCGCGCGGCGGAGGATCAGAAGAAAAGGGTGCAAGGAAGAAGTCAGCGGAACACGTCGCGAGAGAGTACACGAGATGCGGAACGCGAGAGGAGCACTGACCGCTTGATCAGGTCTTCTGCTTCGTGGCTGAGGTGGACGTCATCGGGGAACTGGAGGTAGTGCTGCCACTGCAGGATCTTGTGGTACGTCTCGTGCGTGGATTCTGAACAGAATGGAGGATAGCCAACCAGGCATTCGAACATGATCGCGCCCAGCGACCACCAGTCGCATTCGTTGCCGTAACCCTTTTGCATGAAGATTTCTGGCGCGATGTAGTCTGGCGTGCCGACTGTTGAGTAAGCCTGTACCATTGTGTCAGCGCTTCGTGCTGCTAGGGTACGAGATGGACGCCGTTACCAGTTTTCGACGGTTGGCTTTCCATGTCGCGATCTGGTCTTTGCTTGACATCGTAAGGTGGATCGCGTTGACCATCACACTATTCCGTGCTGCTTGTGCGGCCGTGGTGGGAGAGACGACGCCGTTTGCGGAGTCAAGCAGTCGTTGGTAGTAACTGGAGTCATGTTGTTTGTGGAACCCGGTAGACAGGCCAAAGTCAGACAGCTTGATGTGTCCATCCTTGTCAATGAGGATGTTGTCAGGCTTGATATCACTGGAAGCAATGTCAGCGGCATGTTGGTTAAATGCATTGCGACGCACCGGTGAATGAAGCCCAGTTGATGGACAGCCTCTATAGCAAGCACGCATTCCGCAATGTAGAAGCGTGTAACATCTTCGGAGAATGTGTCGTACTTGATCAGCATCGTCATGAGATCGCCTCCCGGTAAGAACTCCATGATCAGATAGAGGTATGACGGATCTTGGAAGGAGTAATAGAGTTGCACAACCCATGGTGAATTGGATTCAGCCAAGACATCGCGCTCTGCGCGGACATGTGCAAGCTGGTAGCAGGGCAGCGGTAATAAGGATGATGGCCTCGTCCTGGTGCATGATCGCAACGCACCTGATCTTTTTTCAACATCTCGTCTTTCCGGAGGGTCTTCATAGCATAGATCTTATTTGTATCGGTCTTCTGCACCACACGGACCTACCGGACGCGGATAGCTGAGCGCGCTGGGGGATATGACACCGAACGATCAAGACTACAGGACGCACCTCTCCGAAAGCTCCCTTCCCGATAACTTTCACAGTCCTAAAGTCATCCAGACCCAGCTTTGTCCTGCGCAATCGCAAGAAGGCAGACTCGCGCTTCCCCAGCTGCTGCAACTGGCGCTGCTTCCGCTCCTCGGACATCGTGGTGTCGGCGGCGAGCTTCCTCTCGAGCTCTACCCGTCTTCGCACAGTGTCAACGACCTGTTGCGAGATTACTCTGCGTCGTTGTGGCGTGCGCACCTTTGATTGCGCTCGATGGCAGCCTCCACCGCGACCTTGTAGTAGTGCTCGAGCTTGAGCTGCGCGGCCTTGGATCGGGGGACGGCATCGTCGGAGAAGCCGGCGGTGGTGCGCTCGAAGTACACGTAGTCCGCGGGCTTGCCGTTGTTGCTGGAAGAGGACGTGGACTGGGAGCTGGCCACGCTGGAAGAGGACTGGGACTGCTGGACGGAGGGGGCGACGGGGGTGGTTGCCATTGGATTTGGAGGATCGCGAGCCGAGCTTTGGTCCCAGCCAGCTTTAAACCCTCTCCGTGAAATCCGCGCCACGTGACCATCATCGCGACGCGCTTCTCCTCAGAACACCGCCTCGCGAGTTGTAGCGACGACAAACATTGCAGGTTTACGGCAGAAAATAGTGCATGTTTTGGCGACACTAGCGGTATTGCGGTATATATTACAGTACGCACGCGTGAAGAATACCTATGCGACCGACGCAGGTGACACAGAGTCTCTACTAGCACTAGTCCATTATCCGGCGAAGGAATGTCACTTGTCTGTCGTGGGGGGTGTCCACCTACCGGTAAGTCTGGTATCCTCCTCCACCCGGTGGCCAGCCCTGCTGCCCACCGTATCCCCAGTTATTAGTTGCAGTCGCGGTGGTGGTAGTGCTGCTCTGACTGTAGATGCTGGCGGTGTCGCTAAACGTTGCCTGGTTGTATCCGTAGTTTGGCCTCGGGGACGCTACGGGCGCCGCCATGCCCATCGCCGGGTACTGTTGCTGGGCGGTGGGTCTGCGAGATTAAAAGGAGCGCGTTCCCAGTCAGCATGCGACCTCAGCGCCGGCAATAGACGCGATGACAACTCACTGTTCAGATTGCGTCTGTTTTCGCATGCGGGCGGGCACGTTGAAAGAGTAGTGTGCAGAAACAGCATTGCTGGGAAGAGAGAGCCGAGGTCAGCATATTCGTCAACTCGTGCTGGTCCGCGCTCATCGCCTTACCTGTAAAATGAAGATGGATTCGCGGGGTGCGGGTCCTCCCCACGGGTGGGTAACGACGGCGTAGTAGGTTTCGCGTACGCCACCTGTGGGTTGAATGGGACGCGGGGCGCGTCGGGCTGTCCTGGAGGGTAAAACGACATAGGTCGAGACTTCACCTGCACCTTGTCGTAGATGGAGGTCGACGACGGTATAGACTGATGGTGAGCGGCATGCGGGTGCGGCGCAGTTGATGATGAGAGAGGTCGCTGAGGTAACGTTTGTGCGTGTGTAGGGTGCCTGTGCGCCACTGTTGGATGAGGATCTGGGTGTCCCTGGGATGCTTGGCTCGCAGCTGGGTCTGGAGTCGGTGGAGCTGGCACTGACGCAGCGGGCTGTACAGCAGGTGGAAGGGGGGCGAACGCAGGGGGCTCGGGAGAGCGAGTTGCAACGGGCTCTCCGGAAAAAGCAGGGGTACGCGATGTAGGAGGCGCGACCGGCTCTGGAGAGAATGCAGGAGGTTCAGGTGAAGGGGCCGGAGCTGGCCCTGGCGATGTTGAACCCCCCTCGTATGTCATAACGATAGTCTCGTATGGCGGCCCATCCAGCGATGGCCCGACGGGAGAGAACTCTGGTGGTGGAGTAGCCTCGCGATCTTCATCGGCACGGTTGAAAACAGTGAGCCCCCGCCGCAACACAGGTGGTCCTGTGCGGGAAGATGAGCCGCCAGCATGAGGTTGAAGATGATTTTGAGGATGAGGGTCGAGGGGGGATGGCGGGGGGCTGCCTTCTCCCAGACCTGCCTCAGCGTACCAGGCCGGGCGCTCCTTTTGCGGCCGCATCTTCTTCTGAACGCGAAGCGGCTGGACTTGCTGCTGTGGGGACGAAGAAAGCACCGAAGACGACGAAGAGGATCCTACGTGCGAACCCGACCCGAAGCTTGAACCAGAAGCGGAACTCGCAGAAGATGCGGGAGGGGGGTCTGAGGGCAGCGGCAGTGGCCTCTGCTTCTCCGGCGGATAGCTCGAATTGCGACTAGAACCTGGCGAAGGGCTGAAGGCAGGTGAGGCAGCAGCAAAACTTGAGCTTGCTCTGCGGTCCGAGTTCGAGGGTTGACGCGAGTGTCCGGCGGAGAGGGTGCTCATACCGTTCAGTGCGGCCTCGAAGAGAGCCTCGTCCCAGATCTCGAAACCATCGTCGTCGACGCGTGGCTGCGGGGGGTCGTGCGCACTCTGCTCGAGGATGTGAGATGTTTTCCGATCAAATTCGAACTGTGAGATTTCGTAGGACGGCGGCGGCGGGGAGGGGGGCGGATCGAATGCGGCAAGATCGCCCATGTTATCCGGTCGGCAACTTGCAGGTTCTCAGGAGCACAGGGATGGGGCTCGCAATAGGACGGGAGACGGTGTGAACGGTGCGCGGTGGAAAGGGGACCAGACAGTCGAAGGAGAGGGGTACTTGAGCGCAGAAGGGACGCGAAGGGGCGGTATGCGGCGTAAATATTCCAATATTGGATTGGGACTGGGATGGGCGAGATGGCATCTGCCACCAACATCGCCTCAGGCGCCATGCACACGCACATATTGCCCTTCCAGCACCATGACCGCTCCCCCGCTCCAGCCGGCATACCCATCCACATCCCGCCCCACAAGGCCGTGACTCAGACATCCGTCCGTCGCAATTTTCTGTCGCACTTCTCACTTACACGGCCAGCTTTCTGTTGTTTAGATGCAACCAACCGTCGTTGAGAACCGTACGCGGGCATCTCGAGGCCTCCGCACCGCCGCACTCGCTAATCTCACCGCATTGAACCCTATCGTGAAGTACGTAAACGATTCGATCTTCGCTCCCCGGCCGGCGTATATCGAGTTAGGAATAGCTCCGTCTACAGCCAGAATCGCTGCATCTATTCGTACACGTACATGTACGTTATGCTAGAGAGTGGTAGAAGGTGGTATACCACGCTGCGCGAAAACCTGCTAACGGCGAGGTCCTGTGGAGTCCAGCTGACATCTCACAGACACATGGTCCAAGTGCTACAAGAGCGGAGACAGCTTTCATGACTTCGACTGTGCGGAAGGTCCGCACAGCCCAGCCTAGAGCTCGATCCCCTCGAGGTTTGTGCCCTGACGATGGATTAAGAAAGGGTGTTTTCTTGCGACAACGTGTCATAGCACTTACAAGTTTCGGCAGCCGCACAAACACATCCGTGCCTGACACATGTTGGGGTTTATCTCAGTAAGGATAGACTAAACAATGCCATGGAGGCGCCCACCGTAACCATCCAAGCTGAAGAGCTCCAGGGAGCCGCCAAAGTATGTCGCATATATGTTGCTCATTGGCAGCCCCATGCCCATCCTTGGATTAGGGTCCGCACAATCTGAGGGAATTTCTCCATGTACGTTCGTTTGGGGGCCGCTAACCTGCTCCGACACTGTTGCTGTCATGCCCCGGGTGCTGGAGCTGATAGTTCGCAATGCGCCAAGGCGAGCGTCCTCCAGCCGGGCCGCATTCCGCACATGCGAGAAAGAAAACAAATCCGAAGGCGTCTTGATCTCGGGCAAAAGAAGACCACCTCCTACAGCACAGTATGCATAGGTCACGAGGCCGACGTTTAATGAGCTGTCCAACAGGACTCACCTTGGTCAGAGATACGAACGCAAACACTGTTGTCGCTGGCGACCACGGTAGCACGTACAGGTGGCAGAACATCGGCTGTTGCATGTTTGAGGCGTGTTGATCTAAACGCCTAGTGGGATGTGAGCGATCACAACACCAACAGGTCGAAAACGTCACTGCTTCACATTTTTCAGGAGCTCGAATATGATGTACCTGCCATAAGTCAGATAGACTCTTCCGGACAATATCTCGAAGAGAACCCACTCAAGATGTTCTCGGATATATGCAAACGTTGTCTTCACATGGCCGTCGATGATCACCGTTGGCCATGGGGCAGTACTCATAGGTCCGCTCAGCGGGTCCTCTCCGAGGCGATATGGCCGGTGCTGGAGGTACTTGGCGCACCTCTCAATGCACTCATTCACCTCTAGCGCCGTGTCGATAATGCCCACATTCGCTCCAGCGTGCGTCTCTTCCCCTGAATTTACTTGCCGAGTAAGAGCGTTGTGGTGCTCCGCGAGCACGCGACGCGATATTCGCGAGACGAGCATTCTCCGCATGAAGGAGTCCAGACGATCGGGAAGAAGATAAGGCGACGACAACGACAACCCCAGAGAAAGATTTGGAATAACAGTTTTACTGGGGGAAATCCGCACTCAACGCACGCCTTCTCAGAGTAGTAAGGATGACTTACTGGGCTTTCAGCAAATTCGTCACAAATTCGCAGAACGCGTTGTTCTCTTCAAGCGTATGTATTTGAGGATATCGCCGGAACCTGCTCTGTAGGTTACGCGACTCTGCAACATTTCGAAACGGAGGGCATACTTGTCGAACGCATCCCAATAAAGCTACGAAAACCATGCTAAGCTTCCTCGCTCATCATGTAGGAATGTCTAGAGTACACACCTCGTACACTTTCGCAACGCCTTCTTGTGTCACAACGACATAGGGGAGCGCTTGCATGTCCCGAAGCCGATGTGCGATGCGAATAGGCAGTTCTGTCCGCACATAGTTCGCGCTCTACTCAGAGTCCGAGGACAAGAATGCTCTTGAGGACATGTGGGCGGCGAAAGCAAGAAATTCGTACCTTGATGAGCCGCTCTTCGTTCATAGACTTCCCAACGAATACCTGTATACATGATCCATCCTACTGTCTCTGTTGCATCCGTTCGCGCACCTACCAGCTGCCGCAGCGTCAATCTTGTCGCTGGCTTCGATGCATACGCTTCGAGATGTCGATTCTGGTAAAAATGGACAGCTGTGGAGATGCGCGGCATGCTGTCCGGATGTGGCGAGTCATGCGAATGTGAGGAGGGCCGAGCTAGGGCGAGTGGGAAAGTGTGCCGTGCAATAGTTTTTGAACACGTTCTGCCAGCGAGCTGCACAGCGTGCGACTGGAGAGGTGGCCATGTCATGAGGTCAAGAAATAGAGGAGACAAGGAAACGAGCGGGAGTATGGGTGGTGGAGAACGGACGCATTGATTCACGCTGCTCGCGAAGACACACTCGACCCCGCATCGCGCCTTTGCCCTTCCTGTCTGGGCAGGCCGATTAAGCTCTCGGCTATATCCGCAACTTCACGTTACGTAACTCTGGGTTCCTTGAAGCTCAAGCTACTGTATGTAAGATCAGATAAGCCAGGCCTCGTATAGGAGCATCGGCGTCTTGTTGTTTCAGGACATCCGTGTGATTCATCACCGTGACGCGTCCACTGTGAGTGTCCGCACCGTAGTAAGGTCTCCTTAGCCATATACTCTGTCATTTTGTCTCACACGATTCAGTGTAGTATTGCGCGAATTTACAAGGCAAGTACAATCTAGCTACGATCCACGTGCGTTCAAGGCGACCTATGGTTGGGAGGAATGTGCAGCCATAACAGCCTATCCATGCTGCCAGCTAGAAGCCTTAGCCATCCGACCGCTTCAATGCACATATATGACGGTGTTAAGCCAACAAACTAGTCGATATGGATATCACATGGTCAGGTCCGCGTTTACTCATTCGGCAGTACAGGATCTCACCGCTCGGACCCATCTTATCGATATCATGACACACTTACGAAGCTAGCTGCACTCTTCGAGATGCATAGGACCGACGATGCGCTGATAAACATCACATAGAATACGTACATACAAACATCTGCTTCACTACGCAACATTCATTGTTCAGTAGTTGTCAACGGTAACAAACTCCTCGACCTTCTCCTGAGAGTGAGCTTTGGCCCTCTCCTTGTCGATGAAGTCGAGCTGCAGGGATGATGTGAGCGAGGACATTTCTAATGGAGGAGTAAAGAGATACGTACGCCCTTGGTCTCGACCATGCGATCAATGAACGCGCCAGCGAAGCCAGCCATGAGCTCCTTAGCCTTGGCATGGCTATCGGGCTTGCCGTTCTTCGCGACGTGGTCCTCGTAGGCCTTGGCGGCCTAGTGAAGCGAGGTCAGTCTGGAAGGGGAATGGCGGGGGATCGGCGACGGACCTCGTAGGACGCAGCGGCGGCAATGAGCTCGTGGGAGAGCTCAGCCTTGTGGGGAGCGTTGGTGACCTAGATAGCAGGATGGGGTTAGACAGAGGCCAAGACGGATGAATGGGGCGGGGAAACGGACCTGCTCGTAGGCCTGGGCCTCGTCAGACTCGTGGTGGAAGAAACCCATTGTGTCGTAAGTGGTGGTGGTGGTGGATGTGGTGTAGTATATGCAAGGGTGAGTACGGGACTGGAGGATGTTGGAGCTGGGAGGGGAGAGCTTAAGTAGAGCAGGGAGAGAGGCGTGATGTCACGCCCTAATAATAGGAATTGGGAGGGTTGCGACGGGGGTCGAAATGGATGCGCATCTCCAGGGAAAGCTCCGCTCGATCATCATGGGAAGGCCCTGCACTTATCGATCGAGGGCGCCCGCGCAGCCGTCCGCAGAATCTCCTCTCCTCGCGCGTTCTGGGCAGAGAACACCGTATCGCATTCCGGGGCTTCCACCGGCCAGGCCTCTCCTGCGACCGCAGAGCCTGATTGCGACAGGCGGTACCCCATGTTCTGACCCCCCCTTTTAGCATGAGCGAAACCACGTATAGTCTCATACCAAGACCGTCCGCGTTCCGTTCACGTGCGAGGGGTTTGGTACGAACCTAAAACCACGTACGCGAAACGACCACCTCTTCTGACCGGCGGGGCCTTCGACCACAGCACTCCCAATCGATCGGCGCGCGGCCACCATATCCTCCACAATACTTATAGGACCTGTACCGCCTCATACCTCCTCATCGTGCAACGGCGGACCTATCATGACGCTTCCCGTGCTGGCAGATGGCGACGATGGCGCAGTCCTGAATCTCTCGATGGCTCAGCTAGGCTCAGCTCCCATCCCCGCTCAGCCTCCGGAGCATGCAAGGCTCCGTGCCTCGATACGGGATGTG
Organism: Ganoderma boninense; assembly: GCA_002900995.3. Lineage (NCBI taxonomy): Eukaryota > Fungi > Basidiomycota > Agaricomycetes > Polyporales > Polyporaceae > Ganoderma > Ganoderma boninense. The sequence continues at coordinate 1,963,970 of CM035307.1, forward strand.
TCTGTTGTCCATGCGCCGTCACCGCCATACTCAATACTTCAACGGCAAACCGCGCAGATTGGAGTTGCGCCACTGGTACCGTCCAGAAAGAATGTATGCCGATGCGCTATCAGCTGGGATGGCGTGCGACATGTTACGATGAAATCGGTCACCGGTCCTAAGGCCCAAAGCATTAAACATCAGCTTCAGCAGGGGTGAATATGACGACATCCGGATGGGTTCTCACCATCCACTCGAATGCGATCCTCCGGCCCGATAGAGAGCAGCGCTGATGACGCAAACACAAGATGTGTGTAGAAGTACAGATAGTGTATGGATACACACAGCCTGAACGTGGGCGGGTTTTGACGGCATGAACGATTCCTATGTGCGCTGCGGGGTCTGCCATCGAGAGGCAAACCAATTGCACACTCAGTACAACATGAACGGGGTCCTTGAAAGAAGTGTAATTGCTCGGAAGCTAGTCGAAAAGAGGAGCCTTCAGGTTAGATGATAGGAGAAGACAGTAAGAGAGACACGTTGGGAGAGGTACGAGCTGTCTATCGTGAGGCGAATGGCGGTCGTGAACGAAGAGGTCAATTTCGAAAACTGGGCGAAGAGGGCCGCAGCCGGCGGCTCACGGAGCGGAATTGAAGCGCCAGACCCCGGAGCTAGTGGGCCGGTGACGTCACGGGACCGTGGGCGTCTGGGGAACGGCGAGCAGGACGTCGGTTTCGTCTTGCAAAGCTTCCTTCCGAACAACACACTCCCAACCACTGTCATAGTCCCGCCACTCTCTTCTTCATCATAAGACTCTCTGGATACCACTGTCCAAATGTCGCGATACGGACGGAGTCGCCCGGGGTCGGCTCTGAATGGAGATATATCCCCACTTGATGCGGAGTATGTGGATGAGAGGTAAGTGTCCTGTGTCCTGTGGCTTGTGGGCGTTGAGTGTGATGAGGAACGGTATGCAGACACATGCAGCAATTCGAGGATGCTCTCAAAGCCGACGATAACGCCATGCTGAGCGATTTCACGGAAGCTCCAAACAGTCCAGTTGTTGGACCCCAGCAACTTGTCCTCCCACACTCCGGACAACGCGTTCTCAAGGTGTCTGCGTTGTCAGACTTCGCGCCAGTGAATGTGAAAGTTCGAAAGTGCGTCGTTAATTCAGCCGGAGCACGCATTTAGTCAACCATTGGGTAAAGGAGGAAACGTCCCCCACGACCTCCCCACATGGGGAGCGAATGGCTTTACATTACCCTTCGGTGGCCTCTCCTGGTATGCCATTCCTCCTAACTCTTGATAAATCCATGATAACTTTCAGCCGCCAGGGTCTCATATTTTTATTCATCGCTTTTCAATTTGGGGCGTACATCGTAATCCGACAACTGGTTAACGCCAAAGAGTGGCTCTCCGCATGTGCGCACGTTGTGCTCTGTTTTTTTGTCGTATCTGACGTTTTCAACGAAGGGCGTGGTCGCAGAGGGGTTCTGCGAAAACGCTTGCGCAACGCTCAGACATACCAAGTAAGTTTATGCTCACATTTGGGAGCGCCTTGCTTACTCGCATCGAAGGAGTGGAAAGACGCCGCCCTAGCGTTAGATCAATACATGCATTTCGATGAGTGGAAAACGATCGACGAGGATATGTACTATGATTGGAAACTCGTAGGAAAGGTGAGTATCATCAGGTTGGAATCTCGTGGGTTGACTTTCCTGAGCGTCAGCTTACAGGTCCGAAGGTCGCTAAGGGTCTTTCGCGAGAAGAATGACGCCCGCGGGGTGTTGGGGGTGCTAGAAACCTGTATTAGAAACAATTTCTCTGGAGTGGAGTCCGCGAGGTAAATCATCACTGACGAGTTAAGAGGACCTCAGCTAACGAGGTATGAGCAGGCTCTATAGCGAGGTCAGGGATCAGAGATAGTCAATAGGAACGTCAATTCACGGTAGTTGCAGACATTCTATGGATCGAAGACGCTCATCGAAGGTACGCATGTACACCGCTAGTCATCTATCATGTTATAAAATTTCGGTTATCAGCTTACATCGACGAGGTCGAGAAGGCGATAGAATATATACGAGAAACTCCAGACATCTCGAACGAAGAGAAGAAGAGATTCTTCAAGAGCGCGAACACTAACCTGGGAACGTCGGCCTTATGCCTCTCTGGTGGTGCATCATTTGGATATTGTGTGCATTCCTGTTTTCTCTCTCTCTTTTGGTTGAAGCTCTGTTCATCCTATTTCAGATCACTTTGGCGTCGTGAAGGCATTCATCGATCAGAATCTGCTACCTCGTGTCATCTCAGGGACATCTGCCGGCGGTCTTGTGGCGGCACTCATCTGTACCAATACCGATGAGGAGCTCAAGGAACTCCTTGTTCCCGAGCTGGCAAACCGCATTACTGCATGCGAAGAACCATTTAAAGTATGGTTCAGGAGGTTTTGGCTTACTGGAGCAAGGTTCGACAGCGCAGCTTGGGCAAGAAAGGTGAGGAAAGGCGGAGCACACACATGCTAAAGAATTTCGGGGCATATATTGACATCTGTTCCCGCTGTCTGTAGGCATGCTTCTTTACACGAGGCTCGATGACATTCAGGGAAGCCTACTTGCGGACCGGGCGTATACTGAATGTCTCGGTAATCCCAGCGGAACGCCATTCGTGAGTGGTCGATATATTGAGCTTCAGTTGACATTCGAAATTACTTGCATCACCTAGTCCAACGAAGTTGTTGAACTACATCACCGCACCGGACACTGTCATCTGGAGCGCACTGCTCGCATCTGCGGCGGTACCCGGTATCCTGAACCCCGTGGTTCTGATGCAGAAGACGCGAGACGGCACCATCATTCCATGGAACTGGGGTAGCAAGTTCAAGGATGGATCCTTGAGGTACACCTTGTCCAGAACGAGAGTGCGCGCCACACTGATTCGCTCCGATAGGGTCGACATACCAGTGCAAGCGCTGAACTTGTACTTCAATGGTACGGCATGACTTCGGAATCAGAACCATCGAACACGAACTCATTGTTCCCCAGTCACACATCCCATTGTCTCCCAGGCCAACCCTCACGTACACCTGTTCTTCTTCGCTCCTCAGGGCTCGGCGGGTAAACCTGTCGCCCACAGCAAAGGGAAAGGTGCGGTGTCTCGGCATGCGGTTGCTCGCATCTACTCAATTCGTTCAGGATGGAGAGGGAACTTTCTCCTCTCCGCCGCAGAGCAGTGGCTGAAGCTTGAGCTAACAAAGAACTTCAAGGTTTGGACCCAGTTTGTTGGTATCGCAGTAAGAAGCTGAGTAGTCGCCGACACAGTTGATTCGTGATTTGGATCTGCTTCCCCAACTGCTAGGGCAAGATTGGTCGAGTGTGTTTCTACAGAGATTTGAAGGTTCCGTAACGTGAGGGCCTTTCGCTCGTGCGCAGCATAAAAGATTCACCTCATTGTCAGGATCTGGCCTCGGACACGGTTGATGGTGAGCTTTTATCTCGTGTCCTTATCCCGGTTCTTACCCGTCGGCCTTTAGGACTGGTTTCGCATCCTGAGCGACCCTGATCCCATGGAGTTGGAGAGAATGATGCGAATAGGACAGCTTGTGACATGGCCGAAGGTGCGGACGTATTTCCATGGTAGCTTTATGCTGCGATCAGCCACTCAAGCCTACTAATGGCATTTCATAGCTGCATATGATTGAGAATCGATGCAGGTTGGAGCGCCAGATATTCCTAGGTAGGCAGAGCGTCCGTAAGGCGCTGCAAGGCGGTAGCAACGATCGCGTCACTGCAAAAGCAGAGTCCATGTCTCTTGGGCCAGTCCCTCGGCCACCCACCGGCACGCAACTTCCCCGTCTCGCGGTGCCACCATTGACCAGTCTAGCGCCTACAGAAGACCCACTGCCCATGGATACGGATGCCGAAGCACTGATGCTGAATGGCGATAGCAAGTCGTCGTCTTCACCGCCGGCGCCACAGAGACGCAGCTCGCGGCATGACCTCGCAGACCAGAGCCTCGGTCGGCCTCAGCCCCGGCGGCGACGCAGCCGTGCGTCATTCAGCCTTTTCCGAGATCCCGATGGCGACTATGGCGGCGCGACACCAGACCCGCCACCACACTCGGCGAGTGATGACCCCGACGGATATTCCGTGCAGCACGAGCGGCAGAACTCGAGCCAGCCGTCTCAGTCGCACGGCGGGAACATCCTGCGCCGACTGAGTAGGACGTCGTTGCGTGCAGCATTCAACACGCTACGGCGGCCGAACCCGCCAACTGTAACGTCGGCGCACTCCAAGCGGGCATCGGTGGACCTGGAGCAGACGTGGTCGGAGGACAGCTCGACGGACGACGATGACCTGTCAATGCTGTCAAGGCGGCGAAGCAGTCGATATCCGTCCGTGCTGGAGCTGCAGACGGCGCTACAGCGACAGCTGTCCTCGGACGAGGACGACGGGGGCCAGGTTGACGAGGGCTGAGCGGCTTCCCTGGACGATCGTAGTTGGCTCGCTGTTGCACTTTAGCTCGCTGTGACGGTAGATTGTGTGTAAGGACATGCGAGGCTTAGCTTAAAGCTGGTTTGGTGTCGCTTATCAGCTGCGTGGGGTTTCTGCTCTTTGAGTGCGGTGGGCATCCATTCTTCGGTTGGGAGCTGGTGGAAGTACTACTTGTGCTGCTGGAGTAGACGCCCAGTGATCGGTAGCGCTGAGCCTGCGTGTGGGCGTCTGGCAAAGGTCTGCTGAATACCACCACACCTCTTGCCCCTCGCCCTTGTCTGATCCCCTTCGCCTTGCTTCCTATCCACAATGACCGACCACGCCCATGTACACCCTCAACTTGTGCAGGAACACTCTGATGCCCCGCAAGCGCAAGCACGAGGCTCTCGACCCGATCACGACGCAGTGGCTGCTGCCATCGAGCGTAGATTGCAGGAGGAGCGGGAGAGGACAGCTGCAGCTGCAGCTGCATCGTCAAATGCGAACTTTGACGGCAACCATGAGAGGCGGCAGGAGTTTAGGAGGATGATTGATCCCGGTATCCTGCGACCAAACCCCCGGCATATCGCCCTTGAGTCTCTCCAAGTACATTCATTCCTCGTGAGATCCACGAATTCAAATCGATAACATCTCGCTTGTTCTATCCGTAGACGCTATTGAAACTTGCGGAGAATATACTCGCGCATCCGGAGGACGCTAAGTATCAGAAGTTCAAACCGACGAACACGACGATCAACCGCCTGCTAGTCGAGCCGAGGGGCACACTGGAGTATGCAGTCGCGGTGAGTTGCGTAACGTCGTCGTTCTTGGCAGACGTGTACTTAGGGCACGATAGATCGGGTTCGCGCCACAGGTGCGTAGGGTGAACCTCAGCCATGGGAGAGCAGGCGGTTGACCTCTCCGAGCGCTGGGCAGGTGGAGAACTTCCAGCCGTTCTATGTATTCAATAAGCGACGCATGAACGATCTCAAGATCGGTGCGGCGATGATCAAGGAGGCGTTGGACCGCGAACTTCCCAAGGAGGAGCAGGCCGCGCGGAAGCGAGCTGAGGAGAAGGCCGCGCATGAGGCTGCCGTAGCAAAGGTACCGTGCTCGAGCATGGGCGGATAGGTTCGATACTGATGCACGTGTGCTACAGGTCAAGCAGGCCTTCTATGACGACAGGAAGGGCCGGGCCATCACTGACGAGCGAGAACGATTGGCACGGGCTGCTACTGCAGCAAGGCGTGCTGCAGGGGGTATGTCCCCAGAGCCCGAGGTGGCAGATTATCGTCCAAAGAAGATGCCCGGCTCTGGGCACACGTTGTCCGGTGACGTTGTTGAGGCAGATGAGGGAAGCGATGACGAGAGCGGCCCTGCCGCAGTCCCTCACACCGTGAGAGAAGATGAGGAGGAAGACGAAGAGGAATAGAAGATTAAGATTTTGCAGACCAACTCGATGTCAGGACCCTCCTTCTCCACATCTGTAATTTTACGCATATTTCACAGGAAATCGAATGCTCGTCGGATTGTTGTGGACCCTCTCGACATACTGGCAGCAGTGGGACGTATGTCCTCGTCTTTGATGAGCTGGCATATGTACTGTCGAATGTACTATCGACCGACTTCTTATCACGCTGGCCTCCACCTTACCGCAGCACCTCCACGAGGCCTTCGGCAAGCCTTCGAAAATATTATAGACATATAAGAGGAGAGGTGAACCGTTATCTTGTCCCATTGCTCATACTCTTTTCTTTCTCGACTCACTTCTCCTCGACTCGAAACACCGTTTCCCCTTGACTATGGAGGCTAAAGGAAATGTCAACAGAAACAGAGTCCTTCACGTAACCGAGGCACGGCTCAAGACGCTCAGAGAAGAGACCCCTCGCAGGTCCTGTATATGCCCCATGATGAAGAGCACGACAAGAGGCAGGCCTTTCGGAAACGGGTTGACTATATCCTGGGAGCCAATAAGCCCGCACAGGCGATCGAGTCGCTGAAGGTCTGTATCCCAAGTTGACTCGGACATGAAGAGAGTCTGTTTATCTGGCAGTGGCAGGTTGTTCTGGAGCTTGCGCACAGGATCTTGCGGGATCCCGAGGAAAAGAGGGTCCGAAGAATCAAGATCTCAAACCCTAGAGTCCAGAGGACGATCTTGGTACCCAAAGGTGTCTGCGAGCTTGTAGTGGAGGTGAGACTCGTAACCAACAAACGTACGGACATTCATCTCCCTGACGTGAGATTTTCAGATGGGCTTTCGTGAGAAGGTAGAGTGGGGTTTGCCTTGCACAGAGCAAAGGCCCCCAATGGGTAACACTATCTCGACAGAGAGAGGATTACTCTAGCTGCTACGTATACTCCGCGAAGACCTACAATACCCTTCGCATAGGCTCCGCAATTATTGAGGAGATTCTGGAGCGCGAGGTCAAAAAGCAGGAATTCGAGGTGCAACGCCAGCAACGAGAGGAAGAAGAACAAAAGGAGCTGATTGAAAAGGTCGGAGGTCGTCGCGATAGTGCAAGACCTTCATCTCACTAACCATGTGGGCGACAGTTGCATAATCAATTCCTCGACGACCGCAAGTCGGTGGCGGTCCGTGTCCAGAGGGAGCGTCAGTCCGGGGTGCAGGAGAAGGGTATTCCTCGTCGCAAGGGTGCTCCATTGAAATCGGACATTGCGACGATTCACGGTATTCAAACTTGAGGGCATAGTTCCCCCAAACCCGCCAGCTTTCTGTTCGCTATACTTCGTCATGCAATGTATCACATAACACCGGACTACAAGACGTGCGCACGATTACATGATACAGCGAGGGACTATGCAACAAGCCTTTGCCTAAGCATCTCCATCTACGTTGACTTGGCCGTCGTCAGCGTTCAACTTCGTGCTACGTTCGAAGAGGAAAGAGATGGCACCACCGGGAAGCTTATCCCGCGAGAGCTGGTCATCAGAAGCCATGATCTCATCCGCCGCCTCCAGGAGGCGATCCTTCAACGACCGAGATGGCGCCGTGGCTTGCGTTGCCCTAACCGCTTCGGGGGCATAAATAAGGTGTGTGAGCAAGTCGTCTTGTACGCGATCGGCTGCGCCAGGCTGGAGACAATTGATGTGCGTCCATTCACCGAGCGCGGCGAGCTGTGCACGTTTCTGCTTCATGTACTGATGAATCGAGTTGAGTTCCATAAACATGATACAAAATGGCACCCGGGACGTACTGCTCGGTCAAGCTTGTTGATATCCGTCTGCTTCACTTGCGATGCGGCCATGAAGCCCTTGGCGGGATCTTCGTCATCTTCGTCACTGGACGAGTTCATAGCTTCCTCCATGAGCTCATCGATATTGACCGGGTCCGCTCGTTCTTGCCTTCCCCCGGACGCTTCACACGGGCAATCTAGGAGATCGTGTGTGTTACATGCCGTGTAGGGGTGGACTGTGAAGATATCCAAAAGCTATTTATGATAATTGAGGAACGTTAATGGCGCGTGAACTCTGGAGATAGACGTACATCCTTGCGAGTAAATGAATCCGACTTTGACTCTGAAGAACCCTAAGACTGGACTCAGCAGAAAGCCTCCATGGTTTTGAGGAAAACTTAAAGGAAGACTTACAGTTCCCATCAAGGCTAGTGACTCTGGTCAGTAGCCATAACGATCAAGCATTCGGAAGCACGCACAATCGCTCAGGCCTAGCTTTGTGACTTGACGCTGATAGATTTTCTCTGTGTTAAATTGTTACATCGTCGGAATATATGGACGAAGAACGACAGTCACTAACCATCAATTGTGCCAGTAGTAAGGAACCGATAGATGTAGACTGGTCGTTTCTGACCATCTCTGCGATAATTTTATCGGAACAAGATTGATATGGAGGGTATAAAAAGCGTACCGATGAATGCGGGCCATTGATTGCAAGTCATGACTATAGAACGAGTGTTCAGGTGGTGGAAAAAGTTGGCATTCACTCAGGCTATCTCACCTTGGGTTCCAATCAGAGTCGATCAAGATGAGGCGCGAAGCCCCGATGAGGTTCAGTCCAACTCCGCCAGCCTTGGAGCTCAAGAGGAAAAGGACTGAGATGAATGTCAGCAGGGTCTCCAACATGACTGAGAATGCGACTTACATCGCTTCGCCTGCGAGGATTTATTGAAGGCATTGACAAATTCTTGGCGTTTGGGCGCAGGGGTATTGCTCTCGGGGGGTGAGTATATGCAACACCAAGAACACGCAGGCCGCTTACCCATCTAGTCTGTGATATGTATATGATTTACGCTTACAGTAGGCTTCTATGATGTTGAGTGCAGACGTGTAGTGAGATACTATTATGCATTTCTCTTCCGTGTGCTGCGAAGGGGTTAAATTTGTCATATGAGAAAGAGGGCTAAGTTAACCTTGTGTAGCGCGCGGAGTAAGGTAGCAAGTGCGGAAAGCTTGCCTAGAACAGTTGTTCAGTAAATGGAAGTATCACATGGGAAGACATCCTTACCGCTCAAAGATACATCCTCCACCTGAGCTCTCTCGGGCAGCAGTTGGAGTGCTTCCTCAATGGCATTCTGCTTTACAACGTTGCCACCCTGTTGCACCTTGAGCTTTGCCTGATCTGCAGTGGCCTTCAATAAGATAGGGCTGTTGCTGATCTTCGTGAGCATGTTGATGAGAGCAAGTGACTCTGCGGTGGAATTCCTGACGAGGCTGTCGAGCTTGTCATTGGAGAGGAATTTATCGAAGATCGACAGCTGCAGCTTCGTTGGAGCAATGAAGACGACGTATTCATCTGAAAGGCAGTCAATTCTGAGCAAGGGCGAGAGTGAGTAGACAGATCAAGGACAACACGCACGTTTAGGTGGCAAGTACTTCTTCAACATGGTCGCTTCTCTCCGTAAAACGAAGCTCTTCGCGATCGTTGAGAGCTGCAGTCACCGACATGTGAGACGGCGAACGAGTAATCCGACTTTGTCCATTACCTGTGCTGATCGTGCTTCGCCTAATTCTGCCTCTTTCGCACTGCATCCAGGGGCCCGACTCTTCAAGATAGGCGTCTCGTAGACTCGCTTAAAAGTACTGTAGTCATCTTATAGTATAGGGGGTCAGAACAACGGCGAAATATTAGCAAGATATATTAATCCGCACCGAGAAGACCTGGGTTGCAGAAATCGGCCTGCGATAACGTGAGTGCGTGGAATAGTATGCAGGCCGGGGATAAAGGGTACCATAGCGTGAAACTCGCTGAGCTCATTCTGGATGGGAGTGCCTGACAAGATCACGCGCCGCGGCGTCTTCAGGGCCTCAAACATGGTTGAGGTCTTGTTATTGGCTGACTTGAGTCGATGACCTTGGAGGCAAGGTAAATCAAGTATTCATGAGATGATGCATATGCTATCATACCTTCGTCGCAAATGATCAGACCGATGGGCGGCCTATAACGCTAGCTCTTCAGTACAACCTTCAAGGCACCTCGAATATATTACTCACTGGCAGTATGCCAGGTCCGAGCTATGAATCAGTTAGTTACCACTGGCACCTTCTATGACATAGGCATGCCTCAATACATACATGACTGTCCGGAGACGTTCATAGCCTATGATTAGCACTTGATGTATTTTCCTGGAAGTCTCTTAGACATGAACAATATAGTTGGAAAAGAGACTACGCACGAATTTAGGAATTGCTTAATGGTACTCTTGTCCTTATCACCCACGAAAATACCGATACGATCCCTCCCAAGCCTGAACGCACACCATGAAAAATATGTCAGAGCACATTGAGCCGAGAACAAGCATACCATTTGTGGAACTCGCTTTTCCAATTCTTCAGGAGGCTGTCAGTCCCGCTGCGAAAGAGGAAGATGTGCGATAACTTACGTTGATCAAAGTAACGGGGCAGACAATCAGAACTTTGCCAATTACCGAGCCAGCTCCGGCGTAAGGATTTTGTTCTACGGTCGAAGTCAGAGTTAATCGAGCCTGACTGTCAATCTTGGGCAACTTACTCAACAAAGTCCAGACAAGCGTAATTGTCTGTACGGCGCGAATTGAGCATCAATGCACGGCTCGTCGGAACAATCATACCTGCAGAGTCTTTCCCATACCCCTGCAGAACAATTAGGACCTAGACGTACAAGTCAGCACTGAAGACGTACATCTCGTCGGCCAGAATGCATCCCTGTCCCTCATGCTTCCGGAGACCCATTGCACACTCATAAAGGAACTGAACACCTAGACAGGTGGATCAGAATACTTCTCAACGGACATGGATGACAACATGTGCTTGCCTTCCTTCTGATGCGGCCGAAGGTGTCGTGCAAGAACAGGGTCAACCACGACGGGAACCACAGGTAAATTCCTAACGAGCATGCAAACCAGAATGAACGCGGTTGACAAGATGCGTCAGGAAAGCACCCACTTCTTATTGAATTTGGCTTGGTGTTCCTTACTTGGTGCCTTCATCACCACGGCGTCAGGGGCGTCAGGGTTGTGACTATATTTCTAGTCAGCAAGACATGCCCATCGAGAGGAACAAAGACGCATACAGTGGTCCCTTGGGTTTCGGCTTGGTAGAGGAGCCGTAGAAGGACGAAGGTGGAATGAATTTCTTCGCCGACGCGGGAGAATTGATGGACGGGCTAGAACTTGCGCCTTGTTGAAGGGTTCTGTGGGTGTCTTGAAGGAACGAAGTGCGGGGTTGGGAGTTGGGAGGACTACTGAACTCTGGGTCGAGGGGTGGTTCTATGGAGGTCCCCACGACAGCTGGTAGCTCCGAGCGAGAAATTTCGCTGTCTAGCTCAACTTCACGGTTACCAATGAAAGTCCGGAAACTACCATACAACGGCAAACCATCCCATTTCTTAGTCCCCATTCTATTTGAAATGCCACTCAGTGTCATGTCTGAGAAGGATTTCATGGCACCTACACCAATCCAGAGTCAGAGAGGAGTGTCATTTTCTCCCCTTCGTGCATAACGAAACCGTCGCCATCCCAAGTCTTGTGCTTCTTCTGTTGGGGCTTGCGCCTACGTATATGCTATCAGAAGAGAGGCAACGGTGACCGTAGCCCGGATCCTCACCAGTTAGCGGTCCAATAGGAATTACGGGCAGGGGATTTCTGGGCTGACTTCGAAAAGGAAGTCGCAAGGCTTGCGGGTTGGAGATCGACATCATGTTTGTCTTTCTCGACTACGGAAGGTATGATGTATGCGGGGTTCTTTCCGCCGTTGAGGCTCCTAGGCTTGAGGGGAATGAACTGCTTCGCGGCGCTCGGTCGAGACAACGCCGCGGAGGTATCAGAGATGCCACCGCGTCCAAAGCACTGCCCGGACAGGAAATCTTGTCTTGACAACTGGTGGTCTATCTCGATCTCCTTGCCTCCCAAGGTAAACTCGATGCCTTCAACGAGTCTGTGGGTTCCTTCTATGCCGTAGGGCTTCCCACTGGCGAGCCTGGAGGAGACTCTATGGCTCGCTGGGTTGTTCAAGGTCGATGGGAGGACTTACGGTCGGTTGTCAGAATCGTACAAGGTACACTTGTTCCCGCTAACCACGAGCACTGCGTCTCCGTCCCAAGTCTTGTGTTTCTTGTATTGGGGATTGCGCCTCCATCGGGTCAAACTCGAGTTATGAGCTTTTCTGAATGAATGCAGAACATACACTCACCACTGGACCATCCAGTAATTGTCTCCTGCCGTCGTTGAAACATCGGCATCATCCACGGCCGCCGTCCGCTTGCGATTCGCGTAGTTAGGGTCATGAAGGTCTGGTTTGCGTTTATTAGAGCCAGAGGGAGTTGGATTCTGAAATGCGGGCATGTGGGCAAAGACACAAATGACAAGCGTGACTGAGAGGAGAGGGACAGGCTGGATGACCCCGCCGCCGAATCCGACGCGTCGCCACGCGCTGGAACACACGTGACCGCGCTGGTTTACCCACGCCACTTCATGGCGCTAACGTACAGGCCCACATCCTTGAAGACACTCTCAATGCACTCCCTAGATCAACCATGAATATTATATACCCTACCAGTCCCATATACGTTCTCAAAAGGTAGACGCAAACGAGGGCATAATTATGGAATACCAATAAGTACAACAAATCCAATCCGTAAAGACCGAAAAATTATGCGTCAAGACCATTAAACTCATGCGAAAGGATATTTTGACCTGTCAAGCTTCGACACTGTCGTCGGCGTCCGCACAGCGCTGCCCGCAGGGGCTGAGGGCAATGGAGCAAGAGGCGGCGCCGGGAACTCAGCCAATGTAGACATGCTCAGCTTCAACCCGTTGGGGCTCGTGATCGCTAAGGAGCAAGGGCAAGTCAGTTATGAACGTATATGGACGCCCGCGCTCACGAGAAAGCTCACAGCTAGGATTGTCGAAGGCCTTGGCACGCTCTGAGATCATTGCGCTGCTTCTGGGACCGCGTGGCGCAGCACGGCTAGGCATCGTCTTCGACCTACTCAGATCCACCTTTCCGCTGGCGAATGCCGAGGGCGGCGATGGTGTCCGCCAGCCTCTCTGCTGCTCGTCTGGAGGCGACGGGAGCTGAGGAGAACGACCGCTGATGGGAGACACCCGCTCACGCACAATGCTCATAGTGGGCTGCCTACGTGGGGGTGTCGGCGGGAGGGCGGTTCCTGGGGAAGGCTGAGGTGGAGGAGGCAGTGGTCCGAATGTAGACACAGGTCTGGGCAGACCGGACGGGGAGACGCGTCGATTTACAGCAGGATGAGCGGGGAGACCCGATAGGCGGTTGAGAGAGCGCCGTGCTGCCTGGTCAGAGGGTGATCCGGACGGCAATGGTTGAACGATAGACACAGGACGAGCACTCGGCGAGCGGGATGCTACGGGAGGAACTGGCGGTGGCACATTCACGGTACCTGAGCGCGAGCGCGAACGAACGAGACCCGGCGCTGCAGGAGACACAGGCCGAGGCGGCTGTGTGGTGGGTAGAGCAGATACTGGGGCCATCACCATCTCGAACAGCACTGGAGAGAGGGGGTCTGCGTCCGACGCAACAGGACTTGGTTCAATAGCGACTATCCCAGGGACGTTCATGAGCTCGGGGTGGCTGTCATCGTCATGGAGGTCCATTTCGGCAGGGCGCGGCCGTGGCGCGATCGGTACGGGTGGAGGGGGCACAGCAGGAGGTGGGCGTGCTGGGGAAAGAGATCTACGGTTGGGGGACGCAGATCTAGCTATGGGCGAAATCGACACTGGCGCCGGCGAAGCTGCTCTGGATCCTGCCGGGGACTTCAGAATCGATATAGGCGACACAGCTCTAGCAGGCGGGGGTCCCGGGTGAGGGGGAAGTGTACGTCTGGGTGACGGAGCCAGCATTTGAGCTGGTACTGGCACTGGTATAGGGATGGATGCCTGGGCTGCAACTATGACCTGAGCACGAAGCTCCATGTGAGTATATTTCGGCTTCCTGCGAGGAGCTGCCGGCGTCGACGTCGATTTGGCTACCGTAAAAACCTGCTCGCGAAGCTCCATGTGTGTGTACCTCGGGTTTTTCCCTTTGCACCTTTGCCTCAGAGGTGTCGTCAGTCCACAAGCCAGGGTAGATCTCTATGTATGGATAAACCGTAGGGTCTATTCCAGAGAGTTAGTTCTGGTACCATAGCACCACAGTGTATGTACTCACAAATCACCAAGAAAGGGTACTGAGCCATTGAGGGCTCCTGCCCACCCAGCGTTACTTCGATGACCGATAGTTCTTCCGATGAAAGAGCTGGATAGATCGCGAAGTGAGGATACACCGGAGGATCTGAGAAGTGTTCATGTTGTCAGGATTCGAAGGGAGTCGATATAGCTAAACTTACAGGGACATATGTTTGGATACGTGGCTTGAACCCTCAGATGAAGACCCGGAGTTTCCTCAACGCAACTAAGAGGCTTGGAATTGACTGTAGGATAGATAGTTCCCAGGCTGTACGGGTACACCGCAGGGTCTGCATTCACGTAAAAGAGAATGAGAACTGCAAGGTGGAGGAAGCAATATCACTCACAAATATCGAGGACCGGATACTCAGGGGCCAATTTTACCACGACTCCAACGTTCTCCTTAATGACGAGGCTCTCGTGAACGACAGGATCAGTTTCATACAGGCACGTAGTTGGATCTGCGGCAGGATGTCAGTTTCGCTGATATGAAACATGCAGAAAGCATCCGCACAGATGTCAAAGGTCGGGTAACCGATGCCCGAGCCAACGAAAACCTCCTGCGCCACCTTGAAAACCTCGTCAACGCCAATCGCGGGGTCTGATGAACTGTCAGTATGCAGTCTACGCCGCAAATGTCAAACAGAACGCACATATATCCAAAATCGGGTATTGATGTTCCACACCAATCGAAACCGCAGAACGAACTGCGGCTGAGGGTTGAGCAACAACCCGAGGTTCAACGACGACAGCAGATTCGACGACGGCCGATGGAGCAACAACAACTGAGGGATATATCTCGTTGAGACTGTACGGGTACACAGCAGAGTCTACATCAAATAACCTGTTAGAATGTCCGAAACGTTAGGTGCAAAAGTCCTTACAGATCTGGAACGTCGGGTACGCGGCCTGCAGCTCAATGTCAATGGCAGGGAGGACAGGACTTGCGATGGTAGCGGCCTCAACTTGCGGGTAAATCTCGTACAAAGACCACGGGTATCCGACGGGCGGATCTGTGCGACAATCAGCGCGACTGTGTACGATGAGGTGAGCATCAAACTTACATATGTTGAAATCCGGGTAGCCAAACGAGAGCGACAGAGCAGCAGAGACACAAACGGGGCGTTCGGGTGTATGATTAGTAGCGACGGGGGTGCTAGATACCGCAGGATAAATGGTCAAGTATGGATAGACAGCAGGATCTATAGAATGACTGTGAAAATGAAGCCATGAAGCACCGACGTAACCACTTACAGATCTCTATGGCAGGGTAAGACGCCAATGATTGAATGAGCACTTCCTTGGTCTCAACGCTTTGCGCAGTGACAGTGACAGCAGCCGGATATATGTTGAACGACGGGTAAACAGCCGGGTCTGAAAGCAGATTCAGGCTCACTTCGGAAAGAGAAATTTGGTAATAACTCACAAAGATCGAAAATCGGGTAGGCCGTGGAGGAGCTGACTGCCGGAGTACCCAGCCTACGATCATCCAGGGAGAGAAGCGCCGGATAGATGTCGAACGTAGGGTAGACCGCCGGATAGATGTCCAGAGTGGGATAGCCGAGCGCCGTAGTGGGTGTCTCGTCCTCAGAAGTACGCTTACCTGTCTTCTTCGCTGGCGCAGGGAAGGAAAAGCGTGCCATCAAGTTGGCGGCTCCGCCTTCCGCCCCCGACTCGAGGGACGCGTCGAAGTAGGGAACAGCGAGATGATAAATGGTCGAGTCGAAATAAGGCACACTCAAAGCGTAATGGGACCCCACACGCTGCCGGAATCGTGGGGAACTGGGGGCACTGTCTCCAACACGATGGCCAATATCCGGAGACGGGACCCGAGACAGAACAACCGGCGAGGGAGGGTACGACAGCGGTGCACCCCAGGACGTAGCAGTCGTGGGAGTGACAGGACGGCTGTCCAGGAACCGCGCAGCAATGTCGATGGAAGGTGCGTAAGACAAGGCGATGGGCGACGAGGGGTATTCCAAGGGAGCACCCCAACTAGTTGCTGTGGACGGGGTCGGCGGCACGTCTTCCATCATGCGCCATGCGATATCAGGAGATGGGAGACGGGACATGTTAGAGGTGGGCGAAAACGACAGGAAATCGTCGTCGGGGCCGAAGGAAGTGCAGATGGAAGGCGTGAGGCATACCGAACCTTGGCCTCTTCTATCCATATGGACGGAGTGGGTGTGCTCCCAGGAGTAGGCGGACTCCATATCGTATTCCGGGGGCCCTGCAGATGAAACAGACCAGGTGTAATCGTCCAAGTTGAGCTCGAACTCAGACGCGCTGGCGGTGGGAAGGTCCTGCATGTTGTTAGGCATATTCACAGGATCCAGGCTCGTCTGGCCGGTTGTAGCCATTGGACTCCGCGCCGCTACAGACGCGCTCATGCGCCAGGACTGTACACGACTGTCGATGGCCTTTTTGGCGGTGAGGGGCTCATCCTCTTGAACGATGGGGGGCAACGCTTGGATCGCCATCTGGCTTCCGGACTGGCTCGGCGGAGACTCATCCCTCGGCACCAACTTCGAAACGGACCGGGCGGACATAGCATCAAAGCGGTCCAAAAGAGACAGCTTCTTGATGTTACGACCTTTGGCAGTGGTCTGCTGGCCGACGGATATTGCGTCGACCTGGTCGTCGAGAAGCTCGTTAAAGGATGTTTGACTGTCATGCCTCCAGTGCGAGGCGGAGGGCGCTCGGGAGGGCGTGACAGATTGGGGGACATCGACGAGGTCTCGACGAGACGAAGCGAGCCATGATTCGTACCAGCGTGCCTTAGGGAGGTCAATGTCGAACTCTATCTGACCACCAATTGGCAGCTGCTGAATTGGAAGTGACGGGGAACGAACGTCGAACAGATGACCCCAGAGCATGGGCCAGGAGTCGTCCGAGAGGCGGGGGGTCAGCGAGATACCGCCATGGTTCGTGTGCAGGTAAACGCACAACCCGGAAATGCTCGGAAAGCTAAATTCGCGGGCGATGGCACCGAGCTGGCTTGATAACTAAAACACATGGGAGTGTGAGTGGATCGGAGTCTACTGCAAGGGGTGGTGAAGAGTGCTTACGGTGGGATAGAGCGGCATAAGTAAGCCATTCGACAAGCGATGGGAAGGGCCTGAGGAGAGGGTATGTCCGAGGTGACCATGTTCGGAAGCGAATGAGGTAGGGGGAACAACGACGACCAACCACTTGAGACCTCTCTGCACGACTCGCTCTCTGGCCTCTCGGAGACCGGAGTGGAGGTAAGTCACTGAAGACTTCTTCCGGTGTAAGGTCCCGTAGGGTGATGCGTGGGGAGAGTCGAGGGTTTGCGGGAAATGGGGAGGCAAGGGCTCCGTCTCGAGTCCAGTCATGTTCGGGGCAGGGGCCTGGGTCGCAGGCGCCTCGTAGTCTGTGTCCGGCGGGGTGAGGGGATGCACCGGACGGGGGAGATCATATAGGTAGGGCTTCTGGCCCCCCGTCTGGGATGGCATGGGCGCGGTGAGATGGGACATTGTGGCAGACTGGGCTAGGAAGAGTGGACAAGGGAAAGGAGAAGGTCGGGAAACCGCTGACTCGCAGCTGGAAAGGATGCGGCAGAGAGACCGCGGAGGGTGGAAGGATGGTGAAGCGAAGGGGGAGGTCTAGAAGGAGGGAACGAAAGAGATGCCAGAGGGCTGTGGACCGCTGTGGACGCGTATAAGACGGCAAGGCGGGTGATTGGGATCAGATTCACAGCATCAAACAAGGAATTGGGAATCTCCAGGACGACCGCGGCAATCTCGACAGTGCGGGAGGAAATAACAGAGAAAGAGGCAGCCTTCTGCTAAACCTCCTGGACCAGCCGAGGAGCAGGGACGAACGGAGGAGACAAGCTGGCGTTGGCTCCAGTCTTTGGGTTTTAGACCTGGCACTGCGAGCCTCCGAACCAGCCGGTGGCCATGGAGATGAATCTCCCGCCAAGGCCCCGCGAGCGCCCAGGCACACCCGGACCGGCACGGGCATCCCACTCTCGCCGTCGGCCACGTGCGTCTGCAGCCACAGCTCGGCAA
Organism: Ganoderma boninense; assembly: GCA_002900995.3. Classification (NCBI taxonomy): domain Eukaryota; kingdom Fungi; phylum Basidiomycota; class Agaricomycetes; order Polyporales; family Polyporaceae; genus Ganoderma; species Ganoderma boninense. The sequence goes on from CM035307.1 coordinate 1,982,101, forward strand.
GTTGGTCATGCCAAGGGTGGGCTCGGGCCGCGCAGCGGCCTGGAAGCGCCCGAAAGATGCCCAGGGTGCGCGCGCGCCGAAGGCGCGCTCCTCTCCTGCCCCGGACCAACATCTCACCCTTCCCTCCAGCTCCTTTGTTTCCCAGTCACTATTATTGGTAAAAATTAGGTATATTTTGTAGTATTTCTTCTAGTTCTCGCGGCGGCGCGCGCGCCGCCGCGTATCCGTTTATAAGCTCTGTAACGAGCTATACCGGCGGCGGGCGCTTAGCCTCGGTTTGAGACGAGGCTCTCTCCATCAATTTTGCTCTGTTTTCCTCGCGGCTGGGTATATTTGAAAGGGGATAGAACACCTTTAAAATGAGGTCTTAATCAGTACTTTCTGTGAACAATCTGCAGCACAGGGTGACCTATGCTCTATTCAGCTCATCTGCTGCTCTAGCGCAGCATTTCTGGCCTCCCTTCCAACGGCTTTCAAAGGAGTGTATATTAGAAATTCTGGAATATTTTCTACATTTTTAGTGGCCTTGGAAGGTCTGAAACCGGGTGTATGGAGGCTCGAGCCCCCGCGCGAGGACTCTCGGGGCTCACGTGCCACGACATTGGTCGACCAACTCGGGCGTCTAATGGTCTTGCGCGCTCCAATCAGGACCAATCCTGGGGCGTCTAGGACCAATGTTGGTCGGGCCCTTGGCTCCACGACCTACCCCACAGCTCTGCCGCTCGACGCCTGCACAGGCACTGCACACTCACCTTCCCCCACAATGGAGAGCAGACTCGCCCACCTCGCTCCTCTCAACCAGAAGGACAAGGCTGCTGGATACCAGGCACTCCTCACCGACCTCCTCACCCGCGAAGACCAGACAGGCTTGGACTCTGACATCCATTTGCTCGTCGAGAATGTCAATCAGGATAGCGTCGGCCTTGTGATCGGCAGATTGGTCCTCACAGAGCTCGTCAAGGCTCTCTCCGAAGGCAAGGTCAAGGACACTGAGCTGAGAAAGACCATAGTGAAGGATGTCCTTGAGCTCATCCAGCCTCGCATCGTGACATATGAGGAGCAGGTGAGTGCGCAATCGCAACCCTGGGACGCTGTGGCGCCCATCCATATGATGTTCCCGCCAGGTGAATATCTTGAGGTTCCAACTCGCGGACATTTATGAAGAGGAGGAGCAATGGAGTGAAGCAGCACGCGTCCTCATGGGCATTTCCCTTGACTCTGGTCAAAGGTACGGTGGGACACAGATGTTGTGTGGCGCGAGCTGAGACCGGTCGTGCGCAGGGCACTCCCCGATGCCGAAAAGTTGAAGGTATACGTCCGCATCGTCCGTCTTCTGCTAGAAGACGAGGATTCAGTACAGGCAGAACGCTTCTATAACCGCGCCGCGCTCATCGCGCATACATCAACAGACAAAGAGACCCTCTTGTCGTTCAAGCTCTGCCAAGCCCGCATCAGTGACTATAGCCGTAAATTCCTCGAGGCAGCCAGCAGATACCACGAGCTTAGCTGGGTCACCGAGATCGACGAGGAAGAGCGGAAACATATGCTGTGCGTGGCCCTCCGAATGCTCTTTCCTTCACATTGCCTCTAACCTCCACCTCCACACCACTAGTTCCGCCGCTATGACATGCGCAATCCTCGCACCTGCGGGGCCCAATCGCTCCCGCGTACTCGCATCTCTTTGCCGCGATGAACGCACACAGGAATTGCCCTCGTTCCGGATCATGGAGAAGATGTTCCGCGACCGCATCCTGCGCTCCGATGAGATCAAGGAGTTTGAGGGCACGCTCAAGACGCACCAACTCGCCCGCATCGAAATCTCGTCCAACGACCGCCTGGCATCCATCGTAGCGGCCGACGACGACGACGCGAACGACGTAACGATTAGCACCCGAAAGGGCCCATCCACCGTATTGGACCGCGCTGTCATGGAGCATAACCTCCTCGCAAGTTCGAAGGTGTACAACAACATCACCTTCCGCGGGCTTGGCACGCTCCTCGATGTAACACCTGGCGCCGCCGAGACGATGGCCCGAAAGATGATCGAGCAGGGCCGTTTGAAGGGGACGATTGACCAGGTCGAGAAGCTAATCTCGTTCGATGTCGGTGGTGAGGATGATGACGCGCAGGGCAAAGCGGGTGGTCTCGGCGATGTCGAACAGGTCGAGGAGGAGACTGGCGCACCCTTCACAAAACGGTGGGACATGCAAATCCGCCTCACAGGCGCCAACGTAAGTTCCATTGTCCACGCCTGCGGTCGTGTTGCTCAATAATCCTTATTTAGGTCGAGACCATCGTACAACATCTCACCGAGAAGGGGCTGGTATCGTTTGGAAGTGTACAAGTGTGAATATGCATTGCGATGTAACATATGTACTTTGATAGCAGTGACACTAGACTTAGTCCCATGCAAAACGAGGTGTAGGAATTTGAGAGGCGGATACCATCCACATTCACCGAGCATAGACAACAAACCGCCTACTCCAGGCCATCACCTCTGCGCTTCTTGTCGCGCTCCCGCTTGCTCTCCATCTCATGCCACTCTCCCTTTAGAGTAGACAAACTATAGAATTGCGTGAGCCAGTGCAAATCAATTCATCTTACAAGAGATTACATACCCGACTGGTGTTGCAGCAGGGGGTTGTTCTTGGTTGAAATATGGCGCCTCGAGAGCCTGCATCGCCGATATACGACGCTCGGGGTTCCATGATAGCAGTTGCTCTGCAAGATCGAGGCCGGCGGGAGACAGCCACCTGGGGAGAGTAAATGAGCAATGTACCAATGAAGACAGCGTGAGACAATCTACTTCTTGAACAACTCCCTGAAACGGTTGGGGATGAACTCGCTGGGCTTGAAGATCTCATACCAGGGGAGGCTCGTAACGCCTGGCCACGTGTCTGCCGTTGGCGTCCCCATGATCTTGTACACAACATATATCTGCTGCAGCTCATCTGCACCTTGAAACACAGGTTTCTTCGTGAATAGCTCCAGCATGATGCACCTAAGAATCATATAAGCCCTGCAAAATCAGAGGCGGAGAACAAAACAACTTACCCAGCACTCCACATGTCGACTTCGGGACCATACACCGTCGCTCCAAGCAGCAACTCCGGAGGCCTGTACCATTGAGTGATAACGCGGTTCGTATAGTCGCTCTTACGACGCTTCTGATAAACCCGTGCGAGACCGAAGTCGGCGAGCTTAAGCTCTCCACGACTGTTGACGAGGATGTTCGAACCTTTGATATCGCGATGTATGACACCCTTGTGGTGAAGATACGCCAAACCGGCGAGCATCTGCCGGCAGAACGACTTGAGGTGTGCGTCCGAAAAGACGAACTGCGTTTGTTGCAGTATGCCACTGAGATCATGGTCCATGTATTCGATGACCATGTACACCGTGCCTGGACGATATCGTTGAATGAACAATACGTAGATGAGCATCGAGAAGCAGCTCACCGTGAGACACCATCATCTCATGCAATCGGACTACGTTCTCATGTCGTAACGACTGCAAGAGCTTGACTTCTCGCATAGCCGTGACAGGGAAGCCCTCCTTCTCGCCCTCCATCTTGATCTGCTTGAGAGCAACCATTCTCCCTGTAGCAGTGTGGCTGGCTTTGTACACCTTACCAAATGTTCCAGTCCCTACGTGACCCAGGACTACATATAACTTCTCCTTCGGTTCTTCAGGTAGGTGTGATTGCGACTTTGAATGCGAGTGTCGAACATGTCCTCGAGGATAACGAGAACCTCGGTTATCACGACTCAGCGGACTGTGTCGAGGACTCTCCTCCATGTCAACGGAAGATCGCCGTGACGAATATCGACCTCGAGAGTCTGGCGTATCAACGTTGATGCGAGTTGTTATCAGCTCAGGGGAATCTGGACGAGGAGACGCAGTATGTTTGGCAGTGTGGGGGGGACTCTCGTCGTCATCATCTCCAGGAAAGAATCGTTTGAGAGAGTTGCTTGCAGTGCCTATCGGTTTGAACCCCTTTTTGCCTGAGGAGCTTCCGCTGGTAGACTTTCGCATCTCGGGAGAACGATGCGTAGGCGGTGGAGACGATCTACGCTGTGGGGATGGTGCCTTCGGCGGTGGCATTGATGTATTAGGGCGCTCAGGAAGGGAAGATGACGGTAACAGCTGTTCCAGACATGAGCAACTCGGTTGCCAGAAAGCAGAATAGGATGCTCACGTCCGAAAGTTTCCCATTAGCATTTTTGTGGCCCTTCCCTTTCTTCTTCCCGTTGCCAAACTTAGGCATGGCTATCGCTATGTCCTTGATTGACGTCGCCTGTGGGAGTCGATGAACAGCCTTGGGACGGTCGTGAGGACTTCGACTCGGACTACGACTCCGACTCCGACTGTAACTAGAGGTAGAGGCTCCCTCCGCCTACCACGCCCACGACTGCTGACACTTCGTGGCGAGGACAGAGGTGACCGGGAATACCGCCGATCGCGGCGGGAGTCTCGGCCACGTTGCCTGTCCTGATAGTGTGGGCTGCGGCCGCTGCGTGGTGGAGAGTCATCACGACGCCGACGTTTGGGAGTGTCGACCGATCGGGAACGACTGCGATAGGAGCGACGGGAGTAGTAAGACTCTGCGGGAGAGCGAGAACGACCTGGTGACACTGAGCGACGACTCCGGCGTTTTCCTGTTGAAGGGGGCGGCGCGCTCTTCTTCGACGAGCTAGGTTCCCGACGAGTCCAACTATAGGGCGTTGATGGTGAGGATCATATGATGAAACGAAGATGAAGTCGGCCTACTTGTTCAGCTGGTTGTCGTCATCACGCCAACTACGTTTCTGGTGCTGTTGGTGTTGCTGCTGCTTGTTGTTATTGGCTCCCTTCTTATTGCTCTTATTTTTCGACTTGGATTTTCCTGTATTGTGGCTTCTCTGGTTGGCCGTAGAGCCAGAGCCGCCCTCACGACGACCGGGCTGCCATGACGCAGACGGCTCCCAAGACCGATCCTCCAGATTGGAGGACTCACCGTGGTTAGACGAGAAGCCCCTTGAAGGCTCATCCCTCAAACCGTGCGACGTGGTGGATTGCCGCCTAGACTCCCAACCATTATCCCTCTGCCACTCTCTTGCATTCCCTTCTCTTCGGTCGTCTCTCCAATCGTCGTTGTAGCGAGACTGATGACTGGACCGGCCATCGTCTTGCGATGAGCGACCATAGCCGCTTGAACGATCATCTTGACGGCGGCCAGGGGTCCACCCCATGGCCTCCTGCGGAGAAGGAGTCTGAATATGCATGGTCGCGGCCCCCTCCTCTCGGCCGACCGAGAAGAAAAAGAAAAAAGAGAAAAAGAGCATACATCGTTGTAGCCATGCCTTGACCACCCGTCACCTTCCCGTGCGTCATGCGAGTCTCCTCCCCTCCGTTGATCATCCCTGCGGTCGTACGAGAAGCGGTCTGAAGAGTCTGCCATCCGCCAGCGGTCGTCGGCGTCGGGGCGGCCGCGCGAGCTTGACTCTTCTCGTCTCATGCCGTGGCTAGGGCGTGACGTTGGAGTTCGTGGCGAGCGTGGTGGACGTTTAGAGTAACGATCTTGTAAGGTGTGTGAGCCGAGTGAGTGCGAACAGCTCCAATGACAGGGACTCGTGATGCAAACCTGCGCTGGCGTCCTCGTCGAATGCTGGGCTGGGTCGTCTGGGCCGCTTTGTCGAGCTCATGCAACTGTGATTCAGGTCGCTTGGGGGTGGAAGGTGATGGGAAGAGGCAGGATGAGCGTCCGTCGAGTCGCTTGGACGCTCACGTTACGTGTGGTTCGTGACGGGCGCAGAAACAACGGTCGAGGGGTTTTCCACCGCAAACTGCTTAATTTTATGCGATTCAAGCACTCTTCAGCTCGAACTCTTGTGTTCAGGATTGGCGGTCCCTCTGAGGGTTACGAGTCGAAATAGATAGGGCGGTCGTGCGAGTTAAGAGATCGTTTAGTGTCAACACGGCTTGATGAGACAAATACGCCGCACTTACAATAGGGACCTGAAAGCACTTCCAAACCTGCAGTGGACGACTTTAGCTAGCAAAAGTCAGAGCATAAATGCATCGACGGTGGAGAAGTGGATGAGAGCCTCCAGGTAGCGTCGTGGAATGAGCCGAAGCTTGTTGTGCCGCTCGCCGACGAAGGAACTCGATTGCCAATCGCCTCTATCCCGGCATTTGGCCTGGACTGGATATCTTATGCGACCAGTCCCTGGCACAGAAGTATCTCACAACAGCACTACGCAGCAGAGACGTTCGTATGCGGCAGAGACCTTCAGGAAATGAGATCAGCGTGGTGGTCCGCTGCAAGCTGGCTGATTTCGGCCGGCGCCCATATGGGCGGCCAGTCCAGTTGCCTGTGGCGCACCTCATCCTCACTGCAGTCCTCCTCTTCCGCTCCAATTCCTGTTGCATCGCGACACACAGGAAACCATAAAACACATGGAACAGTACAATACACGAAAAAATCAGGCATCAAGCAAATACAAGTACAACATAAGTATACAGGAGATATGCGTGCACATTCCGAGTCCCAGCGCGAGGACACAACGTTAAACATTCGCCAAGCGTCATTGATGAGTACACTCCACCCCGCCATCGGTCGCCCCCTCCCCAGCCATTCGTCGCGCCAGGCGGTAATAGAGGAAGAGCTGTGACAACTCGCTCCGTCGTGGTCGTGTAGCCTCGGCATTGCGCCTGAGAATAGAGTCGGACCTTTGCAACCGTGAAAAGCGGCTCGGGCCGGGTGTCGACGCAAAGAGCTGCGTTCGCAATAATACGGTATCAGTGTAGAGTCCAGTGGAATGCAGAAGAGAACTCCATACTTTGACAGTGTAGTCGATTCCGCTTACAGCGACCAAAGGAAGGTACGGATGCCCTTCGATGACGTTAACGACGGAGCCGTCGCCTTCTAGAATGTCGTGCAACTTTCCAGTGTCCTTCTCCCACATGAACCAGTTGCCGTCATCCGAGCCAGACACGACAAATTCATCCCTTGGACCAAGAAAGTTCACTGGAAAAGGAAGGAGTGGTCAGAGCAGTACGACCGTAGCCGCACAGAGAAGATCATGCCGCACCGTCCTTGATAGTCTCTACGTTACAGATCCCCTCGAAGCGTGAACGGGGAAAGATAGTCGGGATGTCGGAATATCGTTCGTCCCCCTGGTTCCCGATTGGTCGCTCGTCCTCGTCCACGAAATCCTCGTCCTCAACGTCCATGGTTGCTTCGGGATCTTCTCCATCCGTGGCCTCATCTCCAAGCAGTTCGGCCTCTTCGCCCATTGACGGCGACGACATAGCTTCAGATAGAATACGGTCAAGGTGATCTTCCATAGAAATATCGCAGTCGAATTGGTCTTGCGTCGACTCTAGCTTTGGACTATGAGACCGATCCAAATTCGGCGCTGGATTCTGCCGTTTGTTAGGTGGCACTATTGAGGACTCCCCAATGGCCATATTGGTGGTGCCGGGATCATCCTTGGTCGAGTAGAGATAGATACCATCGGCACTGTATGCTGAGACGTCGCCATGGTTAGCTTGGTCCTACTGAACACTGGCAAATAAAGCATACAAAGTAAAACTTCGTGTCCATTGCTGGACGCCATCCGTGAACCGGTGACATGCTCGCGCCCTCTCCGCTCGTGGGCTCCACGACCGTTTCGTCCGAACCTGCGAACACATGTTGTCACCTCACTGCTGTCCGGAGGCTGGCCCCATTCCTCAGCAAATTGACGTCCAGCGTGACGTCGATCAAAGAGGTAGCCCTACAGCAGAGCGGCGAACAAGTGAATGAGTCATAGTCGTACTAAGTGACTAAGAGGAAGCGCAACTTACGTAGGGAGACTGACCGGCTACGACGAATTGGTACGGTGTGAGAGGCGATAACGCCAAAGTCGAGAGCTCACAATTGAGAGCAACTAAGGGCGCAGGACAAGAGTCCCCATTGCAAGAATGAGGGACACGAAGGTCATGCTGGCGAACCGTACCGTCCTAGCAAGGTGGACGGAAGTTGGTTCCCAATGCGAAACTCATGCAACAAGCAAGAAACGCCGCAGTTTGCTTACCTCCGCCACCGTCAGAAACAAGTCTGGACTATCCTCCGTTACTATCCTCTTCGTCCGCCCGCCATGGCACTTCAAGATCCGGATAGCAGTTTGTCGGGTGTCATACTCGGTTTCGCCGTTACTTCCAGGATGCCCGGCCGCCTTTTCGTGGTCGAATACACGGACCTGCCTGTCACCCGACACTGTAGCACTGGGAGACAACCACGTCAGGGGCTATAAAATAATAGAGTATTTGAACAGCCCACGGACATGCGAGATGAATGTGGTAACATCTGGGCGTTGAAAACATTGCCCCTGTGCCCCGTGTGGATGATCGTGTCGCATTGGAATGGATAGTCCTCCGAATCATCACTAGCCATGCGCCACAGCCGCACTCTACAAGGCTCACCATCTACCAGTCAATTCCAGGAGCGAAATGCTGAGAATAGATACGTACGTCACATCGTCACCGCTGCTGACCAGAACCTCGCCTCCTCTGGCCCACGAAAGGGCATTGACGCATCTGTAGCGAATGTTAAACACGACTTCAACGTTGCGATGGCACCCTGAGTACGTACCCAGTATGCCCTGTTGTATCGCTACCAAGGACGTTGACTCTATCTAGCCCTCCATTGTAGTAGGAGCCGGATAAGAGGGATTGCTTCCATTTACGAGGCCGATGTTGACAAGGAGGTAGTGAGGGAGAACTGAGCAAGACGTTTGATGCGCATGAAGGCATTGCGACTCAGGGAGACGACGTGCGATCAGGATTTGCTTCGACGTTCAAATAGTGCAGATTGAGAGAGATGCAGATGACGGTCATGCATAACATTGGAGAGATGAATTCTGGGAACAAGCGGTTCAAGACCAATTCCGGGCGCCCAAGGCCTCTCGCTGGGTGAACCGATGATGACATCATCACGCAGCATTCATGCAATGAAACCGCTCCGAGGATAACACTATGTTGTACATGCAGGTATCGAGGGAACGTAATATGAGAACACAAACGCATCCATGTAACATAAGGGTTCGTCGAAGTATCTGAAAAAGGGAACCTAAGCAGCAAGAGCGAAGCCAACGGCGTCCTTCCCGGCATCGTAGACAGTGTAGTACTTCCGCAAGAAGACATCACCTATTAGGGTGGTAAGCAATGGGAAACTCACAGCAAGCACGCAATGTGTGACGCACCAACAATCCAGAGGGATCCGCCTCCAGGGAGGTTAATATCGAGGCCAGTGAAAGAGGACATGCAAGTGCCCTGAACCTCCAGGATGTAGTCGGTACCCTTAAGAACGTAGGGCTTGCCACCGAACGTCAACGTAAGGTCAGGAAGGCTGGGCACCTTCGAGCAGTCGACGGTGTACTGGCCATTCCACGACTTGGAGGCGCCGATTTGCGTGTTGAGCATCTCCGCCATATCGGTGGGGAGGGCGATGAGGGAAGTGCCTGAGAACCCAATGATAAGCGTGTCTGTCAACATCAGAGCCATAGCAGACAATGACTCACCAGTGTCAATGGCAGCACCAGTGTTCTCCAGGTCAAGCTCGTCGCTGCCGAGGGAGACCTTCTCAAGCTCAACCTCCCAGTATGCCTTCCTCCTGACAGGGACGTATTGGATCGAGCCAGTGTATGCGCTGTCATCGATACCACCGAAGATAGCTTCACCACCGTCTTGCTCGGACGAACCGAGACGGAAGGAGAAGACGGGGGCGTCGATCATCTTCTTGTTCATCATGTGATAGAAGGGAGGCGTGATATGGTTGACGGCAATGGTGTCGTAGGCCAAACCGAGAATGCCGTCAAACTTGCCGAAGGCAAAGGCAAGACCAGGCTCCTTGGTAGCCTCGGCGAAGTCGACGTTCGAAATGGCAAGGTCGCCAATGCTGAAGGTGTCCTGGGAGACAAAGCCCTCCATGGAACCGGAACCATATTGGATGGAGAAGTCGGAGCCATTGGACTTGTAAGTCGACGACGCCGAAGAGTCATATTTGGCGTGGAGGAAGCAGGCAATGGACGTGCACTTGGTGCTGGGGATCCAGAGGTTGCTCGAGCTGGGATGATGTCAACCATCTACGTAATAGGCGCGCATAATCCTCTGGCAACTCACCCAGTGTCAAGAATGACCTTGAACTGGAATTACACAGGTCAACAAGCGAGACGACCAAAAGGCTTTTGTTGGACTCACGCTCTGCGGAGGGGTACCGAGAGAGATCTCTGCAAAGTACTGCGCATTCATGAAGTCTGGCGACGCGTTACGATGGGATGCGTAATTCGGAACGACTGGACATACTGCTCAAGGGGACGTTGTGGCCGCCCTCAACGTTGAACTCGTCCTGAGTCCAGAAGAGCTCCTCGCCGTCATGGACAGAGGGGCGCGAGATGCGCACGTTGCGGCCGATACCAGAGCCCATGAGAGGAACCTGGCTGCGCCCGCCGTACTTCTCAGCGAGGTATGCACTCTCCAGGGCAGGGTTGCTGGAGGCGGGGGGCAGCTTCGTCAGCTTGAGCTTGTGGACCCCATTGGCGGCGGCGGCGAAGGGAAGAAGGACGAGAGGAGCGAGGCGGGAGAGCAACATGGTGGTAGAGGACAAAGAGCGGCAGAGAGCACGACCGCAGCCTTATGAGGGTGGTCACCGAGGACCCCCCTGGGTGACGTCGTCACGTAAACGCGGCGACCTGTCCGGGCGTCACCGGGCTCCCAGGCGTGGATCACCCTCCACACTTCACGCGCACGGATCACGTCCCTCCGGGGATCCGGCCGGCCGGGAGAAGGGTTGGACGCCGGTGGCAGTGGCAGCGGGGCAGGCTGAGCAGCCTGAGCGAACGGGCGAGTGCGCACACATTCAGTCGTTGTGCTCCTCGGCTTTGTCTCCGGGCCACGGCAATGCATCCCTCCTTCGCCACACTGCTCTGAGTGGTTTCCTCCAGCACACGCACGACCATGGCCTCGGCAGTCAGGACACGGCAAGCAACGTCCTCCCCAGAACTCGACCTCTCCCACCTCAACAACGTCGAACGCCTCATATTCGCTCAGGCCGTCCATGAGTTTGGTGCAAATGCCTGGCAGGACGTTGCCAAGCTACTCTCGAAACACCCCATGATCTCGCAACCGAAAGGTTCCATAACACCACAAGTCAGACCCCTGTAGTCCTCCCGCATGGCCACTGCGAGCTCATCGTGCGTTTCTGTCCCTCAGTCCTGCGCTGTCCTATACCAATACTTGATGGAAGACGCCGGTTTCGAATGGTGAGGGTGTTGCTTGCTGGCCATGAGCTCCTTGCAAAACTTACGACAACCTGTTAGTTCCGACGTGGACGCTGCACCCCGGTGTGAGTTCCTCCCCACTCACACGTGTGAACCCTCATAGACCACCCACGTTGTAGCAGAAAAGCATCTCAGGCTTGCGCAGCGCTACTATGTAGCACGCGTCGCGGAGCTCCGGGAGCTTATCGCATCCGAGGAAGCCAAATTTAAGTACGTGGCTGCCAAACAGGTCTACGGCGCCGCTGAGCTCTTCACAATATAGAAAGCTGGTGGTGGAGATCGACGAAATTCGAAGTGGCGCATGGGACGACAAGATTCGTGTCTCTTTGGGCGTGGAGCCCGAGAAGCCACAAGAGCATGAGCCACCAATGCAGGAGGAGGTCATTCCGGAGCCTCAAGTGATGAAAACTCATCATGTTCAACCGCCGGAAGAGGAGACAATGGTTCAGGAAGAGGAAGAGACCATCCCGGAGGTCGCTATGGTGAGTCTTCCAAATCTAGAACTCCCGGCCGTGCTACAACGCATTCGTGAAGGAGGAAGAGGAAGAATTGCCAGCTGCCGATCAAAGGACGGAGACTGTGCTCGCACTGCCTTCTGTGCCTGAGATTGAAGAGAGGGTGCGTTCTAGCAATGCTTGCATTGCAGTCTAATCCAACTCGACTACTGCAGGAAGAACGTTCGGACAATGAGGCCGTCAACGAACTCATAGGCGATTTCAGTTCAGATAGGCCGGTAGGAGATGCGCAGGACGAACCGGAGCTCGTATCAGAAGAACCTCCTGTAGCAGAACCGCAAGAGGACGAAGAAATGCAGGTGGATGAAGCCCCGGTTAAGCAGGAGCAGGAAGAAGATGAGCCCCCTGACGACCGACCTGTGGAAGGCGTGGCGGAGAATATCAATCGGGATGAGGGTGAAGTTCCAGGCGAAGGTGAAGGAGAGGGTGAAGGTGGAGGTGAAGCCGAAGCCGACACCGAAGCCGACGTCGAGGTTGAGGCTGAAGTTGAAGCCGAAATCGAGCCTGAAATCGAGCCTGAAATCGAGGCCGAAGTGACCAACGCCATGGTGGAGGAGGTGCCCGAACCTGAGTCAAAACCGGAACCGGAACCAGAACTAGAACCCGACTCCGAACTCACTCCAGAACCGATTACATCGTCACGGGCTGAAGGTAGGCTGTTTCTTGCACACACCTGTTGAATAGGATCAACATTGAAGACTATGTCGCAGGTAAACGGAAAGCCTCCGATGCGGATACGATGATGCTCGATGCTCATCGGGAGAAGAAGCGACCGAGGGAAGAGTCTGAACCCGCTGATGAAGAAGAGGGTAAACATGAAGTCTCTCCAAACGTTCCAAACACAAAACTTAGACTACGAATAGGTGCCCCGAAAACGCGACGGAGAGAACGCGCTGGTGTCAGCGACAAGCGCTTCCAGAACATGATCGGCATGCTTCACTCGCAGATATCGGCGCACCGCTACGGCAATATCTTCCACAACCCGATCAAGAAGTCTGAGGCCCCCGATTACCATGACATAGTCAAGCGGGCGATGGACCTCAAGACGATCAAGTCACGCGTCAAGGATGGCCTCATCTCTAACTCGCTTGGAGTTCCAACGCGATATCTTCCTCATGTTCGCAAACGCGATGATGTACAATCGTCCCGGGTCAGAGATCTACAACATGGCGGAGGAGGTGTGAACTCAACCTTCCAGCCTTGTACCATGGTGTGCTAATATATCTTAACAGATGATGATGTCGAGTGAACGCGAGATCAATGCCTTCAGGCAGACGGAAGGCTTCCATCGCATGTAAAATCGTCAGTCTTGATATATACACATTGCAGTATTGATATGCCATCTATGAATGCATTCCGACTTCGATACAAGTACAACATGCGTGAAAACATCCACTATGAAAACACTAATAGAAATATAGAACTCAGAACCAAGGAACGTAAGCCTCTCCCATCTTGACGAGATTCAGCGGGTTTGTCGCGGAGCCAATGAGATTTGTAGCTGTCTGCACGACGGGTGTAGTATTAGCAGTCTGCACCGTTTGTTGCTGGAGCCGAGGTACGTTAGATGACGAAGATAGAAAACATCCTGTGTCTTACCTGTTCTCGCTCTAACTTGCAAGCCATCGTCTCCGCACGCTTGATAATTGCTTCGATGTTCCCGGCGACGTGAATGCGGAAGTTCATGTCTATCTGAGGCGCCCGTCCGCGGTAGTGCGAATGCATCCAGGTCATCACCTCGTCCCTCACGAACAAGCACAATTGGTGCTCGAGCTCGCACTAGATTGGGTTTAGCTGATAGTCCTAAATAATGTGTTGGGAACGCACCTCAGGTTCGGTCAAGCAACGCCCAATCGACATGATGCCGGATGCCAAGATACCTTCAACGAGGATGGGGCCGAGGAGGTGTTGCAGGTTAGGTGTGAACCGGAACGGCACAGCATCCAGCGAAGCGAAAAGAGTGCTCGGATTGCTCGCGGCATAGCCTAAGATCGCCAATGAGTTGGACTGTGCTATCTCGTGCATATGAACGAGATCTTACTGTTGCTCGGCAGACTTTCGCTCATGGCAATCTGTCCGGTAGCTCGAGACCAGTGGAACCTCGAAGGGAGACGGCTCCCTAGGCAGATGAAGTAGGTCATGAAACTCGTGGCAGCTAGTTGCAACGCAAATTCCTTCCGCATACGCCATAACTCGTTGGGAGTTCGCATTGTGCGGATCACGAACTACCATGATTGTCAGTCGTCTGCCATTATGTAGGTGAAGAGACACGTACGCGTGTGAGAACGTCTGCTGGGACGGCCTTTGCCATGACATCGTTGAGGAGCTCGTGCTTAAGGACAAGGACTTCTGCCCTTGTCGGCTAAGTAAAAATTAGTATACAGTAACAGCAAGTCGACATAACTACTTACCAAGCGGCCATTCTTCTGCTTGAATTCGCGCACTGTTGTCTTCACCTTCTCCCCAATCATCAAGACGGGCTCCTCTCGCGCCATGCCTGAGTCTTCACAGTGTTGGTCGTAAATGTCGCCGAAACTGATATACGAAGCATCATTCTGCAGAAGCCGGAGGTTGGGGGCACACGAGATGGCTGCCGGGAGATGGAAGTGCAAGTTGCGCTTGCGACTCTCTTTCTTGCGATTTAGGGTACTTCGAGGAGAAGATATAAGCGCTTGACCTCGGTCTCACAATGTGAACTACGCGCCATACCCATTCAAGGTGCGGAAGACCTGCGCCGTCCTATCTTCTCGACGGCAATGGCGACCTGAAGGTAATTGCACCGCGAAAGAAGTCGTAGAGCCGTCGTGACCTTTGATAGTCAAACGCCTCCAACAATATCCATGCGACCGACAGTTCTCGTACTTCGGTCCAAACCGCCGTATCCGGACGAAGTTGTTGTTGCTGTCCTTGTCCTAAAATTGAGGTGAGAACACCGAGCATATCTACGCAATATGAAACTCACCTCGGTGTACTGCCCTGGAACCTCAACCTCGTCGAACTTGGTATACTGGAATTCGATGAGGTAGTGACTCAAGTTATCCAGCGACTGCACCCGCGGCCGTGCATCGAGCAGGCGTTCGTACTTGTCTCGCCACTGCTGAAGTTTGCGGATGTACTCGTTCAACGTCGGCTTGCTCTTGATGAAGTCCTCTTCATAGTCTTTCTGCTCAAACCATTAACATTTCCGGCTGGGGTAAGAAGACTTGTTGTACAAACCCTCGCTGAACCCGTCAAATTCGCGGCCAGACGAATCAGGGTGTTGATGGTCTGAGGGTTGAGCTGTCCGTCGTCATCGTTGGCCATGCGAGCAATGTATTGCTATAGAATGAATGAGCATGGATATACCATGTATCATACAGTTGAGGCGCACCTGCATAGCATCCTGCAACAACATGCACGTGAGACGATATATTTCCTCCTCCGCGGACGCTTTGAACCGCTGTGCGATCTGCTCCACCACCGTCTCCAGAGTAAGTATAAGGAGGGGGAAGGCCGTCTTGAGGATTTGAACGATCTCATCAATAAGGTCCCAGGATTGGCGGGTAGCAAGAGGGATCGACAACTCGGGAATCTTCGGCTGAGGACCCTCTTTGCTGGGAGATGACTGTACAGAAGGAGCGCCTTCTTCCGTCTTTCCTATGGGGATCTTAATCAAAGATTTTTGCGGGTTGTGATGCTAACCAACCCACCGTCGTTCAAGTTGGACTTCGCAGCGGCAGCGGCCTGTGCGGCCTGAGAAGCCTGTCGTCTCAGGAGGTTCATGTCCTCTTTCGTCGTACGCAAAGGGAAGAACAGCGCCTACAGAACCATAAGCAGCGCTCGTCGGTAGAGGTGGTAAACGTACCTGTGGATACAGCTTTGCGAGGTTGAGCAGGATGTAGCGAGCTTGCTTGGCTTCTCGCTGGGACACCGACAGACAGAGCTGAGGGATGAGAGTTATCCAATACCAGAAGGCAGCGTCACCCTTGTACTTGTCGAAGGCCTGAGATATGGCAAGGGTTCCATCATCCACACTAAGCAACCAGAGAACGCGCGTAAGCAATGGTCGACTCTTCCTGTTCTTATACAGTCCGGCGGCTTGCAGATAGCAGCTGACAGCATTCGAGGCGTAGGACATCTCGTTCGGGAACTCCTTGAACATCTTGTCGTTGTGTTTACCCCACGCGGCCCACGCCTTCGCTTGGAACATGTCCATCTGGACGGCATGTCCGAAAGCACCATTTGCGTCATCGTTCCGCCCGATCCTCGCGTAGAACATCCCCTTCAACGTGAAGAACTCGGCCTTCTGGGCATTGGAGAAGTACATCAGATTCGTGTTGTTGATGACTTCAAGGCCGGCTTGCAGGTCCCCGGGCTTCTGATAGTGGCAACGAGCTTGTTCTCTGAGCTTGAGGAACGCCTCCGAGATCTCGATGTTGGGAAGAGTGTAGATCTTGTTGAGGAAAGTGAAACAGACATCCAACAGTTCATGCTTCCGTGCGACGTGAGCAAACCGGTTGATGATCCAGGCGGTCTCGTGGAATCCACGGTAGCCGAAAGTATTAGTACTACCAGTGGCAGCGCTACCTTGATTGGCGGGTTGGATGAGCGGTAGGTATGTCTTGTTGATGGCATTGAAGACATTCTGTCTCCACGCGACCAAGTCGCTCCAGGTGGTGATGTCGTCGCAAACATTAGGCAAACGTTCACGCCATGCTTGAAGGACCATCTTGAGATCGGAAGACTTCTTTTCCAGATTTTGCGCATTAGTGGTGGCGAGAGAGCCGAAGATTTGAACAGCCTCCTGAAGCTCGACGAATTGCTGGAAATGTTGGAGAAGGGGAACATGGGCAGACGAAAATTGCTGAGGAAGGGTTACCCATTTCCGGAGTGTGAGCTGCATAGCCTCCTCGAGGAGCTTAGTGAATTCCGTATTTTTGTCAATGGCGGCGGGGAGCCTGAGAAGAGCGAGGAACGCCTCGTAGACGCGACGCCTCGGGGTGGCTATTTCACGCAATTGACTGACGGTGCCTTCCATCTCCGCCTTGTGCTCGACCCAGTCCTTGGTGCGCCAGGCGGCTTCCATCTGCAAGTCAGCGTTCCCTTCAGACTTGCCGAGCTCAAACAGAACGTCCCACTGCTGGAGCTTCTCGGCAGCAAGTATCCAGTGATCCTCCCACAAACAGAACTCAGACTCCGAGAACGGCAAAATGCCCGCCCGCGCCTTGTTCTGCGCAGCCTCGTAGACGGTGGATGCCTGTTCCCACATCCCTGCTTGCTCGAAGGATATGCCTGCATTGGTGTCGGGATAGAGGGAACGTCGACGCCAAAGCCCGTAGAAGACATCCTCCTCGGAGAGCTCTGCATACAGTTCAGCAAGAGAGTCATAGATGGTGTCGCGCACAACGATCTCATCCTCTCGTAGGTGATTGAGGGAATCCTCCAGGGTCTCTGCGGCGATGTGCCAGGCGCCATAAGTCTTGGCTAGATATTTCACAAGGTGCGGGGGAAGTACCATGGGTGAAGAACATGCGTGGATCCCGGCGAGGAGGGTGATGATGACGTTGGGCCTCATATCTGCCTGCTTGACATGGTACTCTTTGGCAAGCAAGGTAATCATGTGGTTAGCAAGTTCACCCTGCTCTCGTCTCGAAAGACAAGCCCATGCCGAGGGGAAGACGGAGACCCAGACGTCGTGAGCAACCTGGCGATCGGCGTACAGCAGACGCTGCATAGGCTTGATGAAGGAGGAAGCTCGAGCAAGTGGAAAGGGGGGTTGAGACCATGTGGAATCGAACGTGCTCCTGCGATCGGGAGAGACAAGGTGATCGCCATCAATAGACCCGAGAAGGAGATGGAGAGCGAGGAAAGTCCAGTTTTGGTCGGCAAGGGACTCCCAATTCTGACTTCCGCAAACGAAAGTGAGTCGACTGTGGAGAGAACGGGGGATGTTGTTGTCCAGCAGATCAATGAAACGTTCTCTGATCGTTGTGTCTGCAGCACGGCACCCAAGAAGGAACGGCTGTTCGAGGCGGGCTGTGAGATCGCTGCGTCGGAGGGAGGGATCGGTGTAGATGTCGTAGATTAGCTCGAGGTAGTTGTTGAAGAGCACCTCCCCACGGTCACCGCCGCGGGACTCGAATGCGACCATCTTCTGCAGCAAACTGGCTTTCTCCTTCATGCTGGGGTATGCATCTCGCTTGTTCATGGCCCAATCCTTCGCAATGTCAAGAAGGTACCGACAGAGGGGATTGCTCTTGGACTTGTCGACAAGGACGACGAGAGTGCTAAGCAACCACTTGCGCTGGTCACCAAGGTGGGCAACAGCAAGATGGCACACTTCGAGAATCGCTATTAACAAGCGGACGTAGGTCTCGTAGGCAGCGCCGTTGGATGTGGATGACTGGATGTGATCCTTGGCAAGCTTGCTCAGCAGCTTCATGAGGTTGGAACAAAACGGTTCGATACGCTCAGGCGCGACCTGGACCACGGTCTTCAGAACCAAGAGGGAGCCCCGCATCGAGCCTGGCCGTGGGGCTTCCGAACTCCTGAGGTTGTCACCAACGGAGCTATAGATAGCAGCGTGAAATTCGGAGATCTCGCTTTGGGTCGGCTGGTCTTCTTCCTTCGGCAAGGGAAATAGCCTGAGCAAGCGGTCCATGACGGGATAGAGGCAATCCTGAAGGGGTTGGTCCTCGGAAAACATTCCCTTGCGCACTAGTTTCGTTAGGACGGGAGCGTTGCTCTGAAACCATGCATCATCTCTGTCCGTGCAGATCATTTGGAGGACCTTGGCATTCGCGAGAGCGTGCGCTCTCTGTTGGTCGTCGGCGAAGTCACTCTGAGAGAAGGGTTAACCCAGGACCATCATAGCTAGCTGTCTGGAAAGACCAACCTGCTCCAACGCGCGAGAGAAGTAGTTCAACTTCACACTGACGTCATTCCACCCGCCAGATGCGACTAGGTTGCGAAGGAGGGAAAGAGCGCGGGGAACTACGATCGCCCTTGACTGCAAATCTTGTCCTACAGTGGCAAGCCGGATGAGGTAGCTAATCATGTTTTCCCTCAGGTTCAACGGAGTCATCCACGTGTCCACAGCCATCGCAGAGTCATCCGCAGGACCACTAGATGGCGCTGCCGCCTTCTGTTCCCAATCGAAGATCACCTGGATGATCTCAATGGACAATACGCGGGTCTCGAGGGTGGAGGTCCCAAGCAGGCCAAGTCTCGAGAGGTGATTAACGATGTGAGGAACAAAAAGAGCGCGAACTGGGAAGAACAGCGAGGGTTGGGCGACGATGAGGTGATAGACGAGGTTCGTTTGGTTAGAGTTGACACCGTCTTCAGCAAGAAGGCGCCGAGTCGTCTTCGCCCACTGAGGATACCCAGCCTCCGCCATCTGCGGGCGAGAAAGCACAGGAGCGAGGATATCGAGGGCTTGTCGGACCAAAACTTTGCCTTCAGCGTTGGGTCCCTTCAATAGACCAGTCCAAAGTCGAAGGATGAACTTGGGAGGCCCGTCGAACACGTCGAAGAAGCGAGCTGCAAGCACATAGGCAGCACATTTGACCAAAGGATCATCGGCACCAATGAAGAACCAGGCGCACTTGATGATGTCCTTCTTTGCATCCTGGAGTAAGTCGGAGTAGTACTGGACCATCACGGTGGTTAGGCGGAGCAACTCGATCTTGAAGACATCGTCTGTGCCAGGGAAAGCATCCTTCTCAAGGGCTGCCATTGGCTGCCAGATCTTCGTGTGCAATCGCTGCGCGATATCGGCGTCCACCAGCCCGAGCTTGGAGGAAGAGTGTGTGGCGTGCATCAGGAGCATTGGTGTGATAACATATTGGAGGAAGAGGGCCTTCTGAGTCCAAGACGGGGACGGGTCGTCGAACCAAATCAGGAAACGGTGCAAGATATTCCTACGGAAGGCGAGATCCTTGTTCAACGCAACATGACGGTAAAGGAACTGGATGATGGGGATAATATCTAACGGTTGTTTCCTTCCGAAGATGAGGACGACATCGAAAAGGATATCGATGCGTGGCGACTGCTGCAACGCCTGGTTGAAGATTGACAACATCAGGTTGTACTTCTGCATGATTTCTGCGGATGGGGTCTGAGGAGACCCGGAACCGAGATCGGACTTCCACAACTTGACCACAGCATCGACAGCGTGCTGGTTGTCCAAAACCCAACCTGGCACAAGCTCCGCGAGATCAGAGCAGAGTAGCAGGCCAGGCATGACGATGCTAGAATCCCTTCCCTCAAGACAAGCGGCCACGATCGAGCTCGTTCTGGAGTTCAGCTCTCGCAGCAGGCTCGGCGCGAGCTCCGCTCGAAGGATACTCCTCAGCGTACGAATCTGCATAGGGAATGCGAGGTGGCGCATGAAATAATCCATGGCGTCGGACGGGTAGCGGTCCAGGTATCTCGCAAGCGGTGCAGAGAACGGACTTTCCCCGGAGAAGTGGAGCGCGGACTCCGTCTGCACGATCGCATTGACGAGATTTTCTAGGAAGATGTTCGCGGCGGACGGTAGGAGGTGAAAGATGTTCGCTAAGCACACCAGCTTTTTGATCCCATCGTTTTCCAGAAGCGGCAGCCTCGATGACGCCTGGAGCATCTGTGGGTCGGCAACGATGCGGAAGTGGTCCAAGAGCTTGTGACCGATCTCGACCTTGAAGTAGTTCGTGAGCAGCTCCAATAGCCGTGCCAGTCCTTCAAGACCAGGTATCGAGAGCCTCTTTGGGTCTGCAAGGTTCATGAGGATGGGCCGAAGACCGGTCTGCAGGAGCTCCTTTGGAAGCCTTGCTTGGTGAGTCAAGACCATGCGAAGACCCTCGTGCGCGACGTCCTTGATCTCCGGCGTCGGAGAGTACAACGACTTGAAATACACGGTAGTCACCCTGCAAAATATTTAATAAGTTGGATTCATGTAGAGATAGGATGCAGCCCACCTCTGCCGCGTCTGGTGCTGCTTCGAGAAGAAGTCCGTCATGGGCATCGACGCAGTCAACAACTTGATACAAGCGACCCTCAACTTGATGATCTCCATAGCGCTCTGCCGAGGGTTGTTGCGGCCCACGAGTGCCATATCGTCCGCATCAGCCAGAGCAAGTGTCTCGTGGAGAAGGCGGAGAAGCTCCTCGTTCAACTCCGGAAGCGGTGGCTGGAGACTGATGCAGTATCGAATGCCCTCAATCATCCCGATTTGGAGGGGGAACGGCAGTGCGCGCAGGGGCTTCGTATATATGGACGCGAGCATGCGATCGCGATGGGGCATCAGTAAGTCCACAATAGTCTTCCCGGTGAGCTCCGCCAGCAGCGAGATGCACCCCTGCGCAGCCTTGCGCACAATTGGGTTGGGGCTGGAGAGCTCTGCGAAGAACAGGCCGACGACGTGCATGATCTTGTTGTCCCGGAGCTGCTCAACATCATGTGCCTTCGAGTCCTCAGTACTGACGCGCAGAACCCGATTGAGAACGTCGATGACCTTGTCAGCGTCGTGAGGCATGTCGTGAGGCATGTCCTTCAGGACATGGAGGAGCATCCGGACAAGATCGACCTCGCGCTCGTTGACCCACCGTATCCCTAGGTCGGGGATGTCGGTCATGATCTTGATACCGCCACACCCAGCGCTCCTTTTGACCCATGCCTCCTCTAAGCACAGAGAAAGGAAACGACTCGCAACCTGGTGCAAAGTCGCAACGATGTCGTTGACGGCAACCTCCGGTGAAGCCGCCATCCCGACGAGCTCGCGGACAGAAGCACCAATAAGATCGAGGGCACGCTTCGCCTCCTCAGCCTTATCACGGGCCAATCCGTACTGCAGGGCATCCAGGTAGCACGAAAAGATCGGGCTCGGATAGCGACGAGTAGAGGCATCCTTCACGGAGTAACGCCGAACCTCGACGGAAAACAGGAAGCGGGACACTTCCATCAACGTCTTCTCGACTTTCTCCTGGATATCCGGCAAGTGCAGCGCATCGTACATGCTCTCGAGGCATTTGACAAAGAGCTCTTCGCGCTCTCGCCCTTTGATACCCTGTAGACAAGATGAATCCCAGAACGCCACGCCAGCCAACGGACACATACCTCGTGGAGAATGAGCGTAAGACACTGCTCCAGGTAATTGTATGCATGGGCGCGCTGCTGGGGAGCCGACTTCGGGTTGCAGAAGATCTCCGACGACACCTTTGCAACTGGCTCCACTTCGATTGTCCCCATCTGGGGTCCAAAGGAGAAGCGCCCCTTGACGGACTCGGTGTTCTGGCAGTACTTGAAGCTCGGCTCTTTCTCCAAGAGCTTCCGGTTCCGCCCTCCGAGCTTACCAAGAATGCGAATGGTCGTATGAGAGTGGTGATGGTTCGCAGGCAGAGGCTTGAGGAGGTCGTGCAAAGCCTCCATCAGTTCCCTGAGGACTGTGTTGAGAGTGGGATCGAGGAAGTCGGGGGTGAGGTTGTCGATACAAAGCTCGAGCGTGCGGAGACCTTGAGATATGAGCTCAGTAGTGCCGCGCAAAGCAAGGACGAGGGGCTGCATGAGGTAGGAGAGGTAAGGAAGCAGATGAGTCAGGCGAAGAGGGACTGTGAGGCAGAGCTCGACGATCATGTCGCGGGTCGGACCATCAGAGGACTGGAGCTGCCTGTTAAGACACTCAAGCATCTCTGGCAGCAGTGGGAGGACCTCCTTGTAGAGCAGCTCGAACCGACCTCCTCCGCCACCAATGGCACGAAACAAGCCCCTGAGCAGATGGAAATAGTTGGTGGGTTTGGACGCTTTCGCCGCGAGCGGAAAGCAGTCCATGATCAACTTGCTGAGGTGCGAAGCGAGTATTGACTCGTTCAGCTGTGGAAGACTCGTCACTGCTGAGAACGCCATCTTGAACATGCGGATAGCCACAGCTGCGCCTTGGTCGTCGTATTCGCCTAGTTCTGGTAGCCGATCGATGAGATATCGTAGGACAATTGCAACGTATGTGGGCGAGGTGGCTTCTCTGTTGAAGAGCAAGGTTGAGAGGTGCATGAGTACGTGCCGCTTCTCCGCCGACGCGATGTAGAAACCGATCTTCTGCGTGAAAACCTCTTGGAAGACGTGGAGGTTAACCTCTATCAAGGCTGAAGCCAGCCGATCTAGGGCATCGTGGGCCTCCCTCCCATCGTTGTCGAAGACTGCCATGGCACTAATGCAGCGATCGAACATACGCGCGATGAGAGCGCTGTCAGGAACAGGGGCGTCGCACTTCTTCAGACCAGAGATGATAGAATGGAAGCCGTGAAAGAGCGTGCGGAGGAGGTTACGGTATTCTACAATCCACATCAGATGCATTCCACTATGCATTCCACTAACAAGCGAAGGGATGCAACGTACCTGCCACATTCTCCTCGGGCTTCTCAGTTGCATAACATTGTCCAAGAAGGGGTCTCGACTTCTCGATGACAGCAAAGTCTTGGAAATCGCTTTCTCCGCCTTCCTTGGTCTTGGCTACTTTGCTAAGCTTCTCAACCTGCACGGACACTAGAGAGTCGACTTTGTCGACGGTCGCCTCCAACACCGTAGTGAGCACACGTGCTGCATTGGGATGAGTATCCTTGGCGATCTCTCCGTCAACCATGTGGAAGATCATCTTGGCGGAGAGAACATGAGCGTGGGTGGACAAATATGGATTATGAAGATGCTGCATATAGACGGTGAATATTTGTTGGATCTGAGAGGGGGTAAGCTCCGCCCTGAGATGATGGATGAGGTCCGCCACCGTGCTGAACAAACTGGCACTGATTTCGAGTTGTGTGATGAGATGCTCAGTCCTCGAACACAAACTATTCACGTACCGGAAGATCTCCCTGCTGCCCACAGAGGCGCCAAGTAGGACTCGCTCTTCAAGCAGTTTACCGAGATGGGGGAGTAATGCACGCTTGTAGACGGTCGTGGTGATGTGTCGCAAAAGAGGTATGAGTTCCTGGAATGGAAAACGGTGAGTATGGTGCCCGAAACACCAAGTATATGTATCAGCATGCCTTACGAGCACTGATAGCCATTGCAGGACAATCTTGGAATAGCCTAGGTAGCGTGAGTGCAAGCTTCTCGCCTTCAGCATCGTACTGGTCGGGAGCTCCTCTAACAAGATAAAGGGTGGACGAGATGACGCGAATCTGTGAGACTATGTAGTCGGTGTAGATGGCCACGTTCTTCACTGTTGGGGCCAAGCCAGACCAGATGTCTCCGGTTGCCTCAAAGTCTTCGCGAGCTTTCCGTTGCGCAGGAGGCTGAAGTTCGCTGAACTCGAGTAGACGGGGAATGAGACCTGGTATTTGTGGTAGGACGGCCGCGCGGTTGGAGTGGAGGAAAGTGACCAATAGCTGGTTGACTTCAGAGAGGACCTTGAAACTGCGGATAGCGGGCAGAGAGGTAGCCGGGTCTAACTCGCGAGAATCCTCCGAAAAGACTTCAGCGATGAGGGTTTTGAGGTTCTCCAGCAGCTGCATGTAGATGGCCATGAATTCGGTGAAGATCTCCTCGTTGAAGGTCCGAAGACCTCGCATAATGTCGTTGATCATCTTGCAGCAAATGACGCCCATTTCTTCATTGTCGTGTCGAAGGAGGTGAAGGAGACCATTGGAGAGAGGCAGAACTTGTGGGCGGACGACGTCGAGAAAAGGGATGCGATGAAGGATTTCCAAGAGACTGCGGCGGAACTGGAAGTCGAGGCTGTCCTTCTGAAAGGACGGCTCACCGGAGCGAAGGATATCGAGGAGGACGGGGATCATATGAGGGAGGACGCGTGCCTCAGCTTCCCGGCTCACGATGTCTATCATTTCGCGCAGCTCACAGGCCACTACATACTTAGTTTTGAGGTCTTAAGCCACGAGAGGGTAATTAGAATCATGGGCAGCGGACGCGGAAAGGAGTACGAACCGATACTTGGATCAGCCACACGCGCGGCACGGTTCTCCAAGTCCGTGGCGGAGGAGGATGGGTTTTCCATGGTGATGTAGTATCATAGACAGCGGTTCCTGAGGCAAAGCAAAGCAGTCAAAGCGAAGTCCACAGAAGACAGCAAGAGAGAAGGGGAGAGAGGGAGGAGATGTGGGTGTCTGGACTCAGACAGTCCGGGGGCGGACGCGGGGGGTCGATCGAATGCCCCAAACGAGCGCGCGAGACCTTGAGAAGCCCCGGCACGTGATCTTCACGTGAGCCAGTCCGACCTCTTGTCGTGGGCGCTTGTCGTGGGCGTTCCCACGGCGTAGTCGCCGAAGTGGCCGGATGAGTACTTGGTGCTCAGCCAGGTTGTGGAGCTCACAACAGTGATGCCAAGATCCTGGCAGTGGTGAAAGGTCAGTGGACTTGAGACATGGTCAACGCGACCAAGCCAACAATGCTGCACCCTCATTCGATGTCAACTGGCCACTGGCTGGCGTCTATGCAGCCTATAGTCTACTATGCCCGCACTGCCCAGCTGCATGCATTGAGCGGAGACTCGACTGCCCAAGCTCGAATTATACACCTGTGTTTCCGGTGGCAGAGTGCCACATGCATGTGCCTTGTGTTGAAGGACGTCGACGCTCTGAGAATGGGACGGCGCCAGGCTCGGTCCTGTGCGTGCGCCGTGCCGCCGCGCAGCGTACTGCTTGTCGTCTGCCCCTGGCACACCCGATCATCCTACGCCCTGATCCAGCGTTTCATCACCAATAGGCCTGATCTCTAAAATGGTCGTCCACACAATCTCAGTGTGTCTTCTTCGCTCTTATTTCTGACTCTCCCTGGCTTGCGCCATTGCCTTTAATCTTCTCCCACTTCCATTCGTTCCCCGTCTGAGCTGGTCTCTCACATCTACAGCTGGACTGTCCCGACCTTTCCTTTGGCTGGACCTTTTCATGCTGTTCAAACGGACCGAATCAGTGTGACGACGAATGTCAAGCAGTCTACAAACTCCCGTTCTTCACGATACGGATACAGGGAGTTCGTTCGCGCAGGAGTTCGTCCTCCACCCTGATCAGTGCGTCTTCTTTGATTGATCTCCTTCTCGCGCCCATGGCATTCATCCCCTCTTCAAGTCCCGTGGTAGCAGCCTTTCTCCTAGGCTGGGTCTTCTGGAGCGGTATTACATACGCCTGTCGCTCTTATTTCTTTCGTCAACTCGCCCGCCTCTGCCTCAGCTTCATCCCTTTCCTTCACTCGACCCCCCCAACAGACCCTCCCGACATCGAAGCCCAGACATCTCCAATCGCCGAGAAGAAATGCCACCGCCCTCGAACCGCCTTCTCCACTGTTCGACGCGTCTCTAACGAGTCTGCTTTGGCTTTCACGCTCAATATATGCTTTGCATTTGCCGGTTTCGCGGATTTCGCTTCTCTGCTCGCCTACGAACCCCACGGAGACACAGCTTGTGGTATGCCCGTCAATCATTCTCCGAATGAGCATCGAGGTGACGTCGTTCCCTCATTTGACAGCGTTTACCGTGGCATGGGGATCCATGGCAGCTCAAGCTGCTCGCTTGATTGGTCTCGTTGCGCTCGTCGTGGAACTCCATTTTCGCCGGGGAAGCAGTTTGGAGTTCTATTGCCTGTGCTCCGCGTTAGTGGTTGGTCTCTGTAGGTCATTTCGTATTTCTCGTGCATTGAATGTTCTATATCTTCTGTGTCAGCCTTTGTCCTAGCCTATACTGCCACGAACACGGGTGCAATTTCCGTCGTCCATTCGCTAGGCCTGGCCGTGTGCAATAGAGTGCCGTGCGTCTACCGTTCCGTCCCTCATGCTTGAGCTAACGCAACCACTTTAGTTTTGCGCCAACTGCACTTCTGTCCTCCTTTGGATTCATTGTTTTGGAGTTGTACGTTGGGGCTAGGTTTCTGGACTGGAGTGGTTGTCAAACAAGTCTCGGCGCGTTCCTCATGCAATCTGCCAACCGGCAAGTCGCACGAGCCGGGAGCCTTATTCTCCTCGAGGTCCTGACAGTTGTTCCTAATGCCGTTCTCACGAATCAACTGGCTCAATTCATCCCGTTTAGCATTGGTGCTTTAGTTGTCCTTAGTATGCTTGCATCCACCCACTCCCCTCGTACGACACTAATATTATCCTCTAGGCGTCTTCAACCATCATGTCAAGGATAGCATAGCGGTACCCGTACCGAGGATACCGACTCCTCTGGTGCTCTCTATTCAGCCTTCGCGCGCGCCAACTCCTGTGTCAATCCCGAATGCCCCGCCGCCGTCCGTGGTCGGTGCAGAGGTACCTCGCGATAGCTCAGGGTTCCAGCCTGTGGAACAGGAGCTAGTTCTCGATAGTCCTTTCGTTCCTATACACCCCCGTCGGAAGATGCACCCGCCCAGTTTGGTTCCTAGCAGTGCGCCACCACGGATTGGGGACGCCCCAGTCTTTGATGCGCAACAAAAGAGACCAATTCTTCCATTCCAGGTCCAGTATGCCGAACAGCTCGAACGACGCATCCATACGGGTCCTATCGTCGCGCCGATCCGTATCATGCCACAGCGTCCTCAAGTCCAAGTCGTTGTCGAGGACATCGAACCCGACGAGCGCGTGCTCAAATCGTCGAGCCTCATCGGTTCCGATATCGTGCGCCTTCATTCCGCACGTCGTACGACTATGGAGAGGTCCCCGCCGTCTCCTATGAACACAACACCGTCTGACTACTCCAACACTCGCATTTGGCACGATACATCTATTGCGCTCACCCCCACCACTGTTCGCGACTCCACAATGTCCATGCCGTTATCGCCGGGGCCGCGCACTGCTGCCAGTTATCGCGACGTCCTCTCCGCTGGTCCCTCACAGCGCCAGTCAATCGGGCGCAGAATCCGGTCACCTGCAGAAGCCTCAGTCAAGTCTTCATGGCGTCCTGTTCCTGTTCCCCGAACGTCGTACTCCTCCGCAAGGACGTTTGGAGTGCGGGAGGAGCTCCCAACCCTGCGTGAAGGTCGGCCTTCGGGCTCGCACAGAACGAGTCGGATGTCCAGTTTCACTACCACGAAGCGGATAGTAGTTAGCCGATCGCACTCCTTCAAGTCGACCCGGCGTTCGAGTCCTCAGCCCTCACGCATGGGCAAAGCGCTGCCCCCCATCCCTCCGCCGAGAGCGCCTCCCTCCGCAACGACCCTCCGGTACCTGGCAGTCCCTGACGAATTCCGGTCGCCTGTCGCTCCCGACTCCCCGTTGGGGTCATCCACATCCATCCGGCCGTCGTCGCAATATGTGGTCGCGTCGCCGACGTCTCCCGCATACGAGCGCGCGCAGGGTTCAGGCAGGCTCCGTGGCCCTCGCACGCCGCCCGCGTCGAGCACGACACCGAGCATGTTCTCCCAGTGGCCCGTGCCCCCTAGTATGTCATTCACGGGGCCCATGGACGTGGGATCTAGAAAATGGCGCAGACGTAGCGCGAGCTGCCCCGAGCTCCCGCCGCTCGATATCAGCTTGACGCGGCTGCGCTCCATCGACAGCCCGCGGACTCCGATCTAACAAGGAGACCATGGGGCAGGCGGGGGGCTATGAGAGAAAGCATGGAGTGCAGTAGGGAGCTGTAGCGTGGCTTGCGCGCGGCCGTCGTTTGCGATGTTGATTGGGACATTTCTTACGAGGGTTGCATGTCCCTATGATTGATATGACTGTGATGAGGACGGTTAAGTTATTGTTCTTGAATACTACCATACCATTCCTTTGTAGTTGCCGCGGGCTGAAAGAGATTCGGCCTTGCACGTTTTCACCGCGAAAATAAGGAACGGTGCTGCGCCCGGCAGGACAGGCTGCTGTCTGCACAATCGGGCTGTACGGCGTCGGGCCAGTGTGGTGATGTCACTTCGAGTGACTCCCGCTGCTGCGCCGGCGCTAATCCTACTTATCTTGTCTACTCGAAGCTTCTAAGTCTCTATTTAACCCCCCGTTACACTCACTCCCGCCAGCATTGTTGCACCTTGGGCTACCACCATCCTTGCCCTAGACGTCCCCTATAGTTCCCTTTCGCTATGGCTTCCTCCGAGCTGCTAGCACAAATACAAGCTGGCAAAAGATTGAAGAAGGCCACGACCAATGACCGGAGCGCACCAGTGCTTGACGGTCCGAAGGGGGGAGGGGCTGGAGGGAGAGCAGGCATGGGTGCTCCTGCGGTCCCGATGGGGGCTTCCGCGTCGGCAGGCTCAGGTCCTCCTCAGCTTGCTGGACTGTTTGCGGGTGGCATGCCCAAATTAAAACCTGCTGGCCAAAGTACATTGGGTGCGTCTACTACACAAACGGTGGAGACATCGTCCTCACATCCCTGTCCAGGAAAACCGCCTGCCCTGGGGAAACCGCCATCTATACCCAAGCGCGAAACACCATCAGCCCCAGCTGCACCACCGCCTCCTGTTCGATCGTCTCCAACAAGAGCCCCCCCACCTGCCGCACCAACGGCCCCGGCTCCGCCTGCGAGGGTCGCTCCTAGTCTTCCTACACGAGCGGCACCTACTCTGCCTACACGATTAGCACCTAGTCTGCCTACACGATCGGCACCTAATCTACCTGCGCGGTCGGTCCCGACACCTCCTAATGCACCTGCACCTCCTCCTCGGCCCAGTACACTATCAGCTCCCGCGCCTCCCCCTCGCAAAGTTCCTGCGCCTCCTGCGCGACCAGGAAGCGCTCCCATCCCTCCTGCTATCCCGCCTCGAGGTGCTTCTCCGTCAATCAGAGGCGCTCCTGAGCCGCCTCCGCGACCCGTTCCTGCTGCTCCAGGTCGAACAGTTCCGGGTCCTCCGACCACTCCTGGAAGGGCTCCGCCCCCGCCGCCACCCGCCCGTCCCTCGTCCATAGGAGTTCAGCGCACGGAGAGCGGCCCTGCTTCGTCTCCCTCGCGTGCTGCTCCACCTCCTCCACCCGGACGCCGGTCGACTCTTGCCCCGCCCCTCCACCTGTCCGTGTACGAGCGAGTTCTGACACTGGTGCACCACCACCACCTCCCTCCGCGCCATCACCGCCGGTTAGGCTTGCTCCTGCGTCACCCCCGGCGCCGCCCCCAGCACCTCCGCGACAGGCTTCTCCAGCACCCCCTCCAGCACCTCCAGTACGCACAGCGCCCGCTGCTCCGCCTCCGCCCCCGCCTGGTCCGTCGCCCGTGCGGATGCGTACCTCATCTGGGTCAAATCTTCGTCCAGCCTCCCTTCCGCCGCCGTCGCGTGTGGGATCGAATTTGGGTCCGAAGGTCAATGGCGCCGCGGCCCACCGCCGAAAGAGTAAGTGTATTCGCAGCGTTGTGGTTTTCAGCATTCCGACGTACCTTTTCCGCCCTTTAGTACCCACACCGCCACCAAATGTTGGGTCGCATACATTCGTTGTGTCGGGTTTCCCGCCTCCGCGGCCGTTCGCACCGAGCGCCAAGACATACGCTGGGGGAAGGCAGAAGGGGAGCAACTTTGATCTCGGAACGCTGTGAGCACTGCGGACAAATTCAGATTGATGGCCCGGGGACTGCCACGTATACTGTGTACGTAGTCTTGAGTAGCACACGTCATGGGACGTTTGGAGAGGAACGGAATGAGCCCCAAGTGTGAATTACGCGCGGAAAGCCCGCGCAATGTCCGAGAGTGCCAACTATTTCAGCCAGGAAAGGTGCCGCCGCTGTCAGGGAAGCGGCGGAGGAAGGTGGCTCGGAGATTTGGATTGTGTGTGACACGGAGGCAGGCCGGATTTGGGTCAGATCAGTTGGCACTGGCGGTGGACGCCCGGCGCTGCAGCGATCTGACACGTCGACACGCGCTCGCTATAAACCACGCAGGCCGCTCCGCTCTCGCCTCCAGAGCTCTTTCTTTCTCCCCTCCTCCTCTTCACCGCCCACCATGCGGGTCTCACGTCTGTTCCCTTCCGCCGCTGTGCTGGCATTCATCCAGGCCGTTCTTGCCTCCGATGTCCTCGACCTCACCCCCGCCAACTTCGACTCCACCGTCAAGCCCGAGTCGCTCATGCTCGTCGAGTTCTTCGCTCCTTGGTAGGATATCCTCGACGCCTCAGTCTCCGCCCTCCTGACGTGTGCACCCAGGTGCGGTCACTGCAAGGCTCTCGCTCCCCACTACGAGGAGGCTGCTACCAGCCTCAAGGAGAAGGGTATCAAGCTCGCTAAGGTCAACTGTGTCGACGAGGCGGACTTCTGCCAGTCAAACGGTGTCCAGGGCTATCCGTAAGTTTTCGCTGCTCGTTTCCTATCGCGTTCGGTGTCTGACTTATTCCGTGAGTTAGCACACTCCGTGTTTACCGCAACGGCGAGTTCGTTGACTACGCTGGCCCCCGTAAGGCTGATGGGATCATCAGCTACATGACCAAGTAAGCCCATCTCCTGTACCATCAACCCCCTCATGTCTGACAAAGATTTGCATTAGGCAGTCGCTCCCCGCCGTGTCGGAGGTTACTGTGGCGAACTTCGAGGAGTTCAAGAAGGCTGACAAGGTCGTCGCCGTTGCCTTCCTGTCCTCGTCCACTGAGGTCCCCGCCGCGGAGTTTAGCGCGACCGCGAACAAACACCGCGACGACTATCTGTTTGGTCTTTCCACTGATGCAGACGCTGCCGCTGCCGCTGGTGTCACTCCTCCTGCTATCGCCGTCTTCCGTTCGTTCGATGAGCCCAAGACTGTGTACCCCTATCCCATTTCCAGCGCGCAGGTTGAGGACCTTGAGAGCTGGATTGGTGACCTTGCTATTCCCCTCCTCGATGAGGTCGGTGCGGAGAATTACCAGGCTTACGCGTCGAGCGCGAAGCCACTTGCGTACCTTTTCGTCGACCCCACTGATGAAAAGCACGACGAGTACATCAACTCCCTTCGACCAATCGCCGCGAAGTACAAGGGCAAGGTCAACTTTGTTTGGATCGACGCTATCAAGTACGGCGATCACGCTCGTGCCCTGAACCTCCCGGAGGCCAAGTGGCCGGCGTTCGTTGTCCAGGACCTCGAAAAGCAGCTGAAGTACCCGTATGACCAGCACAAGGAGTGGTCCCCCGAGGCGTCGGATGAGCAGGTTTCGCTCTTCCTCGACAACAAGCTCGCGCCCGAGCTGAAGTCTCAGCCCATTCCTGAGGTCCAGGACGAGCCTGTCTTCGATCTGGTTGGCAAGCAGTTTGACGAGATCGTCTTTGACGAGCAGCGCGACGTCTTCGTTGAGTTCTATGCTACCTGGTATGTCCTCGTTCTTCCATTTCTTAAAGGTCGGCGTTGACGCTATGTCTCCCCAGGTGCGGTCACTGCAAGCGTCTCAAGCCTACCTGGGACCAGCTTGGCGAGCACTTCGCTTCCCTCAAGGACCGTGTCACGATCGCCAAGATGGAAGCGACGGAGAACGACCTCCCCCCCAGTGTCCCCTTCCGTATTTCCGGCTTCCCCACGCTCAAGTTCAAGCCCGCTGGTTCTCGCGAGTTCCTTGACTACGACGGTGACCGGTCGCTTGAGAGCCTCGTCGCTTTCGTGGAGGAGAATGCGAAGAACTCTCTTGAAAAGCCCGAGGACGTCCCCGTCCAGGAGCAGCAGACCGAGCAGGTTGTTCTTGAGGACCACCACTCACACCACGAGGAGCTTTAATCTTACTCTTCTCATGTTTTGGAGTACACGATACCTGGTCTTCACGTTTTACGCATTTACTTATTGTATTAGTCGGACCTTCACTGGTTCGGAAATGAAACGCATGAAATAATCCATCAGCCACGAGCTGCAAGCTCCTAGTGTTTGGCTGTCGAACGATGTGCGTGCATTGCTGCCACAAGGCGCTTTATCTGGGATACAAAAGATATTGTATGTACTCCTCTTATAGAACAACCAACTGATACACCATCAAATACACGCGATAAAAACTGCTGTGGGGAATCCAATATGCGACTGGGTGAAGGTTATTTGGAAAGTTGTCTAGAGCTTGATCTCCTTGAGGCCATCCTTCCAGAAGGTGAAGTAGGCTGCGATTTGAAATATTAACAGAGATTGCTAGGCACGATGCGAGTCGGACGTACGGGTGATGCCATCCTCGCGGTAGTTGAGGAGCGCAACCATGCCATCGGGATCCATTTTCTCGCCAACGTAGAACTCGTAGTCTTTGAAGTTGGCGATGATCTTCTTTGCGAACGCAGACGCACCCTTCTCGAAGGCCTCTACCCTTTCAGGCTTACTCTCCCCGAGCTTGGCCTTGACAGTCTTCATGTAGGCCTTGAGGTAGGCAAGGAATGACTTTTTGTCGAACGACGTGGGCTGGAGGCGGAACGAGTAGACGACGTTGTTGACCTGAGAGGAGCCCTCCTCGAGGCCCTCATCCGCGTCCTCGGCGGAGGGGTTGGCGCCTGGGTATACGTTCAGTACACTCGTGGATCTCGCGTAGATCGAAGGGATGGATAGTACTTGCCGATGTCGATATCCGCGCCGGCCTTGACGGTGATCAACTGGCAGTCGACCTCGAATACAATGTCGTCGATCTCCTTGCTAAACGGCGCGTTAGAGTTTTCTGGTCGTTGCACAGAAGTGAGTTGGAGGTGCGTACATGGGGAAGGCGTCGGAGAACATCTCGTCTCCAGAGATAATGTCGGAGTACAACAACATGGCGGCCTGCGGATGTGGGGAAAGGGCACGGCGAGGATGGAGGGAGGACAGGGAGGAGACCTGAGCAGGAAGAACCGGGCTCTGGAGACTTTTCACTGAAAAATCATTTCGATGCGGTTCTCGCAGGCATCAATCGATCTCTTATCGGACAGTCACGTGTGCCATTGCCTTTTTCGAACTTTTTGTGGTCGCAGAGCCGCACTCGGAGGCCGAGTCTCGAGTCCGGCTCCCCGGCCACTGGCCACTCGCCTGCACAGACCCCCGCCATGGACTACCAGCCCGTCGTCATCCGGAAGCACGCGCGCCCTGCGTCAACAAAACACAACGCCGAGTCTAGGTATTGGAGGCAATACACGCACCCCGTCTTCATCAAGGAATATGCTCCCATTACATCCGTCCACTTCTCCCCCTCCAAGCCCCACCGCTATGCTGTGACCGCTGCCACACGAGTACAAATATATGCCCCAAGAACACAGAAGTCACGAAGACTATCTCGCGGTTCAAAGATGTCGCTAGGAGCGGGAATATTCGAGGGGATGGAAAGCTCGTTGTGGCAGGAGATGATACCGGGCTCGTACAGGTGCGCACTGAATGTTTTCATATCTCTGACCATCCTATCATATTTTTCCAGTTCCCATACATACTTGGGAGGGCCTAACACGTCTCTCTATAGGTATTCGACATGAACTCGCGCGCTATTTTGCGCTCATTCGACGTTCATAAACAACCCGTACATGTCGCCAAGTTTTCCCCCGCCGACCATACCCAAGTTCTTTCATGCTCTGACGACACTACTGTGAAGTTGTGGGATATTCCCTCGCAGACCGCCATCACCACTTTCCGCGACCATGCAGACTATGTCCGCACCGGACAGGTCTGCCCACATAATCCTCATCTCGTCCTCACTGGTTCTTACGACGCGACCGTTCGCCTATTCGACTCACGCTCAGGAGAATGCGAGATGACAATGGGCGATGCGTCAAGCCAGGGCGGCGCACGAAATACTGCTCCCGTAGAGCAAGTCCTCATGTTCCCTTCAGGCACTGCCGCACTTTCTGCCTCTGGTCCCATTCTCCGTGTTTGGGATCTCGTAGCGGGGGGCCGCTGCACTCGAGCCATGTCGAATCATCAAAAGACTATCACGTCGCTGGCTTTCAACAGAGATGCGAGTCGAGTGCTCACGGGCGGCTTGGACCAGATGGTCAAGGTGTACGACGTGAGCACATATCGTGTCGTCCATACAATGCGATATCCTGCACCAATTCTATGCCTAGCTATATCGGTGAGTTTTCTGCGGGCTGCCCATCGTGTTATGCTGACAGTGGCCTGGTTCAGCCCGACGAGACGCATATAGCGGCGGGCATGTCTGATGGCACTCTGTCGGTTCGCAGACGACGACCAAAGGCGTCAGAACCGGGAGCACAGGACCTTTTCTCTATTGCTTCTCTCCGTTCTGGCGCATTCGAGTCTTTCCTCGGGGGGTCTCTTCCCAACCTAGGCGAAGGGCGCATCAAGGAGAAGAAAAAGTCGAGACCAATCGGAGACGTAGATGAGCTGAAGGTGGAGAGCAAGCGGAAGAAGCGCCTTCGGGAATACGACAGACTCCTCAAGAACTTCAAGTACTCAGCAGCCTTGGACTCGGTCCTGCGCAAGGTACGTTGACCATGCCTGCGCCGATGCTGAGACCCTGGACATGTCTGAAACCTCCGTCAGAATGTTACTCCGACGACGACGTTCTCTCTGATACAAGAACTCATGCATCGGGATGGATTAAGAACAGCGCTGGGAGGGCGCGACGACGTCCTCCTGGAACCAGTCCTTCGCCTTTTGCTAAAACACGTCACAGACCCTCGTTTCGGCGAGATGGTTTGTGATGTTGCCAACATCGTGATCGGTAAGTATGGACACTAGAAAGTATTTCTTCCCGTTTGTTGACCAGATCATGTTTACAGAAATGTATACCCCGGTGCTGGGCCAGTCACCACTCATCGACACGCTCTTTTCTCGATTACGAAAGAAAGTGACGGCAGAGCTTCGCTTCCAAAAAGAGCTGGTGAAAGCGAAGGGTGCCCTGGACATGCTGCTCGCCTCCGCCGCTCTCTCTGTCGTATAGTCTTAGTAGACATGCATGGCCAGGTTCATGTGCTGTCTGATGTCAACGCCATATTTGCACTACACGTGTTGTACTCTTAAAAGTCCACATGCATTCAGCAGGCATCCAGGAAGGCGATGAGGTTATGCAAGATTTCGCGCTGCGACGGTGCGCCATCACCTTGACGCTATCGTCCTCATCGACGTTGTCGTGGTAGATCTGGAGGATCTTGACCACATCCTTGAAGGATTGGCTCTTGCGGTCGAGCAGCTTCCGAACGTGCTCCCGAACCTGCAAGGTACGCTACGTCAGCGTCACTTGCGTATCCGTAGAAGGTGAGGAGTGTACCCCATCGTCCTCCATGACAATCCATGCAAGGATGTAGTCGACCGTTTGCAGGGTGAAGAGACCACCATCTAATCGTCGCAGATACCAGAGGTCCTCTATTTCTTCGACATCGTCACCCTCTCCCTCCATCCGCTATGAGGCCCTTCAGATGATGACGACAGAGGAAAATAACAAGGCTTCAAACCTTTTTCTCGTCTGCGATCTCCTTCTCAGTAGCTTTGAGACGAGTATGGGCAGCATCGCGAATTTCGAGAAGCTTTTCGGGCTTCTCGTAGCCATTCTCGACAAACTTCGCCAGGAGGCGTATTCGTGCGGGGAGTCCGAAGCGAGGTTTGACAGCAGGGACGACACGATGCCTAGTGTGTGGGCGGTATCTTCCGATGCCGCGTGCCCCACGTTGGCCTTTTGCTTTTTGGCCGCTTTACCCATGAACGACGAGAACAAGGTCTTAAGACCGAGAGCATCGACGAATGTCTCGCAGGCAGCGGTGCCCGCGGGGCCCGACATCGCATAGTCGAGGACTTTAATTGCCCGTGAACGAGCTTGCATCTTGTCCCTGCAGACTGAATCAATGCAGAGTCGAAAATGAGCAGATTTAAGAAGACATACTTCATAATGAGGACCATCAGATCGACGCCCTCGCTGTTTAACAGTTGCTGCTTGATTTCAGGCTCGCCGAGCGCTGAGCATAGACAGTCAAAGATATTTTCCATGAACTCTGTCTCGTCGGCATCCACGGGATCTTTCTTGCGGTAGCGCTTCAAGAACACGGGTAAACGTACGAATTAGGACGTGTGGAGCTAGACTCACTGAAAGAATCTTGAGGATGCATTCGACACCGTCTTTCTTGCCCAGCTCCAGACGGTTTGTTCGGTTATTCTGTAGCAGGATGGAGAGAATCTCGGCTGCGTAACCCCGGTTCTCATCGTGTTTAGGCGACTCTATCCGCTTGAGCACCCAAGGCAGGATCTTTGTTTTGGACACCAGTTGTGTTGACAGCTCAGCATTGAATCCAAGGATATTCTCGAAAATACCTGTACACGGGTTGAGTAATTGTTGAAGTCGTTTGAGAAAGTACATCTTACCGAGAACGTGGAAGATGCCCTGGCGATCTGACTCTTCTGTCTCATTGAACCGACTCAGGTTGTCGACGAGAAGCTCCAGAATGGAGTTACTCAGCTGCAGCAGACAATAAGCACACAAATAGAGTTGACCTGACTACACTTCACTGACCAGGCTCCCGATTAACTGCTTCAATGCGTCTTCGCGACTGCCCTCTTCGTCCTCATCCTCTTGGTCATTCCCAGCATCTTCATCTGTGAACTCGTGGATAACTTCTACGACGTCGATGACGATGTCCATGTTCTCGTGGCTAAGCAGACCAACGAGACGTTCGATTGCGCCAGAACGCACAATTTCAGGATACGCAAGCACCGGAGACTGCGAAAGGGGAAGTAGAGCCTTGATAGCAAGGTCTAAATCGGCCTCCGATTCGATGAACCTATAGAGGGGGAAACGGAGGGGGAAAACGGATGAGGGGTTGTGAAGGTAGCGTCCTTGTAAACCACGCACTTTGTGGGGTCATCTGGATACTTGGACCGCTGGTCTTGATTTTTGTTTGAGGCTCGCTCGAAACGCGTCAGCAACCTCCGCACGCCGGTTGCAGTCATCTCCTCTAGCTAGCGAGGTCTGTCCTCAGTAATGAGCACAAGACTACGCACGCGCCTTGTGCACTCACGTCCTCTCTCACATCGTCCCCACCTGCTTGGTCGAATATGTTCAGAATGTCCTTCTGTTCCTTTGTCAACCCGCCACCAAAGAATCGTCCTTCGTCGTCCTCTTCTGCAAAGTAGTCCGCATCTCCGCCAGGCGCGAAGTCCATAGCGTCCTGAGTGTCCTCCTCATCCTCCACGGTGGCTCTGTGTTTCCCCTTGTCGCGTGACAATGCGCCATTCTCGGGAGAAGCTGTTGAGAACGAGCTTCCCTCCTCGTCCATCCTCAGACGCTTGAGCATCTCCGGGGTGGGGTTGTCAGGCAGTCGCCGCTTGTTGCCACCAGCTGGTAACTTGGGAACCTGTGGAGAGCTGTTAAGGAGAGCGGGGCAAGGGTCGTAGAAAGACATGCCGACCTTGAAGAGCTTGTCAATATCCATAGTTAAAAAGGAGACGATGGTGAAACAAGCAGGAGCGTGCGACGAGCTGGAGCAAATGCAAGAGCAATGGCGACTTGCTTATGACGCGCGCCGCGAACGGTGCATGCCAGCGTCTCATCAACATTTACAGACACACGAGTGTACGGGGCGACAGACGACCAACATAAACAGGCATGGTCTCATAACATAAGCTCCGATACACAATACACTATTCTACGAGGAAAAGCGGAGATGTCCAACTCAACCCATACACTCGAACCCGAATTCTGCACACCAAACCAGGGGCTTAGTAGGGCTTGTGCCTGTTCTTCTTGAGCTCTTTCTCCAGCTGCTTGGCCTTCCGATGCCCAATCTCAACGGGATTGACAGCGTTATCAGCTTTCTTCAATTTGATAGGGCGGTTACCCACGTATTTGCCTATCGTAAACCGGTTATGAAGAGCACAAAATGCGACCAGCAGAATATAATACACACCGTCCATTTCCTTCCAT
Organism: Ganoderma boninense; assembly: GCA_002900995.3. Lineage (NCBI taxonomy): Eukaryota > Fungi > Basidiomycota > Agaricomycetes > Polyporales > Polyporaceae > Ganoderma > Ganoderma boninense. The sequence goes on from CM035307.1 coordinate 2,020,535, forward strand.
GCTTTGAGGAAGTCTTCAGGATCAGAGAAAGCCACAAAGCCGTATTTCGCCTGTAGCCGGGCGTCAGTGGCAACTAAGTCCCGACACTATGCGGCAAACTCACCTTGTTACTCAGTCTGTCTCGGATGACCCGTGCCTTTTGGAACGAGGCATACTTATTGAACGCATTGGACAACACGTCGTCAGAGACATCGTTACTCAAGTCGCCTACGAACAAACGGAACCAAGCTGGAGAGATGACGCAACCAGTCAGCTATGGCCGACGGGTACATAGTCCAAAGACTACTTACAAGGATTCCAGTCAAGAAGAGTTTGATCCTCCCAGACCTTTCCTCCGCCCTTCCGGAGGACTGTCGTACGTTTGCCGCCTTTGGCCAACTTCCCTCCTGCGCCGCCCCGCTTGTCGACCATGGCACCTGGAACGTACACACTCTGCTGAGCAAGGATTCCGACATCATACTCGTACGCATTGGCAGGTACAGGCGCATTATGTGCAGAGGTCGAGGGGCCAGGGATAGGGTACATGGGCCCTGCGTAGGGTTGGTGGTATGGGTTAACATCGGAGGAGGACGAGGACGAGGCCTGTTGCTGGTATTGGTATTGCTGGTAGTAGTTCTGCGCAGAGTAAGGATCCATATTCTAGGGGGCTCTAGGACGGGAGGTGAGATTGGAGCGGAGGAGGAGACCGAAGTGGCCCAAGCAGATGAGTGTAGCGACTGGAGGGTGTCGCACCGCAAGGAAGGAACATCCGCGCATCCACTGCAGACGCTCGCCTCGGCCCCAGCTCTCAGGACCCCGTAACCGGTACCCACGTGGTCTCTGCGGGGTCCCACCACTCGGGATTCCGCAGTGGACTCTGAGCCAGTGGCATCAACGACCCAACACCCTCCTCAAGACCCCCACTTCAAGGTGTGTACTGTTGCAATGTGTTAAACTTCATCCTAGTGCACATCTTCACCCGCGTATCCGTTGCTGTGGCAAGAAATCATGCCGAATGACGATGGATGCCTGAGCATGGCACTGGATGAACGTTCGGACGCTTACCCTGTACTGCTACCAGATGCCGTTCGTCAAAAAGGTCAAGTCCGACGCATACTTCTCGCGCTTCCAGGTCAAGTACCGTCGCCGGCGTGAGGGCAAGACCGACTACTACGCCCGCAAACGGCTAGTCACTCAGGCGAAGAACAAGTAGTACGTCGGACGGAAATATCTGATGTCTGTGAGTGTATCCTGACAAATCTACAGCAACGCCCCCAAATACCGTCTGGTCGTCCGCTTCACAAACAAGGAGATCATCGTCCAGATTGTCTACGCTCGCCTCCAGGGCGACTTCGTACTCACTGCTGCCCGCTCGAAGGAGCTCCCTCGCTATGGCATCAACCACGGCCTTACCAACTGGACTGCCGGTATGTGTGCTTTAAGGTCTAGACACGTTGGTGTTCTCATTGAGCGGGCATCTCTCAGCCTACGCAACTGGTCTCCTTTGCGCTCGTCGTGCTCTGACGAAGCTTGGTCTTGCCGACAAGTATGAGGGTGTCGCGGAGCCTGACGGTACCCTTACCCTCACTGAGGAGCTTGATGGCGAGGACGACCCGCGTCCGTTCAAGTGCTACCTTGACGTCGGTCTCAAGCGTACATCGACTGGTTCCCGTGTGTTCGGTGCCCTCAAGGGTGCGTCGGACGGCGGCATCTTCATTCCCCACAACGATAAGCGCTTCCCTGGTTACGACCCCGAGTCCAAGGAGCTCGATGCCGAGGTCCTGAAGAAGTACATTTTCGGTGGTCACGTTGCTGAGTATATGGAGTCTCTCGAGGAAGAGGATGACGAGCGGTGCGTGCCTTCAACAGATGTCTCTGAATATGTGCTGATAATGTTACAGCTTCAAGAAGCAGTTCTCGACCTACCTTGCGGACGGCGTCGGCTCCGAGGACATCGAGGAGATCTTCACCAACGCGTACGCGGCCATTCGTGAAGATCCTACCTTCAAGCCCACCGACAAGTCGAAGGACTGGGTTGCCGAGAGCAAAAAGTACAGAACGCCCAAGCTCACCCTGGAGCAGCGCAGGGAGCGCATCCAGGAGAAGATCACGGCGTTCCGCGCCGAGAACGAGGAGTAGATGGTTATTGCCGTTGCTTTCGGGATGTTCTTTCCATGTACCACACCACACCCCCACGTTATCCATGCCCCCAGAGACTAGGCCATGCTGTTACCATGCTATCATCGCATCCCAATGCGAATGTGTTACACATGCATGTGATGCGCCCACTTTCGCAAGTTGTAAGGGTTTGTGTGCTATCGTCCTAACGACGATTCCATGGTATGCCGGACCCACTCAAAGAGGGATAGTTGCCCCCCAGGAAGGTACTTCTCAATATGAGTAGGTCGGTTATCGCGGCCTGACCTAGATGCCCCACACGAGATGGAGTCTCCAGAGAAACTGATTTGGAAGTTCCTGGCAGGTGGTTGTTAGAAGTCAGCGGCAGTTCGAGAGCGGAGGAATCATAACTCACAGTACGCAGCCTTCCCATCTTCCGACACTCCTACCGCTCAACAAGTCCACAAACCAAGACCCGTTGACCCGTTCGCAGAGTTCTGTTCCCATTTCGCATATGTGACTGAGAAGACCTCCACCAATTTCGTCCACAAGGAGTTGGTGAAGTTGAGAGATAGATGCAATGGGCAGCGTGGCTTGCGGTAGATGGACAACGAGGGTCGACGGCGACGCTGCAGTGAAGCGCAGTGTGTGTCTAGGGGTTGGTTAGAGGACGAATAAACATAAACACACGCAAGGTGATAAACACGGACCTGTCGTCCAGCCGGAGCAGGGCATCGCCGCCGAGCGGCTTGGGTTTATCGCTCAACAGAGACGCGATAAGATCCTCGCCACTGTCCGCCACAGGATCGTAGTGGATCTTGGTACATACACCCGCAAGACGTAATGCCGCAACCACTCGATCGATCTCGTCGCGGACGCGTTCCCAAAATTCGCGATATTGCAGTACGTCGATGATTGGTTGTAGAACCGGCGGTAGTTGCGGGCCGGATGTCGTTGCGGTACTTGTTCTGTTCAGCCGGTCGGTTTTCGAGACTCGGTGCGCACGAGACAAGAGGGCATGAAGGAGGGAGTACACGAGGTCGCAGTAAGGGTCGACCTGCCTGTCGTGGTTACGAACATTTTCGCCGTCTACCTATCGGAATTAAGCTCAAGGGGTGTTCTACGAATTGCGAGAAACAGGCCTACCAACTCAAAACGCAACTCGGTGCTTTGTGCAGCGTCGATAATGATGAGGCGTTCCGAGACCTCTGCCGACGCCGTCGGTAAGCTGCCTGCCTCCCTGATCAGCGCTGCGAAGACTTCCTGCTCAACGACTTCCGCTTGGGCGGCCCGTAAAGCGCCGTCCAGCGTGCCGTCTTCTTGATCGGAAAGAAAATTGTATGAAGTTTGTCGAGAACGGTCCGGCGAGACGCGGGTGATCGAGACACGGAGCCGTGTCTTTTGCCGCATCGGAAACTCTATTGAACTCCCGTCTAGAGTCGACATGCGCCCTATTGCACGTCGGCGGAACAATGCGGGTGCTGTGGGAACTCCGTTAACAAGAATAGCTAGCGGGGCGATACGATGGGAGAGTAGCGTACACTCCTCAAGCCCGAAGGAAATAAGAAAGTCCTTGGAGGTCTTGTCCGCGCCTTTTCCGGTAGCCGATCCTAGCGGTAGAGGCGCCGGGATGAGGCCCCAGTTGCCTCGCCGGATCTTGAGAGCGTCCACCCAATATTTTTCACCAGACATGCGGCTCTCTTCCATCTGCTCCGCGGCAGTTTTGAATAGGTCAGCGGCAGATCTGAGCGCCCTATCTTTGCCACCAATAGTCAGCTGGGCGTTGAACGCCTGTACGGAAACTATTGGTGCTGGTTTCGAGACCACTGTGGCGGCGAGCGGGTTGGCTGGGAGAGTGGAAGGTTGGTTAGGGAGGGACGAGGACAGAAGGAGGGTGAGCAGATCTCTTGCTTGGCACATTTCTCCATGCGCGGTGCTGCGTCCGGTCAATTCGATCCATAAAGCCGAAGTACTTAGCAAACTCACAACAATGAACTGGAGAGCTCCACGCGCATCTTGTAGAGCTCCTCGGGCGTCATATGGTGAGACGGGTCTGCAGCCTGTCCCTCGTCTGAAGCATGTCCGCCATCTTTCTCCTCATCTTGACCGCCGCGAGTGGCGCTGTGGGTGTCCTTCTCTGCCTCAAAGAAGTCAAGGCCACGTTCCAAGAATATCCGCCTGAGCTTAGTTCGAACGGCTGCGGTGGGGTCCTCACGACTAACCACACGGTTAAGACACTGGAAAGGCGGAGATGTCGATGTACTCACGGACGATAGATGTGCTGACCCTCGGGCGTGATATCTAACAACTCAAGGATGGGCTCGCCATTGTCATCCCTGTAAGGCCTCTCAAGGGAGAGCTTTAGCTTCTTCCAGGGCGGCTCGTCCATGCTCTGAGGCTAGACTGCTAGTGCGACGGGAAGCGCGGAAGGTAACGTATGGGCGAGGAGGGCGATGATGTCAAAGAACGTCCAGACGGGGGCGATTGATGACTTGAGTGTGAGTCGAATGTATGCGCACGACGATGATTGGAGGTCGGAGGCAAGTTGTTTGGTTGTGTCCGGTGCGTTCCTCGAGTCTCCGCGCCTTGTGTTCCATCACGTGCCGAGCTCCAGGACTCCGACAAACGGTCAAGGCTCAAGTCACTCGCGCCCCTCCCTGCCCCTCCTCACTCCTTGTCCTCTCCCTCCGTCGTCCCCCCTCCTTCCCGCGTCTCGCCGTCCCGCCCCGCGCGCAGGCGTCCCTCGCGCACCCCATGCCCAAGAACCTCCCCGCGATAACCCCCGACACTGGGGGCTTCACTCCCTCCAGACGCAAGTCCGAGGATGAGCTGGATTCCAACCGTGCTTCCAAAAAGCCACGGACGCGCGTCAGGTTAGCTACTCTCAGCGCGAAATCCGATAGCCATTCATCTGGTCGCGCGTGCAGCTACTCTTGCGGCGAGTGCCATCGTCGTAAACAAAAGGTTCCAATCTCGCTCCTATGCTCAGCGGCCGTCCCACTCATTGCATGCCCACCTTAGTGCGACAGACAGATCCCATGTTCACATGTGCGTCCCATCGGCTTCCATTCATGCAGCCATTTTGACGATGCGCGTCAAGTGTATTGCGCGCAAGGTCCCCGAGTTATGCAAATCTTATACACCCGGCAAGACCGATCAAGATATTCATGTTCGCCTCGCCCGACTCGAACAGATTGTCGAAGCCGCGTTACCGCATTATTGGTCACAAGGAAACGGAACTCCCGCCTCTGACGGCAGCGGTCCCCATGATAAACATCGCTCCGTGTCTCCGGCTGACGATGGTAACCGTTCGCCGGTCGAGGACGAGGATCCCAGCGGAGGGTACTTCGAGAGTGGGGGGTGGTACGGCAAGAGCGCTTCCGGCCTTGTAACGGCACCCGCCGTCCTCGAACAGGCAAGTATTTCCCGCCGATGCGATATTATCCCTCGGTGACATGGTTCCCCCCAATGTAGCTGCAAAGCATGGTGCCAAGTCCTGCTCCGGACGGCACCCCAATTGGTGCCTCCCTGACTTCAAACCAGCTGCAATCAGACATCTTCAAGGCCGACCCGAAGCCAACCATCACCTCCATGGAGCCCACCGCCAGTGAACGCTTACAGCGTCTCATGCGAGATTGCGGTTACAGTACGGACCGTCTCGACAACATGTATAGAGAGCTTCCACCCCGGAAGCTCCGGGACGACCTCGTTGATTACTACTTCACCGCCATGTCCGTCCTGGCATTCGCGCTCCCTGACTCGCTTTACTGACCTATGAGTGCTTCAGAAACTGGACTCGTTACCCAATATCGGAGAACGAGTTCCGCGCCTCTTACGTATCGCTTCTAGCCAACGAACAGAACCTGGCTAATCCTAACAATATCCGTTTCCTGCCGTTATTATTCGTCGTGTTGGCGATCGCCATCAGGATGGCACCGGATAGCATAGGTGGTACCGAGCAGACGAGGAGAACTGCAGGCTCACGATATTACTGGGGCTGTACGTCAACCGTTTTGTCATGGTCTGCTGAGACTAACCCCCTATGAAGCGCGTCGTGCATTACTGATCGTCGCAGCCATTCAACCTGATTGCTTCGAGATGGTTCTTACACGAATGCTGGTTCGCATGGTGTCCACTCATTCTCATTTTGGATGCTCTCTCACAAAGACACAGAGTGCTCGGTTCCTCGTCCTGGACCGCAGAATGACGGAGTCCTGGAGTCAACTCGGTGCCGCCGTCAGGACTGCTCAGGCGATAGGTCTACATAGAGACGGCGCGGACATGGTCAGCTGCTCACATTTTGTGCAGAAACTGATCTAACAGCATTTACACCCAGGGAATGGACTCAATCCAGTGCGAAAGGCGTCGCCGCATATGGTCAGTCATGATGGAGCCGTTGTGTGTTCGGTGCTGATTCACAGTTTGTAGGGCGAACTTGTATCATGCCGACCGTTCCATTGCCCTCGTGCTGGGTCGGCCTATTGCTATCCACGATAGCTACACGTCGACCCGGCCGCCTACCAATGCCGACGAACAAACCCCCGGGAGCATGAAATCCAAGGGTGTTCCGCTTTCACAACCTACAAAAGTCACTTTCATAATTCTTAGGCACCAGCTCGCGCACATCATGGGTCGTATGTCCGACTTCTTCCAGAACGTCCACTCACCCAGGCATTACTCGGATGTCCTGGCCCTTGACGACGAACTCCTCAAGTGGAAGAAGGATCTTCCACCATATTACTCCCTCGATCCCGACACCTCGCTCGACCATACGCTCACATACATTCCCCTGCAACGGTTCTTGCTGGTGACCGAGTTTCTCTTTGTCCGTATCTCATTACATCGACCCTACCTTCTGCGCAAACTGGATAGTACCAAGTACTCCCGATCTCGAGACGCCTGTTTCGAGTCTGCTCTCAAAGACCACCAGATCCGCCTGGAGTACATCGCTATGGCCACTCGGCAAGGCCGCGACCCCGTTGCAAGTGCCTACCGAGAGTTCCAGGCGGCAATGATAGCGGGCATTTACTTGGTTATCTATCCGAAGGGGAAGGAAGAGGGCAAGATGCACGATCTTCTTGACTACTTCCTTGCCAGGCACAAGCAGACTGCGGGTCCAGACGAGATTTCTCGTCGGGAAGTCAAGATCATCGAGTTCTTGAAAGCCAAGTCTTCCCAGTCTGCAGGGACTCCAGGCAACACCCCGACTGAACAAGCGATGGCAGTCGACACCCCTGGGGATTTCACCTCAAGCACCACCGCACCTTCCGACTCCCGCGGGTCCGCGATGTCGCGACTATCCCAGTACGCGAACACCAACTTGCCCGTCTTCTCCGGATCCTCCTTCGCGTCTGTCGCATCCGTCCCTCTCTCCTCTCCTAACCAGTCCTTCGCACACCTTTCTCGACCTTCACCCGTCCAGCAGATCAAGCAGCTCCGATCCGAGAGCCAGTCTGCGTCTGGATCCAGGAGCCCGCTTGGTGAAGACGAGACGGCGCAGTCGCTTTTGGACCAGTGGTGCAATATCTTCAGCGGCGGCCCGGCGATCGATGACCAGCCTGGCGGCGCGAGCCTCCCGTGGGCAACGCCCGGCTTGGGCGACCTCAACGGATGGCTGGGCACGAACCACAGTGCCGTGTCGCCGGATATGGGGAGCGATACACTCCCGAGCGTAGACGGGTCTGACTGGAGCTATTGGGAGACCTTGGTCAACCAGATTCGCAGTGGACCGGTTTCGTAGGGACCTTCTGCGCAGGCTACTGCTCTATAGACGGTACGTGTTGTATAGACATCGCTAGACTGGTCACGTACGCCACGATACTAATGTATACTCGCTTGTGTTGTTCTATTACTTATTTGCTTTTGTTACTGGAGACGTGGATATGGGAGATAGAGAGCTTGGTCTACCCGCTACAAACTCGCTATGACCTCATCTATGACCACACATGTAATGCATTCTCTGCTACATAACACCGGTGTAGGCCACGAGTCTACTCACAGTACACCACCACTTCCTTAGCCACCTAATCTGCTCTGCCATACGCAGCCGCTGAACCAACGGTCCACATGCCCCGTGTTCTTGGATACGTGAATATCTGCTGGCTATAGCTATTTCGATTCGAATATTGCTTTAGGTATGTGAATATATCTTCTGCCTGTGTCTCCACATCTTCTGTCTATGTCTCCACAAACAATCGGCTGAATGTCCCACTCGGTTGTGTCTGAACGCCAGGACAATGACGGAGCGTCGACATCACGAAGGTACCAACGAGGTTGATACAAGGCGCGAGCCTCCCCTGCCAACGATCTCGCGCCTCGAGACTGCTGTCCATGCGGCGTATGCGGAGGCCGACCAGACCAGGATTCTGTCTTGGAACGTCGAAACACCGGTGCCTTTCCTTCGGCTTTCGGGCAGCAAGGCCCGCGTCGCCGCAAATACGGCTCCAACCACCATTCCTGGCTCTGATCCTGCCCTTCTCCGGGATCTCATTCGACGACATGGCTTCCCCGACTTTGTCTGCTTACAGGAGGTACGCGCCCGGCACACGGACAAGGAGTGGATCACAGCCCTCCGCGCCGCCGCGAATCCCAGCGCAGAGCCGTTTAAGTCCGTCCTGGCGACCGATCGCGGGACTGCAGGTGGTGGTGCCGGTACCGTCCCTGAAGACGATGGTCCCCGGTACACAATGCACCACTCCTTGAACCGCTCCACCCGCGGCCAGCGGCACTTCGGCGTTGCGACGTTCGTGCGCGAGCCCAGCGCGGTCGCACACGTCCGCGAGGTCGGCTGGGACGCGGAGAGCCGCGTGCTCGTCTGCGAGATGCAAGGCGGATGGGCGCTTGTAAACGTCTACGGGTTGAACGGAAGCGAATTCATGTGGCGGGACCCGCTGGGCCAGGCGGCGGCGAAGACTCGGAACGAGCGGAAGCGCGAGTTCAACCAGCTGCTCATGCAAGAGTGCATCGGGTTGCAGCGGCAGGGACTGCGCGTCGTGCTCGTCGGGGACTTCAACATTTCGCTGGGAGAACAGGACTGCCACCCGCGGCTGCGGACGGAGTATCCGCACGGGCTCGCGCGGGCGGAGTTCACGGAGTTGTTCGTGCCCGGAGTAGGCGTGGCCGATGTGTTCCGGGAGAAGTACCCGGACAGGCGGGCGTACAGCTGGTTTGCGAAGGGGAAGCCGCAGGGCGCTGATTGCGCGAGGGTGGATTATGCTCTAGTGGAGAGGAGTCTGGCGGGCCACTTTGTGGATATCACTTACCTGGAAGATCCTAAGGAGAGGGCACATAGCGACCACGCGCCGTTCTTGCTGACGATGAAAGACATGGATGCATTGGATGCGACATCGCAAGGTGCACAGGCTCTCGAGCCATCGATAAACCGAGGACAACCTAGTGAGCCCCAGACCTCGTTCATTTGCCAGGAATAGGCAGCTGACAATGCTACAACAACATAGCGGCCAAGAACCAGTAAAGCGAAGCGGCTCCCTGCCACCTCCGATCCTCTCTGGTGTAGCTTGCGCTGGCAAACTTCACGGCGTTATCCGTGTTGGAGATACCGGGACCCATTTGCGAGCACGAAGCGGAACTGTTAGGAGCGCTTGCCGAGAGCGAAGCAGGTTGCGCATGAGCGGGGCGGGCGGTCTCCGGGAAGCTGATCGTCGGGAACAAGGCTTCAGATACGCTGCCAGCGGGGTTACCCGTAAGTTGCCGGGAGGATGCAGACGCGAGACCTGGAGATGAAGAGAGAGAAGAGGGTTCGGGTTCGGTCGGGGATGCGTCGACGTTGTGCCGGTGAATCCCATTTTGCGAGTCGGCGTTGGTCGGAGTACCATCGTCTCCGCTTTCCGGCTCATCGGAATCGTCACCAGAGCCATCGCCATCGCCGTCGCCGTCATCGGGATCGTCATCGCTTTGATCCTGCTGTGAGGGGGCGTCGGACAAGGCCTGTTGGGAGACGGAAACTCGGTTGGCTTCGATAGCAACGCGACCTTCACCCCAAGGTATAGGATCGCCGTTGGGTTGTGTTGCATATTCCGGCTTGTCGCTGTCACCAGACGCCGAGGTAATCTACGGTAACCAGCATTGATGTATATCGTTCAAACCGAGCGGAAGGGTGTTCATACCGTGAAACGGGTTGTCCATTGGGAGTCTTGCATGTCACCTCGGTTTGTGAACTGGACGGCATAAGCTGCTCGCACCAAGGTCGTGACGAGGGCGAGCACAAACCTGGTAGAAATAAATGGAAGAATATGGGTCGACCTCGGGACAAGTCCAGTTGTACGGCGAGAGCGTCTGATCGGTACCGTCCAAACCGGAGACGACAGTGGAAAGGCGGGACATATTGTCATTGGAGCCTGACATGAGATCTGAAAAGGAGTGAATGTGAGGTGTGGAGAATGGGGTCAAAGCGTAGGAAGACATACAGATCGAGACATCCGTCCACTTTCCACCGGGAGTGTCAGGATTCCACTCAATCGTGCAGGAAGAGCCAGCTGCGAAGGTGTCTCCAGGACCAGGGGCAGTCGGTGTGAATGTAGCGAACGCGAACGTGGAGAGAAGCAGCAGCACAAAGGAATACATGTCGCAAAATCAGGATAGCGTGCAAGTCCTGAGGCAGACACAGGAGGCAGAAACGACGGTGAGTGATACTCGACCAGCGAGGAATTCGAGACTCGGATGGCAAAATAGACATGGAGAGACTCGCGGCAGACTTATGCAGGGGGCTGCGTGTCAGCCAGCACATTGAGAAGCAGCCCAGAGGGGCGGTCGTAGTCGGGATAACAAGGGTCTGCTTGGGGGTCTGATACAGTCCCTCACTGACAACTGTGCAGTCCTCGCCTGAAAACGCGGGGCTCACGGGAGGCGGCAGTGGGCACCCAAAGTCACATGCACCGCGTTCAGCGGGCGCTAATAGTCCTTGCCCGCAGTGTGGCCAAGAGCCACACTCCACCTCGTCCTCCACTCCATCCTCCTCTCACCACAAGCTATGCAGACAATCAATCGTTTCCTATACGGCCCCACTGCAGAAGAGAAGGTCCGCGCATGGCAAGGAAAGCTGCGCGCCGAACAGCGCGCCCTCGACCGAGAGATGAGGCAGGTTCGGAGCAATCGTTTACGTCTGGGGCTGTGGCTTACCGTCCAGGTTGCCCACCGTCTAGCTTGATACTGCGACAAAGAAGGCACAACAAACAGTGAAGCAGCTTGCGAAGAAGGGCGACACCAAGTCTGCCAGGATCATGGCGAGAGAAGTGGTCAGGAGCCGCAAGCAGATGGACCGCCTTTCGGTCAGCAAGGCTAGACTGGGGTCAATCGGCAACCAGCTCCAGCAGCAACTGGGTGCGCAATGTGTTCATCTCTTCTAGACATCCCCTCACAGTCGTCACGTAGCTATGGCCAAAGTGACAGGCTCGCTACAGAAGTCAACGGAGATCATGAAGCTCTCGAATTCGCTCGTCAAGTTGCCCCAGATTAGCCAGACAATGAGGGAGATGAGCATGGAGATGACCAAAGTAAGTTCTCCAGTGTCCCGTTTCCTACCTCTCCATAACCGGGGATGGCGTAGGCGGGGATTATGGAAGAGATGCTTGAGGACACGCTTCAAATGGAAGATGACGAGGAATTGGAGGAGGAAGCCGATGCCGAGGTCGACAAGGTACTTTACGACCTGACAGAAGGCAAGCTGGGGCAGGCTGGGACGGTCAAGGACGAGCTTCCGGTATGTGATTCGTTGTGGCGCCCGGCTTGCATTGATTCTAGATTGTGCAGTCGTTGCAGGACAAGGTGGAGGACGAAGAGACGGAGAGGGCGATGGAGCAGTACCGGCAGCAGCTGAATGGACTGCTGAGTGGCTGATACCCGATGGTCCTGTTCACTGTCTTACTTTCACGTTCCCATGTTGTGTATATTTGCTGTACTTGCATCTTACTTGGATCTCGGCCGAGGCACCCGCTTCAGACTGTCTCGGACTCTAGACTAGGCCCTCGACGGTCTCCGTGAGGCGGCGCGGGCAGCGTCAGTGTTGCAGTGGGCGGAGAACGTCGGCGCGGAGACGCATCGGGGGAAGCAACCGAAAGCTGATCACAGCCACGTGGAAATACATCATCTCACGTGGGCCGCCATGATTTCGTCCCCGTTCGGGTTTCGGTGTTACCACCTCTTCTCTCTCGTCCCCCGCCTCTTGCAAAAATGCTTGCATCTCGTACCTTCGTCGGCAGTGCGCGGGTCGCAGTGAACGGCCGTCAGGTGAATATCCCAGCGTAGTCACGGAGTTCGCAGACTGACTTGGCAAATAGGCCTTGCGTCGTTACGCTTCTGCCGCACCAACTGCCGCCTTTGCTGGTCAGAAAGGCACGAACGTACGTCTTGTCTTTCTCCTGCAGAGCACGGAAAATTGAGTGGGAGTGGTGGAATAGGGCAAATACACGGTTACTTTGATTCCCGGCGACGGTGAGCACATTTTCAGTCTGCTACGAGGTATGACGCGACGGTCCGCCCAGGAATCGGTCCCGAGATCAGCGACTCCGTCAAGAACATCTACTCTGCTGCCAACGTACAGAACAATCCACACACACGAGTTGAACGCCTGCTTACATTCAAATAGGTCCCCATTCAATGGGAAGAGGTTGATGTCACTCCCATCTTGAAAGGCGGCAAGACGGTCATTCCTGACGCTGCCATAGCGTCGGTAAAGAAGAACACTGTTGCGTTGAAGGGTGCGTCTCTTTTTTATGCAAGGCCTCTTCTTGCACTCATACCACGCACAATCAGGTCCTCTTGCTACCCCCAGTCTGTATCTCCGCTATATGTTTGTTTGGGGCCCGCGTTGACAATTAACTACAGTTGGCAAGGGCCACGTTTCTCTGAACCTCACGCTTCGTAGGACCTTCAACCTCTTCGCCAACGTCCGTCCTTGTATTTCCATCAAAGGCTTCAAGACACCTTATGAGGACGTTAACACCGTTCTCATCCGGGAGAATACCGAGGGAGAATACTCTGGTATCGAGCATGAGGTATGCGCATGTGTGGCATTGCCGACTGCGTTTCACTAATATCCTTCGTAGGTCGTCGACGGCGTTGTTCAGTCCATCAAGCTCATCACTTGGGATGCTTCTGAGCGTGTTGCGCGTTACGCGTTCCACTACGCGCAGGCTCACGGCCGCAAGCGCGTAACTGCCGTGCACAAGGCGAACATCATGTAATTTTCTCAAGCTTACCTCGCAAACATGCCGAGCTGACATGACACTTACCTGTAGGAAAATGTCTGACGGCATGTTCCTGTCTGCGTGCCGTCAGGTAGCGAAGGAGTTCCCGGGAATCAGCTATGATGAGGACCTCTTAGATCGTGTTTGCCTGCAGGTATGCCTTGCTTCCGATTATGTGCGGCGTGTGGCTCATAGGCGTGCACTAGATTGTCCAGAACCCACGGCCATACTCGGACCGCGTCATGGTCATGCCTAACCTCTACGGTGATATCCTTTCCGATATGTGTGCGGGTCTCATTGGTGGCCTGGGTTTGACGCCGTCGGGCAACATTGGACGTGTACGTGCACTTATATTCCAAATGCCGGCGAGACGGCACTGACATATATGCTGCGCGCAGGACGCCTCCATCTTCGAGGCTGTCCACGGTTCGGCCCCAGACATTGCAGGTGCGCGGGAATCCGTGACGAACTCGGAAGCATCTAATCAGTTTATTTTCTACACCTCCAGGCAAGGGCTTGGCGAACCCGACGGCGCTTCTTCTGTCGTCTCTGATGATGCTCAGGTGAGCTGCATCGTGTCCTCAAGCGAGGTGAAGGGAAGTAAAACTTTGGAACAGGCACATGAACCTCAACGAGTACGCGGACAAGATCGAGAGCGCAGCGCTCACAGTACGTTTTGCGAGTTTGTGTGGTTGACAGCTGGGGTCGCTGATCGCATGTGCATTGCAGACCATTGCCGAGGGCAAGTCGATCACTGGTGACCTTGGCGGCAAGGCTTCGACGAAGGAGTACACAGGTGCCATCATCGAGAAGTTGGGCAAGGCATAATAGAGTTGCTACTACTACTATTCTAGAACGCTTGCGTAGAATACTGTACTGTGCTGCTGCAACCTTAGTATGAATCCCTGCGTGGCGCACGATGTTGCGGGCATGGGCGTGCCAGGGGCAGGTCCTGAGTTTATTGTTAGGACTCGGGAGTGGGCGTATGTCGTAAGGAGCAGCAAAGTCGCGCCAGGCCACTCCGCAGAGCGGGGCATATCAGTGACTAAGGAGCGTGGGAAAGGAGTATAGCCGCCTCATCCGGGCTTATAGCTCTCCTCGACGATTCCTCCCTCTCTCGCGACGATAAACAATCCCCTTCCACGCCTACCGAGGCAACCACTCCCATAAACCCCCACTCGCCCTACAGGGCAAAGCCTACGTTTACGACTTAACACCCAACTTTGTGTACGCACCCCCTTTTGTGTCTGCCCGCTCTCACAGTGCTTACTCCGTCACCAGTCTTCGTCACCTTTCGTCTATTCCCAGGAAAACATCAGAACCCGAAAAACATTGCATAATATCTGAAAAGCCCCACACAACGCGAACATCACGTTACGAACGATATGACCGACGAAATCACGCCCCAGTCGCAGCAAACGCTGCCCAAGAAGGACGACAAGAAACAGCAGCCTTCTAACGGCTCTGTCCCACAGGGTGGTAACAGACAAGCCCCCAAGAAGAACGGCCCTGGCTCACGCTCGACCTCCATCAGCGCGGGTGCAGGCAACCCCCGGCCGTCCTCCCGATCGAGCAACCGCTCGACCAGCAGGAAACCCAGCAATGCACAGACCGCCGCGGACTCTGGCTCCGAGTCTGCTAACGCCCGCAAGAACAACAACAACGGCGATGGCAGGCAGCGCGGCAAGTCCCAGACCGGCCGTGGTGGAGGACAGCAGGGCGGAGGCCACAAGAAGGGCCCATCCACCGCACAGGGGAACCGCGGCCCAGGTAGGAGCAATCAACCCAAGCAGCCCTCCCCAGCTCCGCCTACGGCGAGCGAGGGCAGCGACGCGCTTTCATCACTCCAGCGCGTTATCGCGGACCTCAAGACCACCTCCCCTCCTAACCCACAGGGCAACCCCCAGTCGCTCGCCGCGGCGTCGACGCTGCCCGCAAACGCCCCAGTGTTTCAGCCAGGGGCGATGGCATTCCCGAGCTCTGCTCCTGAGCCCCCTCCGCGTCATCGGAAGGCCGCCTCGTTGGGCGCGTCGTCTCTCGGCGTCTCCATGGGCTACTCCCCCAACCTCGGTTCCATGATGGAAGACGTCGAGGACGGCCAGGGGACCCCTATTATCGAGGAGGGCGAGATCCCAGAGAACGCCTACCAGACCGGCCATCAGCGCCGCTCGCTGTCGCAGAGCTTCAACCCGCCCCGATTCCAGGCGCTCGCCGCGCAGCAGCAGCAAGAGCAGGGAGAGGTCCTTGGTCCGACCGGCCGCCCGCAGCTTGCGCCGGGCTTCATGTTTGGTGCGCGCAGGCGTCCCAGCTCAAACCTCTCCATGGGCCCTCCGATCAATGAGGAGGACGTCGGGTTTCAGTTCCCGCAGCAGAGCCAGCACGGCAACTTTGGCGGCCTCGACGATGGCCACAGGAAGCCTGATGAGCGTGGAGATATTTCTGGCATCATGGCGGAGCAGGTGAGTTCTCGTACCTGTCATGTGTCCTCTGCGTGCGTGCCGACTCGTCTGGGGAGCAGATCGCTATACAAAATCAAATCGAGGCGTTGCAGCAACAACAGCAGGCTCTCTACCAGCAACAGCTGGCTTCGAACCAGGTGCTTTCCTTCCAGACGGCCGGTCTTGCGCCTGGTCGCAATGTCCACCGCCGCGTGCACAGCACGGCCGTCCCGTCGATGAATATGGGCCTGAGCGGCTTTGGTGGCCCTCAGACTGCTATGGGCCAATTCGGTAGTCTTGGCGGCCTAGGAATGGGCCTCGACGGGCAACCCTCGTCTGTTCCCCGCGGACACGGCAGGCGTCACAGCGTGAATGTCCTCAACAAGACCAGCGGCCAGCCCAGCTTGGCTTCCCTTGGTTTCTCGCACAGTGCCGACGGCTTCGATGACGGCTTCGCGCCGCCTGCTGGTCTCGGTGGTTCCGGCCACTCTCGCTCCGACTCTAGCTGGCGGATCAGTGAGTTAATCGAACGTGATACGTGTAGACATGACACTCAAGGATTTGTAGATGGCGGCCTCAACAACCTGCAGGGTGGCAACTTCGCGGCCGACCTTGCCCAAGCTCAGGCTCAACTCCAGAGCTTGCAGCAGTTCCGCGCTGCTGCGGGTGGCCACCACCAGAAGGCGATGTCGTTCAGTTTCCCGAACATGCTCCCGAACATGATGGCTGCAAACATGATGGGTCTTGGTCTTGGTGGCATCAACCTGCTCCAGCAGCAGCAGCAACAATTCCAGTCGCAGCTTCAACAGCAATCTAACCAACCGCAGCGCAAGTCGCTTTTCGCTCCTTATCTTCCTCAGGCTTCGCTCCCGCCGCTCCTTGCGGCCGGCAAGCTTGTTGTAGGTATTCTACGAGTCAACAAACGTAATCGCTCGGACGCCTACGTCGCGACGGAAGTGCTCGACGCCGATATCTACATATGTGGTTCCAAGGACCGTAACCGCGCTCTCGAAGGCGATATCGTCGCGGTTGAACTCCTTGACGTGGACGAGGTTTGGGGAACTAAGAAGGAGAAGGAAGAGAAGAAGCGCAAGAAAGAGGAGAACTCTGCGTACGACCTCAGGAACGCGGCTGGGCGTAAGAACGACAAGAAGAAGGATGACGTCGAGGTCGAAGGCCAGGGTCTGATGCTCTTCGAGGACGAGGAGTATGTGCGAATGATATGTTCCTGGGGATGATGGTCTGACGATTATGTGTAGGGTGACTGATGAGGTGAAGCCTCAGTTTGCTGGCCATGTCGTTGCCGTCGTTGAGCGCATGCCCGGACAACTGTTCTCTGGAACGCTGGGTCTGCTTCGTCCGTCGTCGGCAGCGACCAAGGAGAAGCAGGAGGCCGAGCGTCGTGAAAGGGAGGGCGACAAAGGCGACGAGCCTCGCCGCCCCATCGAGCGTCCCAAGATCGTCTGGTTCAAGCCGACCGACAAGCGTGTTCCCCTCATTGCTATCCCCACCGAGCAGGCACCTCCTGACTTCGTCCAGAACTCGGAGGCGTACGCCAACAAGCTATTCGTCGCCTGCATCAAGCGTCACGTACGTGCAATCCACAATCATTCTACGTCCCGTTTACCTCATGTCTCGTTTGCAGCCTATCTCCTCCCTCCATCCCTTCGGTACCCTTGTCGAGGAGCTCGGTCCGATTGGTGACATCGAGGTCGAGACCAGTGCGCTTCTCAAGGACTGCAACTTCCCCACGGAAGAGTTCAGCGATAATGTTATCAAGTGCTTGCCTCCCACCCCATGGTCGTGAGTCCAATATCGTGAGATTTTGATCTTCAAATTCGCTAACGACTCTATTAGTATCCCTGAACGCGAACTCGACGTCCGCAAGGACCTCCGCAGTGAGCGTGTCTTTACCATTGACCCGGAAGACGCCAAGGACTTGGATGATGCTGTCTCCATCAAGGTCAACGAGGATGGCACATACGACGTCGGTGTGCACATCGCCGACGTCTCGTTCTTTGTCAAGCCCAACACGGCCCTCGACCGCGATGCCAGGAAGAGGGCGACAAGCGTTTACCTCGTGCAGCGCGCGGTGCCGATGCTCCCACCGACCTTGAGCGAACAAGTTTGCAGTCTTCTTCCCGGTCAGGAGCGCCTGGCGTTCTCTGTCATCTTTACCATGACCAAAGACGCCAAGGTTGCCAAGAAGTGGTTTGGCAGGACGATCATCAAGTAAGTACTCACGTCTTGGTGGTCTATTTGCGGTTCACTTGACACAACTGTTGCAGGTCTGCTGCGAAACTCTCTTATGCCAACGCTCGGGATGTTCTTGATGGCAAGATCCTCGGAGACGTGCCTGTCGATCCAGAGCACAGTGCTGAGGGTATCGCTCATGACATCAAGGTCCTCAACGACCTCGCCAAGCAGCTCCGGGAGCGCCGCTTCCAGGCTGGTTGTGTCAAGACCCACTCTCTTCGTCTTTCGTTCACGCTGGATGAGAGTGGCTTGCCCGCCGACTGCGGCCAGTACCAGAGGACTGAGGCCCACGAATTGATTGAGGAGGTAAGGATCCCTTCCTGGACTGTTATGTATCAGCGTTTAACAAATGAATTTGGGCAGTTTATGCTCCTTACCAACATCGCGGTTGCCCAGCAAGTCGCAGTTCACTTTTCTGAACAAGCTATGCTCCGCAGGCACGATAGCCCGATCGACCGTCGTCTTGTGAGTTATTTATGTTTTTATTATGTGGATGTCGATTGAGCGAGTTTGCAGAATGCCTTTGTCGACCGCGCTGCACGCCTTGGATATAAGGTGGACATATCGTCCGTGGCCGCACTCATGAAGTCGCTCGCGGCCGTCGAGGACCCTACTGCTCGCACCCTTTTGGAACTCCTTCTGCAGAAGGCCTCACCTCGTGCCAAGTACTTCTGCGCCGGCATGCTTGACATCGCCAAGTATGGGCACTACGCCCTCAACGTCCCGCTCTACTCCCACTTTACCTCCCCTATCCGTCGCTACGCCGATATATTGGTTCATCGCCAGCTGGACGCCATCCTCCAGGGCGGTACGGAACCTAAATTCAACATGGATCGTGACGCAGTCGCGAAGATTGCGCAACAGTGCAACATCAAGAGGGATTCGGCTAAGCTTGCCCAGGAGCAGTCTGCGCATTTGTATCTCTGCGTGCTCATCTCCGACTTGACTCAACGCTACGGCCCAGTCATCCGTCAGGCGAAGGTCATCGGCGTCCTGGAAGCTGCTTTCGACGTCCTCGTGCCTGAGTTCGGTATCGAGAAGCGTGTCCACGTTGACCAGATGCCTATTGATGTGAGTGCATTTCTGGCGTCCACATACGATTTGCATTGACAGCTGCATTCATTTCACAGAACCATGTCTACGATGAACACACCCACGCGCTCCAGATTTATTGGTCGACGCGCGACGTGATCACCTGGCTGGCGGAGAACAGCGACGACGAGCATCTCAAGAAGGTGAAGCAGAACGCTGAGCAGCATGCTGTCAAGATGGAGGTTGCTTCTCGCTCCGTCCATGACGAGCACGCTCTCTTCGATGAAGACGACAACGATGACGACGAGATTGTCCTCGGACGTTCCACCGACCAGTCTGACGACGTCGGGACCTCCACGCAGCGTCACCTGTCGAAGCAGAAGCTCCCGCCGACTTTCGAGGGCTTGAAGACCCTCCCCTCGGGCCACAAGATCCAGGAGATTCGCGAGCTCATGACTGTCCCGGTCATTGTCACCGCCGACCTCACCAAGAGCCCTCCTGTCATCAAGGTCTACAGCGTTAACCCTTACGCCCAGGAAGAGAGGAGGACCGCGTGAACGATGTGCCTCACTCTTCGCCTTTGATGCCGTTTCAAATGTCACTGCAAGGGGGGTTCTTGTACGATATCAGTTGGAGTAGCTATGCGTCTCGCCTTCTCTACCCTCTCGCCTTCTCTACCCCCGTCCTTTCGCCGTCGCGTTCCTGTACTATGTTGTATTCCATCCATTCGCCACCTGTGCTTCTACCTTTGCCTGTACTGGAGTCTGTTTAGCTTACTGCGTCGCCTCGCCTCTGTTTCGTCCTTTGGCTACAGCTGCTGTGCCTGTGACTGTAGTGTTTTTGCTCGTGGATCGTTCTAATGTGAATGCTGTTGACCTACAACACCTTTAGCGTGAACAAGCAAGTATCCAATCATCTCAAGTTGGACGCATGCATTCATGTAGCGACACTGTCTTATGAGTGTATGCATATCCTATCGAAGAGTCCCGTGGGTTGCGCTGATGGAAAAAGTGTCTTCCTGTGGTAGTAAATAAGGTGAACACGAAATCATCCATCTACATTGTTTTAAATATTTACATATATCTTAGTGTAGCCTCACGGTATCCACGAGGTTCCGAAGCTCAGAAGAAGAATTGGGCTCGCGCTTCAGATCGCTCAGCCAAAGCTCCTGAACCGGAGAAGGAGTTTCAGAGTCATCCCATGTCGGTGTTCCCTCCTGCAGATGGGCGACTGCAAATGAGTTATGAGCGGCTGAAGGAGCGCCATAGTGGGAGTGTGGATAGAAACATACCCAAGGCAGCCCGTGCTGTATGCGCATGGGCCGGACAGGAGCTAGACACGCAGTCTGTCTGCGATCACAAGCCTTGCAGGAAGGCGGACAGCCCCGCGTTCTGACAATCTCCTTCGCGCTTCTCTTGTGCTTGACGCTCGCGGTTCCTCGCAAGCATGTTTTGTAGACCCGACTTCTTCTTCTGACGAGCCTTTGCCTTTGCATGGGCTTGCGCAGATGAAACCTCCTGTTTGGGGGCCCGAGGAGTGGTGGAAGCCGACAATGTAGTGGGCGAAGTGGAGAAGGATCCGGTAACGGAGCCTGGTCGAGATGATGTCGGCGTCGATGAAGATGCCATCTGTTGGGAAAGGCATGGGCTGGCAGATATCGGTCTCAATGAGCTCGACTCAGCGGGCAGCGAAGGTGTCGCAACGTTTGAATCGTGAGGCTGCTCATGATGGGTGTTGGGCTTGCATCGCAAACGATCCCTGACCTTCGGAAAGGCGGGCGGACAGACCGCACCTAATGGGACATCCTCATCGTGGCCGCAGCTCCGGCAGGACCTCCGCAGCGCGCGTACCGTCGCAGGGTCGTGGGTGTTCTTTTTACGTCGTTTGTGGCGGACGGATCGCGTTTGGCTGTTGTCGGGAGTGAGAGGGAAGCCACATTTGACGCAGTGGGTGCCGGAAAAAAGCAGATCCGAGGGGTGGAGGAGGCGAGCACGCGTTGCGTGGAAGGCAGCTAAGGACGAGGGTAGGACGTAGGGGATCGCGCGGCGGAAGTTGGCGGAGGCCGGGGGAGGTGCGGCGGGGGGCTGCATCGCGACCTCGGCTCGAGGAGGCCAAGCACGACACAATAAAAGCATTGTCCCGATATGGCAGTCGGCTGGTGGGCGGAGGCGCCGTCGCGCGCAGGAAGCATTGTTGTCTTCTGCCAATTGTCCCTGTCCTCGCGCTCAAATGCCCATTCCAATGGCCCGCTCCGCCGTCCTCACCTTCTCCTTCTCTCCCTCAGCCTCCCACCATCGTCCCCCTCGCTCAGCGCTTGCGCTCGCCGCCCGCCCTGAACGATGCTCACTTCCTCCCGCGCCCACCACTCTCGCCAACAACCCTCCATCTCAAAGCCCATGCCTGTCTCCCAGGTCTCTCCCACCATGCGCCCAGTGTCCCCGCCGACAAGCCCCAGTAACAAGGGCAAGTCGCGACGGCCCTCCGTCTCCAGTCCCATAACATGGCTCTCGCGTGCCTCCTCATCGGCCTCCATCCAGTCTGCCACGCCCTACGCGCCCTCGCGCCCCGTGCGCATCTCTGAGCCACGCTTTGCCAACCCCGTCGAGGCATTGGCTGTCTCCCGAAGCGGGGTCCTCGGTGCAGGCGCTACCGTCGTCCGCACTCCCCAAGAAGCTCTCGCTGGCCCGAGGGCCTCCACCTCGTCCCCCGATCTCCTGTCGCGCGTTCGAAGCCCATCTCCTGTCCAAGAATATGACGAGGAATCTGACACGCCTGGCAGTCCCCCACTTCCCCCGATCCCTGACAACGCCTCGGAGTATATAGAGGAAGACGCGTCGCAGCATACTTATGTCGAGGACTCAGAGACCGTCGACAGCCACCCATCACCACTGTCTGTCACTGTCCATCCCCCACCTCCCAACCGCCCACCTCCGTCCTTACCGCATGCCCCGGACATGCCCTCCGACATTCCCCCCGCGAGGCCGACGTCTCCGCTGCGACCACACAAGGCAAATTCGCCCTTGGATTGTTTCCCGGTTGTTCCTCCTCTCCCCGCTGCCGCGATCCAAACACCTCCCCAGCCGCCTTTCAGCGCTGTTCTTGTGTCCATCGCGCCGAGTACCTTGGAGCCCTCCAGGATCATTGTGTCACTAGAGACGAGTACAGCAACCCACAAGGCTATGATGTCCACTTTGACATCGCGACCGTCCCATCTCACCTCGTACCTGCTTGGTCTGCTCCCATCCTCTGATTCCGACGCCCAGTCAGTGTACTCGACCACGAGCGATGTCGATGGTTCCTTCAACTCTATATTCCATCACCATCTTGCCACGTCCGGTGTTCTCCAAGCTTCGACAAATCTTCACATCTTCCTCGATAGGCCCAGTGCTCCGTAAGTAGAGGTGCCTCTTGACAGTTCTGATCAAACAGACTTACCGCATCTACATATTAGGTATACGCACGTCCTTGCATACCTTAGGTCACTGTCCTCGCCAGATCATCCAGCGACACTCCCACACGCTGTCCGTCTGAACGGCTCTCCCGGTCGCCTCGAAGCGCTTCTCGAGCTTCGAGACGAGGCGTCGTACCTCGGACTGGAGGAGCTCCACGCGCTCTGCGTGGACGAGCTTAGGCATAGGCAGCCGTGCCCCAATCTCGGCGGGCTGGGTCTGCATATGCGTGGGTTCAGCAACGCGAGCACCAAGAGCTTGCACACCCTTCGCGAGACGTCCGAGCTTGTTGAACCCGGTCAGCGGCACTCCGGTCACTCTGTCGACTCGGGCTTCGGAAGCAATGGTGCCGGGCCCAGGAAGAGCGGCGCAAGTGGGGACTCGCTCGACGCTCCCTGGCCCTCGCCACCTTCTTTGAAGCAGCGGCTTGTGCCGAAAGAAGGGACCCCGAAGAAGGACGGGAACGCGACAACGATGACAACGAGCAAAGCCAGGCCGACCGGCAATTGGATATAGTTTGACCGTGCTGTCAGGACGGCTGGTCGACGTCGCGATTTCTGGCTTCGTGTGTGTATAATTATTTGCTCTCGTCTTCGTGGGTTCGGTGTCCCGGCGTTCCCAACCCCTCATGACTCTGTTGCTCTTCTATTTGACACGTATGTTACCCCTCATCGCGATCCTTGCATACCACTGTAATGTATCACCCCGTGCACGCTCGTTACCTTAGTTCACTGCTACCATACCACCACACTACCACACTCTCCTTTTTGCCGAGTCATACCTGTAGTCTGTATGGTGCATGTAGCATCACACACACGCCAATACACCATTGTTACTAAAAATTATCCACGGGTATGAGGCCGATGAATGATACAGTGGCTCCGATGAGAGAAATCAAGCGGGATCTGTAATGAGCATTGAGGCTGTAGTATATTCAAAGAGCACGAGATGTGGACCGAAATCCAACAGAAAAGGCCTTATGCGCTACGAACAGGGTTGGAACGAGTTGGCATGAGGATACTTCGTTGTGTGGCAGCAGTTTCCGCAGCAGAACAGTGGGCTATCTTGGGAGCCCACAGGTCATAAAGATCCTTGTCGACAGGGTCGAAACACGTAAAGAGGGTAGGGTCGGCGCGGATGATCACCTTCCGCGCTGGGGTCCCCATGCCCGAGGAAGGCTGAGAGGCTACTCCGCGGTACGGTGGGCGGTCAAAGATCCGCGAGACACTCGGACTGGAGACGGTGGTGGACGTTGGTGATGCGTCGCCGTCCGGTGAGCGATTCTGTAGATTTCGGTGAGCATTGGGTGTCCTGCGCCGTGCGTGGATACAGAGAGCGCGGGAGGACGCACCCCATTGCCAGGGCGCGTGGCGCTGCGGCTACGCAGGCCACTGTCGGGGGTTAGAGGTTCCCCGGCTGCAGGTGGTCAATACAGAAGCACAGGTCTAGTTTATACAGCACTATCGACTCACGCTGGGAGCCAAAAGGTGGGGTGGAGAAGCGGGCGGAGGAGGCCATGGCACACACTGACAGCAGATTGAAGGCGGCCGCGCTTCAAACGCGTTCCGTGACTGTGACCCTGTTGTGACTGACGCGAGTGCAGTGTCACAGCGCGAGCGTCACACTGCAGGAGTGGCGAAGCTGCGTTGGGCTGAAGCATGGAGCGGCGCCGATAATGGAATATCTCTTCGACTTTGACCGCCACCATGAACATCTTCAGGAGCCGTACGTTCAGCAGCAGCATATCGCATTTAACTGACGTCCGACCCGTACTCGTGCAGTTCTAGGCAAAGTTTGGCGTGCGTCCACCCCTAAGCTCTAGCAGGAGAGGCTCCAATGGTTCTCACTGTACTATCGCAGACGATCCTAACGCGGCGGAGGTCGTCAAGATCTCGGAGGGCCAGCTCTTCCTCGTCCGCTCCGAGACTGTGCGCGGAGGGCGCGAGTGCATGTGCGTGATCTCATCTCAGTCGCGCTTCTCTAGCATCCTCACCTCTGTCTGATATCAGATACAATGACGCCATGGCTACAATCCGGAGGGTCCCCTCCATGGATCACACCTTTCAACTCGTGATCACTCGCGTGTACGAGGATGGGAATGAGGAGTTGATTGAGGACGAAGAAGAAAGTGAGTTACCCTTTGCATTCCCTCTATCCATCTTCGTAGAAACATCCTTGGACGAGGCTCTCTATGCACGTCTGCCAAGGCGTTCTGCTCGTCAGAGCTGTCATCCCTCCGTTACCCACCCCAAAAGAAGCTGTAGTTATCATTCAAGCTATATC
This sequence comes from Ganoderma boninense, assembly GCA_002900995.3. Lineage (NCBI taxonomy): Eukaryota > Fungi > Basidiomycota > Agaricomycetes > Polyporales > Polyporaceae > Ganoderma > Ganoderma boninense. The sequence goes on from CM035307.1 coordinate 2,045,294, forward strand.
TACGCCTACCTTGGCGCAAATCATCGCACGATGTTCCCCTCTCTCCAGTCCCAGTAGCACGCCACCTGCGGCGATTATCAGCCGCTGAATTCCTCGCCTTCTTACTCACCGCGCGTCCAGGCACTGACCCTTTGCTATAGCTGATGAAGAACGCGTCTTTCTAATTTGTGAAGAGCTTGAATTCCGCACTGGCACCACCACCGACAATGAGCCCACTTTCGCGTTCCGCGATCTGCAAGGAGACGTCGATGAGCTCTACGAATTTGTGGCAACCGGGACAAACGCGCCAACGCGGGCGTTCTTCGAGACGTGCATGTACCGCGCAATGTACGAGCGCAAATACCGCAAGAGCGCAGACAATACCCAGGACTCGGACCTCCAAGAGTTTATCTGGCAGTACGTCCCCCTTGGCGAGTCTAATGACGCATTCGTATTGATAGATGAAGGCAGGCCGCCCGCAGCAAAGAAGTCGAAGGCGAAGGTTCCGCGGAAAGTAGCGGCGGCTCAGCCTGAACCTGCGCCGGTCGCGCCCGTGGAGGTGGAAACCGTCGCCACGACTTCCTCCAGCCCGACACGGAGTCCCAAGGGCAAGCAGCTGCAGCGAAGGCGTCGGAGCCAGACATGCCATCGCTGTTCGCGGAACAGGCGGAGCTGTACCTGTGGGACCTTGAGCGCCAGGTGTTCGAGAAGCAGGCCGATGTCATCGCGCGGGTAGCGCAGAATGCTGCAGGGGGACCATACGACTACTGGCTCGTCGCGTCGACGACAGACGAGGGTCAGCGGTTTGCGCACCGGATCTCGTCGGATATGAATCAGCGGCTGGCGGCGAGGGTGCTGTCGTTTACGTGGAATCACGTCGAGGAGTCCGGCGTCGCGAACAGCTGGTGCCTGCGCTTCGATTCGAAGGAGCGGTACGATGAGTTCCAGAGCGCGTTTAGCCGCGCGCTGTGGGAGGGACTCAATAAGCTTCCTTGGGGGAAGGCGAAGGTGCGAGTTCAAATGCTATAATGAACACAGTGGGTGAATGGCTGCTCACGATGGGGCTGGCAGTATGAAGATCAGACCTATGTCATGAGCTCTATCAACGAAGATGTCGAGATGAAAGATGTGGAGGATGAGGAAGACGAGGAGGACGCCGTCGCTGAAGAATTAGGTATATATATCGTGCTTGTTCTCAACGTGTTTCATGTTGACACCTTGCACAGACAAGAGTGACGATGAGGAAGAGGAGGAGTATCCTGACGAGGACGATGAAGTTCCGGCTATGCCCAAAGGTCGCAACAAGCAGCTGACGGTCGGATACAAGGGCGACCGGTCGTACGTCGTGCGTGAAGACAAGATCGGTGTCTTCAGTCATACGGGTCACAATTCGGTCAAATACTATGCTTCTATTAGCAATGTTGCAACACCTGAGGGTAAAAACTTCAGCCCCAGACATGTACGTCGGTCCATTTTGCTTGTACTGAGATCAATGTGTCTAACCTGAACGTTCAATAGGTCATGCTGCACGATCAGGATACAAAGATGATCCTCATGAACCCTAACCAACCCCATTCCCTCTACAACCTTGATATTGAACGCGGCAAGGTTGTCGAAGAATGGAAAGTCCACGACGACATCACTGTAGACCATATCGCGCCCGACAACAAGTTCGCGCAGATGACGCCTGAACAAACCGTCGTCGGTATCTCGCACAACGCCCTTTTCCGCATTGATCCCCGTGTCTCCGGGACCAAGATGGTAGACAGCCAGTACAAGCAGTACGTCTCGAAGAACGCTTTCTCTGGCGTCGCAACCACCGAAGGGGGCAAGCTCGCAGTTGCGAGCGAGAAAGGGCGATATTCGCATGTTTGACTCGATCGGCAAGAACGCCAAGACCGCGCTGCCCCCTCTCGGCGACCCCATCCTCGGCATCGACGTGACTGCGGACGGCCGCTGGATCGTCGCGACGACGAAGACGTACCTGCTCCTCATTGACACTCTCATCGGCGAGGGTCGGTACACAGGCCAGCTTGGGTTCGACCGCAGCTTCCCCGCGAACGCGAAACCCATTCCGCGGCGTCTACAACTGCGGGCGGAGCATGTCGCATACATGGACCACAGCGTCGCGTTTACGCCGGCGAGGTAAGCCCGTCAAACACCCGCAGAGCTCCATTCTCCGGATCTCTGGACTGCCTGCGGCGCGCTGCATTTTACGTGTTCGTTCGATCGCTGACCACGACGTGTGTCTCACACAGGTTCAATCAGGGTGAAGGCAAAGAGGAGAACGCGATCGTGACATCCACCGGGCAGTACGTCGTCGCCTGGGACTTCGCCAAGGTGAAGAAGGGCCAGCTCGACAAGTACGAGATCAAGAAGTGCGTGTGCCGTTCCATTCCGTCTTCTGCGTCCCTCCCTTCCGCGCTCCGCATCGCTCCGCTCGCGCCATTGGCCGGGCCAAGGCTAAAAAGCACAGCGCTCATCTAACTCCACGTGCAGGTACGACCAACTGGTGGTGCAAGACAACTTCAAGTTTGGCGACGATAAGGAAATCGTACGTGCCCTTGGCTTTGCCATGCCGCGTGCGTGTACGTGGAGCTTATGCTGCGTCTTGCTTGGCTCTTCCTTTTCAGATCGTCGCACTGCAGAACGACGTGCTCGCCATCAACAAGAAGAACCTCAAGCGGCCTACCAGGGCATCTCTGGCTCCCGGCCCGAGTCGCAGCCGGTCGAGCATCGTCAACAGCCCATACTAATCGGTCCCTTGTTCGCGTGTGTGCTTTCAGGGTGGAATGTATGCGGTGAAATGGTAAGAACGGAAGGACCATAAACTTGTATCATTGCCATCTTTTTCCCTCTTCCATTTACTGGTATGCGCCTCTTCAGTCTGCTCGGTCTCTATTATGTACGCTATACCCGTCAACGTAACTTTGAAGTCATGTCTTCCCCTCTTGCTCTTGCTCCGGCCGATTATATCATGAGCGCGATGAATGCCGTTTTGTTGATTGGTATACACATTACTTTAAGACTACCAGCGCATCACAATCGCGCTCACTGAATCCTATCCCATGCTAAGCCTCTAGATATGCACCCGTCCGGATCCACGGGAGTCCATCTACGCGTCTAGGCACGTCGTCTCGACAATGATGCTCGTCACACGGTAAGGGTCTGCACAGGAAAATGGAGTCAATCCACCACTCGATAAAAGGGAGAAGAATCAGGCATCGTACCGATGTTGGAAGCGGGGCGACGGTCCTCGAGGTAGCCATAGCCCTGAGCGCTCACATGACGGGGAATGCGAATCGACGCGCCACGGTTGGCGACACCGGATGAGAAGGTGCCGATGTGGCCGGTCTCATGACGGCCGGTGAGACGGAGGTCGTTGTCCTCGCCGTACACCGCAATGTGCTCGTTGTGGCGCTTGGCGAGTTTGGTGATGGCGTCCTCGATGAACTTCATGCCTCCGGGCTCGCGCATCGCCTTGGTGGAGTAGTTGGTGTGCGCACCAGCACCGTTCCAGTCACCCGAGAGTGGCTTAGGGTGGAACGAGACCTTGATGCCCCACTGCTCAGCGATGCGGACGAGGAGGTAGCGGGCCATCCAGAGGTGGTCGCCCATGGAGATGCCCTCGCAGGGCCCGACCTGGAACTCCCACTGGGAGGGCATGACCTCGGCGTTGATGCCAGAGATGTTCACACCAGCGTACAGGCACGCGCGGTAGTGGGCCTCGATGAGGTCACGGGCGAAAACCTTGCCAGCACCTGACAGACATCACGTCACTCCTGGTTCGCGCGCGGCGATTTGAATGGGGTTGCTGAGACAGAAACTCACCAGCACCGCAGTAGTAGGGGCCCTGGGGACCAGGGAAACCACCCTTGGGCCACCCGTAGGGGGTGCCGTCCATGTCGAAGAGGGTGTATTCCTGCTCGATACCGAACCAGGGCACCTGGTCCTTGGCGAGGTCCATGACCTTCGCAGCATGGTGACGGAAGTTGGTGCGGTTGGGGGTTCCGTCGTTGTTGTAACACTCAGCGAGGACAAGGATGTTGTCGCCACCCCGGAAGGGATCCTTGAAGATGGCAGCAGGGCGGAGGTAGATATCGGAGTCATGACCAGGCGCCTGGTTCGTTGAGGAACCATCAAAGTCCCAAATCCGCAGGGAGCCGATGTCGGTCACCTTCTTGGTGACTGTCTGAGAGCCCAGTCAATGTCCGCCCACCAAAATTGAAGGATGCATACGACACCGGCACGCGGGAGGGCCGGAGTTCAAAGGGTGGAGCAGTGCGAAAACGCTTACCGTCGTCTTTGAGCGGAGACCGTTGTCGCCGTCAATCCAGACGTCTAGAAGAGGAAGCGCGTAAGGTTGTTGGTCCAAGGTGGGGAAAGCTGGGAAACTCACATTCGGCCTGGACCTTGTCGCCCTGGGGAAGAGCGAGGAAGGGGGCGAGGAGGTCGGGGTGGTACTGCTGGGCCATGACGAAGAAGTGGTGGCAGGTGAGGGAGAGAGTGCGCGAGCTGGTGGAGCGGAGGAAGCGGAATGAGGAGGCGGGGTCGAGTCAATTGGTTTTAGGCCACAGGGAGGATGTTTATGTCTGTTTGTGCGGGGTAAGGAGATCTCCTATCGGACAGCCAGCTCACGTCCGTATCTAGCCGACCCGCTTGCGGAGGGAGCCCAGAGCGACTCTGGCTGGCCGTCCTCCCTCTCCGTCGCCCAGTGTCGAGCCCGGGGCTTATCGCAGGTGCGGGGCCGCAGTGCGATATGTGCTCCGTCGATCGCAGAGGGCCTCTGCTGGGTATGCAGGCGGCCAGGCTGCTCATCCACGCTCCAGCTTCATGGCCACTGCCCGCCTCCTCACATCGAGCTCCCTCGAGCCCCTCAGCCCGCGATTGGTTCCTGGATCCCTGCCACAGATAAGAGCACGGCTTCGGCCCGTCGCTCCTCCGCGTCGTCCGGATCCCTCCTAACAGCAATAACCAGCGTCCTCCCCAACTCGCCATCCAAACAACCACGGGGCCGCCACTAGCCTCATTTAGCACATCTAGTCGGTGCCTCATACAAGAGGCTGAACCTAACTGCTTCCGACATATACATGCGCAACAGCCTCTTCGTCCGACGTTGCCCAACGATCTCAATCAACCAACTCCTTCGGCCCAGGCCAGCCAGAAACAATACCCTTGAGCAGCAAGATTAATCCGCCAAATCAAACATATCGATGTGGTGGAATAAGTTATAAGCCCCTTCTCAAAACTCGCGAACATCGACCCTGTACCCTGAGAAACGACTGGGGACCGACGGTGTCGCGCACCCGATCTAAATCTCCCCTCTCGCTCCCCACTAGCTCTTCATTTTTTCTTGACCGCCTTTCTCCTGCGCCCCCCAGCCATCGTCGTAGCTGCGATCCTTCCGTTCCTTGACCGGCCAGAATCACTGCCCTCCTTTGGGGTCGCCGTACCACTTCCTGGCACATCCGAGCTGGCGCCGGATGCATCGTCCGACTCATCTTCCCCGACTGCGCCACCGTGCCCCGCGCCCTCTATCGCCCCATCGCGCCCGGTCACTTTTCCCAAGAGGCCGGTCACGAGGGACAGGAACCATGTCCGTTTGATCGATGGAGTTACCGCCGTTTCGCTGTCCACCGGGAGCAAACTTCCGTCTGGTTCGAGCTGATGGAAGCCGTTGCAACATGAGTCACTAGCCCCAAAACCTTGCGGCCAGCCGTCGACTTACAATGTACACTCGGCTTCCTTCCACAACCATGTCCACGGTCCTCCCAGGAATCACGTTCCCGTCTTCGTCTAGGCGTGACTGGGCTCCCAGGTTGACTTTGACCTACGCAGAAAATTTTTCAGTCGTGCACCCTGTCAGACGTCAGGGTGGTGGAAATTCGATCTTGCCTTTCTTTGGCCCTCCACAGGGTTCATCTTCGAGCCCCAGGCGGCGATCCGGGCCTGCTCCACAATCTCTTCGATCCGCTTCAGATCACGATTATAGTTCATCTTCTGTACGACATATTGTAGACTGGATGTAATTATAACCAAGAATGTCAAGACAGTCTGCGTCGAGCGGGTTAGCACCCATGCACGCCAGCGAAAGGTTCGGTAGCTCAAAGTCCACTTACCCCAAGCCCAGGGCGGAATCTAGAATAGTAGTAGCCGGTGCCGCGCCACACTGGTACGCCGTTCTTGTAGAAGAAGTCGTAACTGGAAAGTTGCGTGCGCCACGAGCGACCAATGGATGAGAACAGATTTGCAGAAAGATTGTCCCATGGTCATCACTATGCTGGCAAGTACTCACCGCTCGCGTTTCGCTGCGTCCCTCAAAATAGCCGCGACTACTCCGAGCCGCGCAAATCTCTCATGCGCGCCCTTGACACCCTTGTTTTTGTCGGGGCTGTCGCCACGATCACGTCACGGACGGAAGGCGCGAGGATGAGCCAAGACTCACTGCAGTTGCAGGCTCTTCTTCCTGTAGGCCTTGGCGATCTGAGGCGTAGATGCCGTGGAGGGCACGTCCAGCCAGGAGTAGAAGCTTGTGTCCTTCCCTGTTCAAAAGCACCGAGTAGTCATGAATTGGAGGAGCATTCGGAGGGGGTTGGACGGGCTAACCCTCGGCCTTCTCGACGGCACTCACGAGGTCAAAGATCTCGTGGTCTTCCTGTTGTATGGGGTGAGATACATTTGCACTAATAAGTGAGGAATGTGTGTGCGCACCTTGGTCCACCTGTACCCGAGCCGGTTACACGTCAATGCATTGTTCAGTCATGAGCCATGCTTGCGACGCACGCGACCACGGCCGTTACCAGAACAGCCAAAAAGGCTACGAGGTGTAAAACCCTCATTACCTATGTCCTGACCTTGGAAGGGGGGACAACGAGGAGGAAATCGAATTAACAAGCAGACAGGTTGAACGAAGTGGATACGAGGGCCAGGTGGACATTGCGAGTGACAGCTGTAGCACAACGAGCGGCTTTTCCGGTCGTCCACGTGGTTATCTAATCTCCACAGCCGCTCAGAGCCGCTCAAAGCTACTCGACACCGACATGAGACTCCTTGCAGCTTTCCTTGCGCGCACCTCAGGCTTCCCCCAATTCTGGAAACTTGTACATATTGGCTGTAATGTTATGAGGTCCATGGTCCTCAAGCACACAATGGCGCTGCATAACGGCACAAATCCAAAATGCAGTTGCCATGGGGTCTCGATGTACTAAGTACTTAAAACTTTCGTTGGAGCCTAGGGACCACACAGAATTAATTCTGAAAACTTTCGAAGTCCGCCAACGCCATGGTCAGCACTCAGATTGCAAAGTCGCCCTGCCTAATGGGACCAGGTGCTCCAACCGTCATTGTCGTCTGGTCCTACTTATGGTGCACGTGAGTGCCAAGAGTTGCGATGTTGCGTTTTCGATGGTCCGTTCTTCCGGCGATCCAGGGTGAATCACCGATGAGAAGTTAGACAGACACCTTCATACGTACGTACACTATGGACTGGGCGTGCGATCAGACACGGCGGAGGTCTGCCATTAAAATTGTCCGAGTGCCAAACGGACAAATTGTACGGCATATGGCCCGTCCGGAGCACCGACGGGGCATAGGGTCGGCCGTGCGCTGTGAGAGATGCGGCTGCGGGCGGAACATGCACAGAGCGATGACCGCAGAAGATCCATTGGACGATGCGTACTTATAGAATGATATGCGCTTGGTCTGCGCCGACAATTGCTCTTGTTTGTACGCACCGCCCGAGAGCTGGAGGCGGAGCAGGGGAACTACGACGTTGGACTGCTGATGACGGCGGTGAGTGGGACTGCATATTCTACACAATCTTGTCGGTACATAGTCTTGATAGACGTGTTCAAATCGACTGTGGACTGTCCTTGGCCAAGTAACTTGCAGTCACGTAACTTTCATGACTCGACGGCCGCTTGAAACCCACGTGGTTATCTAATCTTCGGAGACTCGAGTGAGCGCGCGCGCTGAGTTCTGCCGAGTCTCCAGCAACCGTGTGCTCGATTCGCAGGAGGCATCTCGTACAATTACTCTCATGGCTCCGCGTCAAAGATGTCCCGTTTGCGGCTCAAAGAAGTGGCACAAAGAACCCTCGAATGGTCTCATAACGTGTAGCGAGGGACACGTTCTTGAGGTGAGTAGACTTTGTGCTCACGACGATGTCGATCGTTCCCTGACAGGAAGTAGAACTACAGAAACGAGACCACGGAAGTGACAGAGCTGGGGCCCCATCACATGAGAAAAAGGACTCTTAGGTCGGGAAGGAAGAAGAAAGAACGACAAAGCAGGGCCGATCCCCAACGTCAGTACTCTCGATCCACTTCACCCGCGGCCCGATTCTAACACTTTCTGTAGTCTACCATGGAGAGCGGGCGCGATTCCACTATTACCAGTGTCTCCAGGTGATTTTAAGGATGCAAATTGATGCCCTCACTAGGCTCTGGAATCTTCCCCCGGAATTTGAGGTGTGCCATGCATCGGTCCAAAAGTTCGAACATACTGACATCCCCTAGAAAACATGCAGAGACGTCTGGGCCTTGCATTTATCGCTTCTTCCCAACCGACCTACTGCAGAACACCCTTATTTGAAGGATGGATCAGGCGCAACCTCTCTCAAGGCCCCTCTGGGAGAAGAGAGCGACGGTCATGAGACCGATCGCAGTAACAAGAGTGAGACGATCGCGAGCTCGTCCTCAAGTTCTGAGTCGGAGAGCATAGAGCACGACTCGGAATTAGACGAACTCATGAGGGAGAACTCCTTGACTCCTTCCTCCTCTGACCAGGAAGATGAAGAGGGCTCAAAGCAACGAAGAGCATCAATGCCAATAAACCGAAAACGACCCACCTTTAGCAAACATGACACACTGCCAACACAATCTCGGTACTAGTTGTAGCTTGTTGGACACTGCGGTTACCCGTGATGTACATTGAATTTGTCAGGTAGGCCAAAACTAGTCCCAATATTCAAGCGTGACTGACGATACTTTTAGGCTTGTAGAAAGTTACGATTTACCGTACTTGGATGCTTTACGGCTTCTCCCAGAGGACATGACGCGACATCTTCGCAAGCAAACAACCCAAGCTCTTTCTCCATATGTCAGTCGCTTATCGTTCCTTTCTACCCATACTGACGTCCACATCCATGCGATAGCATGCACCGTCCACGCTACACCTTCACGGTCTTGCTTCTCGCCTCGCCAAACTCATGTACGCAACGTATGATGTTTATACGCCTGAATTAAACGCAGCGCCCATCCTTTGGAAGGCGGTTCGCAACTTGGAAGGCACGCGTAAGTGGTCAATAAGCCTTCATATACATGTTCTTACAGAGACGTAGCCACTCTTTACGTTTTGGCAAAGAGGCTTGCGCGGCTAGTATCCATCCCCCTTACACTACACAGGATTCTCGTTCCTGCTCTGAAACGTACAAAGAAGAAGGATCCGGCCTTCCACAAGCATGACAATGCTATGCCAGAGGTATCGTTGGTAGCCACCGTCATCGTCGTTATGAAGATGATCTATGGCATGGACGGAAAGTTGAGGTACAGCCCGAATACATCCTCCTGTGCAGACATGACATCTGACCGCCTGTTATATGCAACCCAGAGACAAAGCTGATCCCGCCTGCGCGCTTCCAACCCTCAAGGAATTGCTCCAGGTCTGAGGGAAACTGAAACATTAGACCTGAAACACACTCCTCCGTTCTCCACAGTGACCCCTCGGTGTGTTCGGACCCACATTTCGTGGCTATGGCCGCTCAATGTCATTCTCACAGATCGGTGCTAGACATGGACGACGGGATGTTAGATGAGTACTTGGCGTTCTGCGAGAAGGCGCTGCTACCCAGAGAAGACCGCATGCCTGGTAAGTGGCTCTCTCTATCTTATCTGCAACGGCGACGGATCAAACATGCTTCAGCTCGGAATGCGGTGACGGATCAATTTCCACTGGGCCCTGATAAGGAGACGTCGAGGAACGGTATCGAGAACCGCAACGAAGATCGTGTGGAGAGGGTCGATTTGTCCGCGAACCTGATCGCCGAAGGGCGTCGATCAGCTGCAGCCCGGGGAAGAATATGCCATTTACAACACGCAAGATATCCTGGGGTCGCTTCCCACCGATCTGGAACTCGTTATCTCTCGAGCCGCTAAATGGGCCGGAGTCGAAGATAACTACGTCTGCGGCGCAGTGGAGAGGTTCGAACGCAGGCTGCTCCGGTGGTGGGAGCGGCAACAGAGAAAGGAGCGGGCAGGGCGATCCATGGGCTCTGCTTCCGAGTAGCCCGGGGTTTGAGGTGTGTCTCTGTTCTTCGTTTCGCTGCCAGTGCTTGCCCCGGATGGTGTGTTGCGCAATATGATGCCACCTCTCGATGCTCAGTGTGCCCGGTCAATATTGCTCACGACCGTCTCGGACACACCGGGCATCTTGGTTAAAGGCAGTCACCCTCCGCAAGGCACCTGCCGTTCCAAACATCGCCCCTAGTCGATCTCACGTTTGATCTACACCACTCACCCTGTTTGCGCCTGTTTACAAGTGGCGCTGTGCCTTGCAGGTGGGTGGCGGAGGCTGTGCGCACCTAACCTCGCAAGTCACACCAAGCAAGTCCTTGTAGAAATCAACCGCTGAGACCGTATGTAGGCCGACGCAACATGTGCATTCTCCTGTTTCCTGGCGACATTCTATTGGAAACCGTCACTGCTCGTATTGAACCCACGGTCACCGCGGAGGACACACAATCGCAACATGGGCCGGTCAGACTGGTTCCCGGAATGGGCACTCAAAAATAAAATCAAAGCCAGCCCTCGATTATTGCATTGGTCGTCAAGAGCGAGACATTCTGACACCTAGAAAAGGCTCGGGGTTTAGGGTCTGAACAACGCGCCAGCCGCGCCAACCCTGGGCGGGAGGGCATCGCCATCAAGGCCAGCGGGCAGAGCTACAATTGGTCGGCAATGCCACATCCCGCTTGCAAGGCGCATTCACCATCATCGCTCCCGGCCGTCCCGGGCGAATATCAGTGCAACGGCGACCAACCAAGTAGACTCGTGCCTCGCAGGACTGCGCTCAGACATCTTAGCTTCTACCGGCGCGTCTGGTACCGACCGCCACTGGAGCGGCAGTCTGAGGCATTCTGATCCTCCTCTTATCAGGCGCTACGCCGAGTCGAGCATGTTTCATCCTTGCCTGGTCGAGGTGCTGAGTAGGATGCCGAGTCAGCAGATAAAAGGGAGAACCCCACACCCCCCGTCCTCATCGCGCTTTCTGATTCTTGTCCTCTTCTCTCCTCTTCTCTCGTCAGGCTTCGTTTGAGTTCACTTATTGAAAGAGCCCATAATGCTGCCTTCCTTCCTATTTGCAGTTGCTCTGGCCACAACTGGTGTCGCTGGTGCTCCCTCCCCCGCCGACGTTGTCGCGCAATTGAAGGCGGCACCTGCTCAAGCCGACCGCGTAAAGATCCTCGACAAGGACTCGGACGTGAGTATAGGTACATTCCGTAACATGTATCCGTACTCATCATTGGTTCGATCAGTTCGTTTTCAACTTCTGGAACGCCACGGCTGTCAAGGGTGCCGGCGGTGAGACGATCTCTGCCACGTCACCAACTTCCCAGTGCTTGTTAACAATGGTTCGTACACCTTTCATCACTCTCCTTTGAGTTCACGATTCATGGTTGATCTAGGTCTCTCCATGACCATTGGAATGCTCGGGCCATGTGGCATGAACACGCCCCACTGGCACCCCCGCGCTACGGAGTTTCTCTACCTTGTGAACGGTAGCATCACCACCGGCATGATTCCCGAGAACGGCGAACGCTTTATCTTCAACAAAGTTGAGGCGGGCTCGGCCCAAGTCTTCCTTCAAGGCTCCATCCACTACCAGCAGAATGAGCTGTGCGACCCGATATTGTTCGTTGCCGCTCTTAACAGTGAAGACCCTGGTGTATCATCGGTCACACAACGTCGTAAGTTTCCGAGGTTAAAACGTTCTCACGGTCCAGCACTCATGTAACATGCAGAGTTCGGACTCCCTCCTGACGTTGTTGGCGCTGCACTTGGTGGTCTCGGGGTCGAGTATGTTGCAGGGCTCGAGTCCATGGTGAATTTGTCGTCCCACTGGCACATCTCAAGGTCTTGCCCTGTTCAACGCGCGCTCACACTCACTTAGATCCCGGACAACATCGCCCTCGGCCGCCAGGAGTGCCTGGATCGCTGCGGGATCAAGCGCGAGAACCAGCCCACGTCGCAGCGCCAGCCCCGCAACAGCAACAACGCGCTCCCCGGCATGACGTCGACCACCTGGCCGTCGTCGATGACACGGCAGTACCAGCCGTACAGCGCGACGCCCACTGCCTCCAAGTACACCAAGACGGGTAATGTTGCCGGAGCCATTTCTGAAGATGACCACACTGTTGCGGCTAACGGCGGTATTTCCAACAGCGTACTGATCGCGCTCGCCGTTGTCGTCGGTGTCTTGGCTGTCGGATACGTCATCCTTGCCGTGGTCTGGCTCGTCAGGCGCCGCCGCAACGACGCCAAGAAGGCAAACCGGTTCTACGTCCGTCCAGAGATGTCCGGTCGCTCGATCGTCCCTACCGAAGAGCCCAAGTATGACATGCCACAGTGAACATTGGACTTGATAGGACCTTGAATACTTTATCTTCGTCTCCATCCGCGCTGGGTGTCCTCGTTATATCACACTATCGCACTATTTATTAAACATACTGCTCAGTATCTGTAGCCTAACCTCTCCTTCCTTTATGTCTTTCCTTGTATAGCGGGGACAGCTTCATATAGACACCATTATAATACAATACGATTACGACTTTTCTGCCTTTGGCACCATGCTTCTAGCCGACATTTCGGACCTTAACACCTTCCCGCGATCTTGAACCTCATCTCCTGCCAAGTTTCATTCGAACATCCGCTCGCCGAATATACTTGTTCTGGTGCTCATGGCCTCGTTCTAAGCACCCCCCAGATAAGGGCCTTGAGGACTCTACGCCAGCGACTAATATCATCATGATGCCCAGAACCCACATATGATGATGGAAACCCGCTGCGGACGAGTCGATAAGTTTATGGGTGCCTATGGGTCCCCCGAGCCGATGCTGCTAGCTATCTTCAGCCATCTTCCATGCACGATTCCTGACCACAGAATCCCACATTCGAAATCGTTGATTCTTCGAGGACCGTTCCCGAAATCAAATTCTCTGACGTCCGTATCCGTGGGTCGGCATTCCACACGCCGACCCCACCGAGCCGTGGCGCTGGGACTGGTCTTAAAAACCCACGAAACATCAACCATGCCTGTCGAAGCTCGCCATGACATTCACATTGCCCTGACGGGCCAACCTGACGGCTCCAGTTTTAAAATGAAGCCTAATCGCGCTCAAGCCACTTCGACAGACATGTACAGCTGACTACACAGGCAACAACACATCACCACCAATTATATCTAGGTTGACCGATGACGCAAGAATGCAAACACACAGAACAAGGGAATGCTGGGGTTAAATCCACGACAGAGACGGGTGCTTGGAGGAGCATCCGCGCGACAAGGAGTCTTACAATACCGTATGTATATGGAGAGACACTAACAACTTTGTTACGCGCTACTGAAGTTGGGTGTGCAGGAGTGAGGGAGAGCATGATGAAGTCGTCAAAGACTGGGACGGGATCGAGCGGAGTCGCCGATTCATGAGCGAGTGCCAAGGTCCGCGCTAAATGATATTGAGTGTTGAAGAGGAGGAATGCATGCATGATAAAGGGTGTGTGCAGAGTGGTCGACCGAAGATGGGATATATGGGATGGACAGGACCAAGGATATGGACATCGATATGTACGTATGTATGTATGGGAGACAGACTAGGGTGGGCTTAGGGGAGCGGCTCACAGACACGTCGTAGATGAAATGCAATGTGCCAAGAAGAAGAGACAATGCTATTACAACGGGACAACACGAGGCACGCAAGACAAGGGAACACAAAGGAGTGGATGGAGGTCAGGTATAGTGAACGGCGATGCATTCATACCAACGTCCCATTATGTTTTGGATCGTACGTCTGTTAGAGTCCGGAAAATGAATCTGCGCCCTGAGCCGAAGAGGGCGGGGGGCGCGTAGCACAGACGCGGGCGTATGTGTTGGAGAGGGAGGAAATGCGGCCACGTAGGGGGAGTAGGGTGTCATGAAATCATGGTCTGCCGCCTGCCCGACGGTCGGCTTAAGTTCTCGAAGCCAGACTGCGGCAGGGCCCACGACGAACGTGCTTGAGAAAATACGACAGGGGGGTTTGAAGGCAGCGACGAGCTGTGCGTGGGCTTTGGGCGGGGGCTTGTGATCGGAGGCGATGGCGGGGCCGCAGGCTGCCTGCCTGGCCGAGAGCTCCGTCTATCCGCCGCAAGCTCAGTCTGGCTACGCCAACTCACCGGTGGGCGGTGGACGGGCGAAGAATCGCCACTGCCTGCACGGTGGTGCGTTGGACGATGGGTGTAGGAACTTGAGGCGGTCTCAGAGCGGGGGAGAGATGATCCCCGCGCGTGGGGGGATTCGTGCCCGTGGCGAGACGTACGATTGACGCGTTCTGAGCTGTTGTTCGATGGCAAGTCACGTTTCGACGGGGTCGGCGAATTGTGGCCCGAGTGCGAGGGAGAGCGAGACCGGCTGCTGCTGTGGCCACTGGATGACCGGCGGCCATACTGATGCATGAAGGGTGGTGAAGGCGGGAGCAGAGGCATGTCCATAGGCATGCCATACACCGGCATCCCCATGGTCGCCATAGGCGCCATAGGCATACCGATGGGCATGGCCATCGGCATACCCATCCCTGGCATGAATACCGGAGGGGCACTCATGTTTGGATGCATCCCCGCGTTCCACATGGGAGGGAGAGGCGGAACGGGAATTTCGCTACGACGCCGCGAGCTGCCCGTTTCGGACGCCACAGAGGTTGCACGACGGCTTCCACTATTGTGACGCTCCCGCGGTCGTATGTCTTGCTGCGACGAAGCCGGGGTGGGTACGCCGGAGTGCATGGAGGGTGGACGAGATCCAGTGCCGGACCCATATATGCTGTTAGGACGCGAGTCCTCTGGCGATCCTGTGCCAGAGCCAGAGGTCGAGCCGCGATGCGACTGGGGCATAGCGAGGTGGGAGTCGGAGGCCGTCCTGGGCATGGTGTGGGTCGCGGGGTCGTACACAGGCCTAGAGTAGGATGCGGACGACTCGCGAGCGGGTCGAGGGCGGTCGCCGCGGTCCCACTGTCCTGTTGCGAGGCCTTCGCCGGTGACAGGGCCAAAGCCGATGCGCTGGCTCTCGCGCCGACTTCGAGCGGCGGCGACCTCATCCGCATAGAGCCGCTTCTTGCGGTCTTCCTCCATCGCGCGCTTCTCTTTCTCCCACGCCGCGCGCTCCTCTTCCCACTTCCGCTTCTCTTCCTCGTGTTTGCGACGCGCCTCTTCATGCTGTCGTCGCTGGCGCTCGGCCTGCAGGAACCGTGCCTTCTCCTCCCGCTTCTGTTTGATGCGCATCACGTACCCTAGCGGGACGTGTTCATCCCTGTCCTCCTTCTCCCCTTCAGCGAAGCGTACACCCTGCTTGATGGCGGGCTTCAGTGGAACCCCAGCTGATGGTGGAGGCTGTGGTGACAGGATCGGAAGTGGCGAACTCGTCGGAGACGCGAGGGGAGGAGAGGAAGAAGTACTTGGCGTCCGAATTGGCGCAGAGGCGGCCTCCATCCTCAGGGGAGAGGGAGAAGCCTTGTAAGACTGACCTCGAGATGATGACGATGTGATGGCTAGGTCAAAATCAGTGGCTGCAGAGGCACGATGAGCAAACAGCATAGCTAACCTGGAGCTGGTCGTAAGCCTGCAGTAGATGGGGCTGTAGCTTGGGATGTGGTGGACATTGTCGCAGGCACAGAGGGCTCAGGCGGCGGCGACGGACTGAGTGTGGTGGTGGGCTGGGTGAGAGCGAGGGAGGGGCCCAAGTCGAGCGGGAGCTGAGCATCTAAGCGTAAATGAACCAACGCCGAAGTGTCCGGGGCCGGTCCTTGACATTCCTGAGAGTGCTCGGAGGGAAGAATGTCCTCGTACAGGCCCGCAAGCAGTTCAAGGGTCAAGGAGTACTCGAGGTCAGCCACCCCGCATCCAGTAGCCGCTTCGACACGCGTCCATCGAGGTTCCCGTTCCCCGTATGCATTCATCCCGCTTGACGGCAGATTCTCGGCCAGGAGCACGCACAGTCGATCCTCGAAGCACGGCCGTTCTACCCACTTTCTCAACCCGGCCGAGGATGGCCTGACATGGCCCACACGGACAGCAGTCTCGTCCAAAAAGAGCGAGAGACGGTCCTTGAGCGCGGCCCGCCGCCCGGTGAAAGAGGTTATTGAGCGCGTCTCCGAAGGGCATAAATCGCCGCGCTGGAGGCGGCGCTGGAGCCTGCTTCGATGCATGGTTGACTCCAGGGAGTCGGCGTAGGGCAGACTGCGCCTTGTATTACACGATCGCGGGAACTCTGGGCCGCCAGCAGCGTGCAACAGCGGCGGAGGCGCATAAGGCGGGCCAAGCTTGCTGCATGTCAGGCTGAGAAGGTAAGCCTGAGGATTCTGTGTCACAAAGCGCTCCGGTGGTCTTGAAAGATCGGGGGCGACAGACGATTCTTCTGATGAGGCGTCTTCGAACGTGGACGGGGACGGCGTGGGTCGAGGACCGGACGACAGAGGTATGCGGTCGTGGGGAGTAGATGCGAAGTGCTGGAAGGAGCCGAGGGACGGATCTACGGGGATAGGTGGCAGCGGAGACCATACCTTGGATGTAGAGACCTTGAGGAGGGAACCACGGTCGTCATCAGGTGTAGTGGGTGCTCCGCTGGAGGACGAGGAGGAAGATGGGGGAAGGAAGTCGCCACTGTTGATGGTGTTGAGAACGGGGTCGACGGGTTTGCTCTTTCGAGAGATGGATCGGAAGAAGCGTTTGGAGTGGGACTTGGCGGCGGGCTGAGTGTGCTCGGTGGTGGTGGAGGCTGCAGAGGAAGAGGCAGCATCGGACCTGTCACGCTTGGAAGAGAAGACCGCGGCAATACGGCGCATGGGCGGGACAAGAAGGGAGGAGAGGCTGAGAAGAGATGGGAGGAGTCAAGCTGGACCTAAGGGCGCATCGGAGGGCGGGAGGGGAAAAGCGTGTGGAGGAAGGCAAGGTCGGGTAGAAGAGGAGCCTAGCAAGAGGACGGCCGGAGACAAGGGCCGGAAAATGGGGGTGACGGAAAGGAGAGAAAGGACAGAGAAGAGATCTGAGTCTCCAACGCCGAGCGCACGGAGACCGAACCTTGCACGACAGACGGATGGAGGCGGAGAGGAGGAGGGACCTGCACTGGCACAAGCACTGGCAGTGGGAGCCCGTCCGACTCGCCCGCACGCCCACGCTCCCGCGCAATCCAGAATCGAGATGCCAGCCACTGGCAGATGCAGCCCTGCCGGATCGCCCTTGCCGAGCTCCTCAGCGTGGCCGTCCCCGCCGCTCCTGCACGCCGCGAACAACGTTCATCAAACCGTTCCCACCGTATTTTTACTTTCCCCAGCGTCTTTCCGACGTCCTCCCGCTCTCGACACCCGCACCCCACGACGTCTCTGCGGGCATTCAACACCTCTCCCACTCTCGGCGGACCCATACAGACGGTCATCTCAATCCCTCTTGTCCTCCGCATTGAGTGCTCCACTTTCTCACCAAGCTAGGTCCCGCCCGATGCCCTGGCCTCATGGATGACATCATCTGATCGCTTTGAACTATTCCTCGTTGGTTGCGGCCAGGTTGTGGCCAGACCCATGTTCGTCTCCCTCCGAGCCGGGGTGGACTGTGCTCCGATCGCGAGTTGAACATTCGGGCTAGCGCCCGCAGGACCGGCGTTTCTGAATAATCCGGCTTTCCCTTTGCTCCACTAAAGTCGCCGACGGCGTACGGCAGCGTTCATGGGCGCAATGCAATGGCGAGTCGAATGTCGTGCTTCTGTCTCGCCCAGCAACGGCCCATTCCATGCTCCCTGTCATTCATGCTGACCGAGACTGTTGGGAACAAACGCCAGCGCCGTACCCACGGTCCTCACCTGCCCGGTGCCTGCCACAAGGCCCCACAACGGTCACCCCACAACTTGGCACAACGCACCTTCCACCGTCCTTCTACTCGGAATCCCTTACGACACTCCCACCCTGGGCCCCTGCGTTGCCTATCGCATCATATTGGGGCGCACTGTGCAAACGTACATGCCGACAAGTATAATGATGAGTACATGGTATGTGATTCATAACGGGTCAACATCGAACGGATGGACGCAGATGGACGCGGCGGATCGCGTTGATGGGACAGGGTTCGAATGGATAGATCGTGGATGGAGGGGGTGTCGCACGGATGTAGTCGTAAAAGCCTGCGAAAGAAACAACTAAATGACCGTAGTAAATGGAGCGCAGCGTACCAAATAAAGGAGCAGCAAAAATACAGCGGACCGATCTGGGACAGCCGCGCGACAAGTCTCTCGTCTCTCGTCACTCCGGGGTCTCGAATCTCCATCATGCCAGCCCGCCGCTTGATCCTCGTAGCCGGCGAGCCAACTGGATGTCTCTCTGCATGACAGTTACCCGTTTGGCATGGATAGCGCACAGGTTCCTGCGGACGGGGTCAGTCAGCATGTCACGCCGCAACGCATCTGAGACATGGACCGCCGGGCTGTACTCACGCGTCTTCGAACATGTGGACGAGAAATGCTTCTGTCGCCTCCTGCAGCGCGAGAATCGCAGACGTCTGCCACCGCAGGCCGTTGTCCCCATACTCTACCGTATCCGTCACCATGTCCAGCGCGATCTCGCGCACCTGCAGGTAGAGACTGTCGTTAGCGCGGCGTTATTCCTTTGCTCTTCGCACGGCCCAGACCGCGCGCCACAATGCAACTGTTGCAGACAAGCTCGCGGAATGACCGGGCTTCGTGATGCTGATCGCAATCGCAACGTGTAGAACAGATGAATCATTACTCACGACGCGTGAAAACGGCAGTTTGCGGATGAGCAGGTCCGTGCTCTTCTGGTACTTGCGGATCTCCCGCAGTGCGACCGTCCCCGGCCTGAACCGCTTCCCTACACGGACCAGAGGGCCGCCCGTTGAGCACACGCCAGATAGAGAGAGGATAATTCGCGTGGAGAATGTAAATAATACGTACTGCGGGGTTGGTCACCACCCCCTTGACCCTGTCTGCCTCCGGCACCACTGGTGCGGCGCCCCACGTTCGAGGGCCCCGCGTCGCTCCCGCGGGGCGGTCGTCCGCCCGTACTCTTGCGTGCGGTCGCAGTTTGTCGGCGTTTCGCAGGTGGGGGTGGTGACGATGGCGGAGAGTCGTCTGCTGGTTGTCTGCGCTTTCCTCGCTGGATCGTCTGCGCCATGCTGGGTGGGGGTAAAGAGCGGAGCTTGAAGGAGAGTCTTGAGTCAAGAGAGCAAGAAGCTGGGCTATAAGAGGCTGGAGATTATGAAGAGGAAACCTGAGGTGCACAGCAGGAACGTGAGGGTATCGCACAGGAGCACAGGGCAAGCGTGGGCAGAGGCAAGTCCGTCGCGTTTCGGGACGCGTTTGAAACACTGCATCGCAAGCGCCCGTGACGCGACGCGGTTCAGATTCAATCGGGCTTCCCTTCCTCGCCCAGAAAGGAAACCCCGGCAGGAAGGACGGTTACGACAAGACCCGCACTGGCATGCGACAGCGCCCATATGTCGTTGTTCACAGCAAGGCGGTAATAATATGTAAGAATTGCAGTGCATCTTCTACAACGGGGAATGGCCTACGAGAATACAGGACTACCGAACGACTCTGCGAACCCTACAACAGCTGCTCTGCGGCCGTCATAGCCTAGCACCGACATGCATCTTCTATCGAGCCGAGCACGTGGTCGCAATCTTTTATTTCGAACATTGCGGCGATTTGCCTGAATTGGCCGTCTGGGCTTCAGAACCTCGGCATTTCCCAGCCCCTCAGGCGACAGACCAACTGGATGTCCGCTCTGTTCACCGTAACGCGACGGGCATGTCGAGCGCAAAGGCGTCTATATAAAAACCGTAAGGCTGCCGCATAGCTCGAGACTGGACCCTCTACTTACGCGTCGTCAAACAACTCCATTAAAAACCACTCAGCGGCCACCTGGATGGCATCCACAGCCTGTGCATCCACTCCAAGGGGGCCTCCCCAGCCGTTGCCATCCACCGTCATCTCCCTCACCATTTCATGCACCTGTGGCCATGTGAGTCGACCATTGGGCCGTTGACGGTACCAGTCCACCTACCAGGCGGTTAAATGCTGCTCTGTGGAATCCCTCCAGTCTCCTTCTTCCAGCAGGCATGGCGCGAGCGATCTTCGTAGAGCTGCGGTAGGATTGTAATAAAACGGAGGTGTGGAGAGGCTTGAAGAGAGGGGACAGGCGTCGCTGTACCGCTCATGTTTTTCTAGTTGGGCTGGAACCTGACCACGCGTGGCCATACGTTTCAGCCAGTCCTTTGGAGCAGACACTCTCGACTTCCTTTTCTCACTGCCAGATGAACATCGCAGGCAGATGCGCTGATATAAGGACTCACCGTGCGCAACGGAGGGCTAGATTTCACACCACGTAATGGAAGCGATGATTGAGTTCAGACCCTCCGCCGACCAAGCAAGAGACGGGAATCAGGCGGCGCCATCACACCGAAGGCTCGAAGGAATCAATACGAAGGTTTGGCGGGACAAGAAAACCCATGACTGTAGCGTTGATCCCGAAGCCTTGTCGACAACGACGAAGTATCCAGGAATCTTAGAATGGATGTGAGTCGGCTTGCGTCGCTTGCAGTCTTTAGATACAGTAGACTCAACTGCGAATGATGATGAGGGCGAACCAGCCGTATGAATGTGGATAGGAACGGTGGAGGGTAGATGCTGACGGTAAATTTGAACAGTAGAGTGATATACGTTGCGCCGAAGTTCTACGGGTTTTCAAGCCAAGAACATTGACTGCGACCGTACACAGTGTCGGGGTAGTAGTGGCCACGGGGAATAAACTTGCATACGCCGTGCGGATCCTCAGGCTGTTCAGAGTTCCTGGTCGGAATGCAGAGGGTTGAGACAAGGTCGAGGGGGTAGTGAGTGGGTACCGGTGCATCTTCAAGTAGTGCACCTCGAGGACACCATGACATGTTGGGATGGCTCAGTCATGGGCGCAGTTCGACACGAATTACGTTGAACGACTGCAGCCCCTGGCCTGCAGTCGCTACAAGCGCCGGCCATGCAGGGGACGCGCGTGACATGCGTGTCACAACCTGAAAATGCATCCTTTATGGAGCACTAGGCAGGTCCCGCCACAGGCATGGTAGCTGCGGTAGTCCCACTCTCTTCCTCCTACCGCCACCACCCGGCCCACTTGCTAGCGTATCCACCACTAGATGCCGTTTGATCCCAAAAGCAACGGTCCCAGCCCAATCCTCGCATCAGGGTCGGGGACGACGGGTTACTACCGATTTACAGACATATTCTTCGAGTGGTGCGCAATCCACACCGCCCTTCACGCCATATCTCTGAAACGTATCCCAGGCATCAAGCGCTGCCGAACCAGGAAGACATTGGTCCGCTCAAAGCCTTGATTGCGTACAGCGCGCTGGTGCACTCAGATCACCCCCTCCGCAAGCCGGGAGTGAATGGGATCGAACTGTTTCTCGGTGACTCACGCGTCTCGTTGGCACGCATCAATCACAAGAAGTACTCATGTATTGAAACCATCAGGAACTTTCGAGAACGGAGAGATGCGCCTCCTCCTTTCATCGGCGCAGATGGAGTATATGCGCTACTGGCTTCACGCCACCAGGCTCACCGCCGAACCCATCCCAATCCCGTCTTCTGAGTACCTCATCCGGCCGGGCGACCTGCGCAACGTCTCTCCGGATGTGTATAGCGATGCGAACGTCCTCAAGCGCGCTATCAAAGTACGTTCTCGAAGTCGTGCTCGCAAATCCCGTCCCCGTCCAAAACGTCGTGGCCGTCGCGGCGGACACCAGCACCATCCCTTGCTTCCATGCGTCATCTGCGTCTCCGCATGCTTCGGTGAGTGCTGCGGTACTGACTGTATCCTTCACGGCACACAGAATATTGAGAAGAACAACAAGAGACTCAAGGGCGCGAGCACGCTCCTCGGCGCGCGACGGATGGTCTTCGAGCGTGTCAGGACGCTGTGGGCCGCCAAGCTTGGGACGTGGCTCGCCATCGACTTCGAGGCATGGGACAGGGACCACACCTTGTTGACCGAGTTTGGGTGGCGCCTCGTGCAGTGGCAAGACGAACAACAGAAGAAGACTCACGGGCACCTCATCGTCAGGGAGCGTCGCATGTACACTCAAACCTACGTGCCAAACAATAAAGATGTGCGTACTATGAGGCTGTATCATCGAGCAGGGGATAAATAACTACCTCCAACTCCAATGACTCCTTTAGCACTACAACTTCGGAGAGAGCACTCACGTGAACAAGCATGAGTTCAAAGACCGCATATGCGCCCTCATCGAGACTTACCGCAAGGCGGGCCCGCTCTTCCTCGTGTTCCACGACAGCAGTGGGGACCTCAAGTCAGCCACCCACACCTATTCCTGCTGTCCCAGACACTAACTCATGCTTTTGCTCATTTCTCCATGATAGGTACCTGAAATCTGACTTGCTCAACGCTATCGAACGCGTCGAACACGTCCTACCGGACAACCCCGCGACCGGCGAGATCTACGTGATCGACACCATCGACCTCTTCGCGGCATTAGAAGGCGACTCATCGAGCAACCCACGGTCCCTCGACCGTGTCTGCCGGCACCTCCAGATCCAGACCCAATTCCTCCACAACGCCGGGAACGACGCCTACGTGAGTCCCTTCTCTCCATCCCGTCGGTTTTACTGCTAGGGGTTATACAAGAATCTCTGACCCGTTGTCTATTACTGTATATCCACCCACAACAACAAAGTACACGCTTGAGGCGATGATCTCGATGGCGTCAGGCGACCCTGTAGACGAGCAGCGGGAGAAGCGCTGGCCGAACCGGACGGTGGACGGTCAGCCCAAAGTCGAATTCGCGGACTGGGAGGAGGACTCGGACCTGTCCGACATGGAGGGCATCTTCGGCTTCCCACGCAACGCCAAGTTCGCAGAAGAGAAGACCGTCATGAGCGACGATGACTGTTGATTAGGCACCTGGATGATGGGTCGACCTTGTGACGTGAAGGTGTTGTTTGTTTTAATGATTGTGTACAAATATTTGTTCTCTCCTGGAGTTCTTCAGTACGCGTTTTGTTCGCTTCCCGAGGCGACTTGTATCTTTTGCCATCCGTGTATGTCTGCCACCCACACAATGTATCAGTAATATTCCGTTCTGTAGCACGAGTATTATTTCAAAGCATGAAGAATGCAACAACACTCGGCTTGCGAGCCTGGGTAAGGTAATTGATCTATGACATCGCATTCTCATCTATAGGCATGGCACGTCGTCTCGCTAGTCTTCTTTGTCGTCAGCATCGTCGGCACCGTCGTCTTCATCGTCCGACCGGACATCGGAGACACCCACATCGGTCACGGCGCTGGAATACGCTCCACCGTCAGCTCCTCGAATAGAAAACGAATCACATCACGCACCGAGCAGCAATGCGCCAGATCAGGAAGTACCAAAAGAGGTTGAGGGCCTGCAGCAGCGCCAGTGGCGCGAATACTTGGTACTTCATCCACCACACCATCCAGACACCGTCGTCCGGTGACCACCGTTTCGATGTCTCGCTGCAAAAAAGGTTAAATGAGCGGACCAAGGTTGGGTGGACCGTGGAATACACACGGCATGAGATCAAACTCAAATAGGACGGAGTATAGAATGACCCAGTTGAGCCAATGCCGGAAGTAACTGCATGTTCCGAGGCAACGTGTTAACAACAACGGCAGGAAACAGGGAGGGTTCGGATCGGGGGGCGCACCTCCATACACCAATGAAAAACGCGAACATGGCAATCTTCGTCCTGTCCCATTGGATGTAATTCAGAAGCTTGGAGAACTGGGGGAGTCATATGAACATTGCCGTCGCCAGTCTCGACCGCATCTGCGAGGAAGAATGAAGACGTACCCCAAGGAGTGAATCAGGAAGATCCATGCTGAGGTACACAGCGTTGCCGATGAACGTAAGGTTGACGAGATAACTCCACCTACCACGGCGACAACAGTTAGAATGGACTAGCACGCTACCAGATTGGACGGACATCCAGCTCACCCCACAAGCCAGAGTGTGACAAAGTGGTGGGCTACGAGCTCGTAATAATCTTTCCGAGGCTTCTCAAGCTTGAGTAGAAGAACAATAAGCTGTTGGAACCAGTACGCTGCCTGTACGAGATAGTACGCCTTAAGTTCTGGTTTCATATCCCAATGGGGATAGTCTACAAAGCAGGATGTTAGCTTGTATATGCGAGGTAAACAGAAGGAATATTGGTCATCACCAATCCAGAAGTACTTGGTGTTGTACCACCATGTCGGCAATTGCGACATTATACGCTGTGGAATTGGAATTTAAGCTCCACACACCGCTACGGACCAAACAACCACGAGAGACGCACCACACCCCAGGTTGCCATGACGGCGAAGTAAATCACGGCGTAGCCTTGTTCTCCGAACCGGTCCAATTTTGCCCTTTTCTTGATACCAAACCAACGTGCAACGGGCCGACAAAGGTAGATGGTAATGGCTTGCCGCACAAACGACCAGAACACGACGTAGTATGCGACGAAAGCGAGGTCGAGATAGCCTTTCTGATAGCGTGGATCATCATCCGGGGACGACGGTATCCGGTGCGAAATGAACAGAAGGGGAGAGAAGGGATTTGAAATGTCCTTGGCGACGTAAGGTGACACCAATTCCCAGTTGGCCCAGAGGACGACGAAGAACAGAAGAAGCTTGAGCGATGAAGCTTTCGTTGAGTGGTCCTTCGCTGTCCATGACGCATACAGTTAAAGGAAACGTACTGGGGACGATAACCCATCTCAGTGTCTTGATATCAGTCCAGAAGCCATGCGACTGCGTTGACCATTGAGATAGAGGGTGGCCGTTGACCCAAACAGGGGTTGCTGGCGAAGGCGGTACCGAGTCTTGCCCAAGGGGCCTAGAGAAGGCGGAGGAGTGAATATGACATTGAGTTGAATTGCCAAGAGAGGCGCTGACGTTTGGGGCCTGAAAGGGCCCGTTAGATGGTGTGAGGGATCATCCCTGGGTATAACGGGTGAATATTCAATTTGCAAAGACGGGGCGGTGTCAAGGCTGGGACGTACTCTATCCTGTCTGTGAACGTCCGGATGGGTGGGGGCGGCCTCTTCTTCAATTCGGTAGAGCGTGGCATTTCGTCGGATGGGGTGACGGGAAGGCCGACGGGCACTTTATACTTATGGGAGATGTGCGGGAGAGGGGGCGAGAGAGTGGGGATGCGAGTGGGAGGACGGCCTGCAGCTCGGTCAGCACTGGTGCGTGTCAACCCGACGCCCGGCTGCCCACGCCTGGATACGCGCCTGCCAAGGCCTTCGTGTCCATTCTCGGCAGCTATTCGCCCTGCATCTGCCCTGCATCCGTCGGGCTCGGTCGGCTTCTCGACGGCGGCCGGTGTTTGGCGGTCAAGCCGGGTCATTAGGAAATGTCAATTCACTGACGTCACCATGCCTGTACGGCAATGATCGGGCAAGTTGGTCATGCCAAGGGTGGGCTCGGGCCGCGCAGCGGCCTAAAAGCGCCCGAAATATGCCCAGGGTGCGCGCGCGCCGAAGGCGCGCCTCTCCTTCTGCCCGGGACCAACACCTCCCCTTCCCTCCAGCTCCTCCAGTTCCGACTCAATTCTGGTGCGTTAAATTTGGTATATCTTGCCTCATTTTTTGAAAATTTCGCGGCGGCGCGCGCGCCGCCGCGTCTTTGTCTGTCAGTCCAACCACACCGAGCACTGAAGCGGGCGCTTAATATCGTTTTACGACGGTGTTCTCTTCTCCAATTTTTCTCCGCTGACCTCCTCTTTGGGCTTGTTTTAAACGCAGGTAAGACGCGTTTATGATGAGATTTCATTGGGAAGTTTATGGTGCATTTCTTTTTTACAGTCTGGGGTCTGTTTTCTAGCAGTTGGGCTGCTCTTGTGGATCTCTTCTGGCACCCTTAACCCCCTGAACTTTTAGGTTCATGTATGCGAACATTGTTGTAAATATTTTAATTGCTATTAAAGGCCTCGCAAGCCAACGTCCCGGGTTTATGGAGTCTCAAGCCTCCGCGCGAGGACTCTCGGGGCTCACGTGCCGCGACATTGGTCGACCAAGTAGGGCGTCTAAGGACATCGCGCGCTCCAATCAGGACCAATCCTGGGGCGCCTAGGACCAATGTTGGTCGGGCCCTTGGCTGGAAAATTGGTCATTTCCAGGGGCCGCCGAAGGCGGTCCGAAAAAATCGGGCCCCAGGGGCCCGGGGGAGGTGTCCCAAAAAGGTGCCCAGGGTCTGGCTGGTCACGCGCCTCCGGCATGGTTCGGCACCGTTGTCCTCGACACCCATTGACCATTTCTGAAGGCTCTTGCTCACCCTCGTTGTCGTGTTGCAACCATCCTAGCAGTTACTTGATCAATCCGGATGACTGTGTGCGTCGGCCAGTCCACCGCCCGACGCGACGACGGAAGTTGTACGCTTGCCGCAAGCTTCTTGGTTACTGTATTCGGGATCCCGGCTAGAGGCCACACAGGTTCGTCGGCTGCGTCTCCTTTGTTTGTTCATGTCCACATCACCGGCGCAGCAAGCGTTCGTGGACGCCGGCCAGGCACCGCTACAACGCTGCGGTCTAGACAGCGCTATTGAATTTGATGGGAAGCTTACGGAAGTTCTATTTGTGAGGCTGACTGCAGACCTTTTGATTCCAGCTCAACGCGCCGCAGCTGGCAACTGCTCTTCGTCAGCGGGGTTTGTGGTCGGCGAATCACCTTTGGCCACTGAATATTCTGCCATCGTTGCGAGCGCACGGGCAGATATCCCCTTGTCCCAACTTGGTAGATAATCCACATCCACCTCGGAACAGGGGTGCATTCTTCTAACCGGTACGGCCATGCCCGAAGCTCTAGTCTCCCTTGGCGAGCGCACTCTAACATGCCCCATCGAAGTGTTTAAATCTACGTCTATCTTCCCCGCCTTGCGTTTTGGACTTGTCGACTGTGACGGATCGGAGAAGCGCTACACTTGCTGCGTCTTATCTGACGCACTCCCCCATCTTACCCAAACCAAAACGCCTATTCTTTTCAATGTCCTCGGGCAGATCGCGGTTGAAGACTGCTTTTTGACGGCTCAAGGCTGTCTTCGGCCGTTGGACGAGGAGCCGGTCGCCTCATGCTGGCTTCAGCAGCGCCCCAACCCTGTTTCCGATCTCGCCTGGCGCGGCATCCTCCCCACGGTCGAGGCGCTCGTAGACGAATTCGCTGTCGGCAGCGAGATTGATACATCCAAGCTGCTTGCGGTCGGGGCAGACGGGAAGCTACGGCTTCAGGTCATATGGCAGGGAGAAGTCAACGAGGTGAGTAAAGACCCACTGCGCTGAGGGTCGAACAGTTTGCTAACCGACGTTTACAGTGCGGACAAGACCTTCCCATGTTTGATGAATACGGCACGGAACAAGTCCCTGCCTCGATCTCTGAGGTCCCTTTTGGACAACCGGTGCACGCGGTCTTTGGCATCGACTTTGTGCACGATCGCACAGCGGGGACACGCACCGTGTTTGCCTCTCTGTTTGCGATGATGAAGGCGTAGGGAGCTCAAAGAAAAGGGCGTACATGCATTGGTCTGGTATGAAAATGTACAATATGTCTGTGTTTCTGTTTGAGTCCGCGCGTGGCTGTCCATCTAGTAACAAATGTATAATATTCTTCTCTCTTATGCGCGAGCACCAAGGATGTTGAATGATAAAGGGCGCGATGCAGAGGAGGGTCCCGTAGGTTTCGCGCTTAGGATGCCCATCAGCGCAGAACCCGAGGCAAATAATTTGAGGCAGATTTCGAGCTTCGGACGCGCCGCCGCCAACCATCAGGCTCGGCACATGGAGCATGAGTTCCGAGACCAGCAGACTGAAATCCCAACCTCGGTTGGATGAACCAGGAAGCTGATACATGTTTGAACTGCAGGATCAACAACATATATTACATGCGATGAAGAGGAAGTGAAGAGTCCGCGCGCTGACGCAGACCCACAACCGAGGGCCCGTCGAGAACGCTTAGACATACACCGCGCCATTTCGCATTGAAATCACTGCACCACAGAACCCCTATTGGTAACGCTTTCTTCTGAACCCCATCCTGCTTGTCCATTATGACCGGCTTCGAACCGGAAAGCATCCGCCAGCAATGCGCTATGACCATTGACGACCTGGAAGAGCGAGAGAAATTTATTTCGACCTGGAAGAAAAACGTGAGTACTTCTATTCCTAACTTCGTGTCGCTACTCACCGCTGGCCACGTTCCCAGGCTGAACGCCGGGCCAAGAACTGGGGAGGCCACCGCGAGAATCAGTCAAAGCATCCAATACTCCTTCGCTGGATCTCGGAGATCACGGAGTTCCTCTCCGCAACTGCAAACACCATCCAATCGTCCCAAGGCGCTGAATTTTCCGTTGCACTCGATCCACGCTGGCCCCTTCCAGGCCCTCGTTTCGAGCCGCCGACGTACCTCCAACAGTTCCTGCGAGAGGTCAACCCCGAGATCGAACCGGACACGACTTACCTCATGCCATGCTACGCTGTCCACTGGCTGCAACACAGCCAGCTGCGTCGCTGCCCCCAGTGCCACGGAAAGAGGCTCGAGAGCAGCGGATGGAACCAGAGCGGCCCGCGGGAAGTCCATGGTTTGTTTCGGGAGGAGATGGCGATCGGGATCCAGTTTCGGTGCCTTGACTGTGCGAAGAAGTACCAGGGGGGGAAGGAGGGGTCAGAGGGGAGGTATTGCTGGACGACGACGAGCGCGGAGTTTTGGGACAAGTTTGAGCACTGGGAATTGCCAGGTATGTTAGGTCGGGGCAGCT
This sequence comes from Ganoderma boninense, assembly GCA_002900995.3. Classification (NCBI taxonomy): domain Eukaryota; kingdom Fungi; phylum Basidiomycota; class Agaricomycetes; order Polyporales; family Polyporaceae; genus Ganoderma; species Ganoderma boninense. The sequence continues at coordinate 2,074,350 of CM035307.1, forward strand.
TTAAAACCATGTACACGGACTTACCACCTCCTTGAGGAACAGTCGGCCTCCCACACTTTTTTAGCAGGTCAGCTGTTACTTCCGAACTGTTTGACTTCATTACCGAGATGCGGTTGAAGTCAACGTCGGCCGGACTCGCGGAGAACATCAAACGTGCGTACTTACTTTTGTCGCCTTTTCAATTGCCCATTCTGTCGTGCTGAGCTCTGTTCTTCCTTCCTGTAGAATTGCACCTGTTGGAATACCATAAGCAACACTATCAGTACTTGCAAAGCTACCGTGCCCGCTCACAACAAACGTCGCTCATCAAGCAACAGAAGCCCCTCGTACCGTTCTCGAAGCCGTTGACGAAGAAAGTTGGGAAGCAGACCGGGGGATACAACAACCGCTCAATTTCCGACGACTTGATTACGACGATATTCCTGAAGTTCTGCAACAAGACGAGGATAGTGGAGTCAGAGGAGCATATGAGATCGTTGAGCGGTAAGTCCGAGGACGAGGCCACAACGTTCTCACGGTTGGACTCCGAAACGGTTCCCATCTCACGCTCATGCTCGGGGTTGCAGCTGTTACCATCTCCCTCGATACGACCTTCCGCTGTGCATACAAGGCTACACTTGTCGACAAGAACAAGGCTCGCGTCAAGTCCCACCTCGGAGGTTTTGTCTCAGTCATCAACGAGAAATCCCAGTCAATCTCCTGGGTACGTGGTTGCTCCTCTCCCTCCTTCGCCCTCTGTGCGCTGACTTTTCTGGCCTGGGTTAGCGGTTGTGTCACAGCCAGTCCCAGACAGAGACGCAAGAGATGCTCAATGGGCTGTCGATCCGGCTCGGTTTTCTTGAGCTGCCGTCGCCGGAGATTTTGACGTCGGACAACTGCTGCCAGATTCGCAACACGGCGCTGAGGGTCTTCCCCCATATCCAGGTAGTTCAAGATGTCTGGCACTTCTTAATGAGGTACGTTGCAGCGTCTGCTCATCCTAACCCTCGTGGTTTCATGTAGTTTGTCAGGTACCTTGTCTGCGTTCAAGACGGCACAAAGAACCCTTATCGGGCGGAAGTAGCAAATGACATTGTCGACGCCCTCCTCAAGACTAGAGCCGCAAATGGTGTCCCGGCTTCATATCGTTCTCAGGCAGAGCAGGAGAGGCGGCTGGTTGAGGCCTACGACAAGTGGAAGGATCACGGAAGTGTGTGGACGGCTGCTGCGGAGAAGGTGAGCTCATAGCAATACGGTTGATTCATTGCACACTAACTGTCGTCCTGTAGGTCCATGCAAAGCAACTCACGCACATCCAGAAGGGATGCCTCGCCCGACCGCGAGATGACATCGCTAGTGACGGCAGCCGCATTGAGGGATCCCACAAGGGATGGAACTCGATCATGCGCTCATTCGCGAGCGGTCTGGAGGTCATGAATGCTCTCGGTCACGACCACGTCCTTCGGCGCAATGTGCGGCTCGACATGCAGGACGACGCCCTCGATAAATCAATGTTCATGTACCACACTCACGGCTCCCACCACGTTCACCTCGTCAACGCATGCATGAAGCTATGGAACACCCTCCTCGAACGCCTGCGGCGGCGCGGGCCGCTTCCTGCGAACATGCGTTCCTTGCCCGAACTCCGATTGGTCGACAGTGGCGAGCAGTTCGGTCTAGTCAAGATGAGTGCGGAGACCGCGACCCAGTATTCACTCACCACAATCAAGCAAGAGCCGGGGGATGAAACGCTAAACTTGTCACTGCAAGACATACTGGACCCGGATCGCGTCCTCGAGGAAATTGGCGTCAATCCCGCTCTCCTCCGTGCGTCTATTTCTGAACCTGCCGCCTCTCGTGATGCACCTCCCGTCGTCGCGACCATCACGGAGCCCATCTCCAAATCAACGCCCAACGCTGACCCAAAGGCAAAGGGGTATGTACATCTTGTGATTCTTCTTACGCACATCACTGACTGTTAAACAGGTAAAGCGCGCTCGCATCGAAGAAGCCCAAGACGACGATATCATCGAGCTCTCACCCGAGGAATGGGGTGTTCCCAAGCACTGGTTTCCCCCACCGCAGCGGAAGGAGGCGTCGACCTCTCAGGCAGCCCTCGCAGGAGCAAGGCTGCCACCAAACTCTTCCATGCTCAGCGCGGTCGCGATATCCGGTACAACCGCAGTCGCCGCTGCGCCCGACGCGCTCATGACCGCTTCATCCGGACTGTCCAGCGCTGGTGTCACCGCGCTCGCGACCTCTTCGGCTGGCCCATCTACCATCACCGCCGTCTCCACGTCGAACGCGCCCTTGACCACGCTCTCTACTGCCACGATCACTTCAAGCGCGCCCACCGCCCTGCCCAGTGCATCGAGCACACAGGCCGCGGGACCCATGTCAGTGCCGTCGGTGTCGACAACTGCCGCGCCTGTGTCCGCATCACCCGCCGTTGCAACATCCGGTTCGCATGACACTGACGGCCCTCCTCCTCCGAAGAAGGCCTGTCTCACCGTCACCGGCATGCCGGCCCCGTTGAAGATCTCGCGCAGTGGCTCAATTCAAGGCGCCTCGTCTTCACGCACGCAACGTCAACAGCGCGGTCCCGCGGAAGAGCCGTAGCACCCTCGAAACCATGTTTTCCCAGATGCAGACCGCGATGCCCGCGACCGCATTTGGACCTACCCTGACACCAACCAACGAACCGTGTTTGCCCAGAATTCAGATTGTGGGCTTACCCGGTCTCAGCGGCTGTTCTGCGTGGTTACGCAAGTCGATCCCCGCTCGCTTGTCTTCGGGAAAGGGGGGCCACCGCATGAGTTCTACCTCTTCATGGAGCTTCGCGCTACGCACCAGTGGGCCACGTTCCGGATGACACCATACGATTGGGTTTGTGCCGCGTCGACGTACAACACTGCGATCAAGAAGGTGAACCTTGAGCGTGGCACCACATACTCTCTCAAGACCCCGCGCGCCTCTCCTTGATAAACTTTGCGAGGTAGAAGGGGAAATCGTCGGTCGCATGCGGGATAGCAAATACGAATGTAAGTCTTGCATTCATCGTTTTACCGTGGCCCTTGCTGATTTATTGCTGTGCTACCTTTAGCACGTTCCGGCCAAACTAATTTCTGGGAGCACCACTGCAAGGCCGTCCACCTCGGATCGAAGATCCAGAAGATGGCAGATGATGCTGAATTTAAGATCGTAAGCGTCATCGATCATTTATACATCGCTTCATTAACTGATTGCGTCCTTTGCGCATCGTCTCTACAGGACAAGAGCCATATGTGTCATCGGTGCAAGCGTATCATGTATCCCGAGGGCAAGAATCACAAGGACAACCACAGCCGCAAGATCTGCAGCGACGGCGTCCGCCAATCTCCCGAGCAGGTTCAATGGGTCATCAACGGCGTCACGAAGAACTTTGTTGAAAAGCCTCCCCCCTTCCCCCAGCCTGACAACGTCTTCACCGGTGGTGACATCTTCCATCCAGCACGCTTCTTAGAAGTTGTCAACCGACTCTACGACCGCATCGTCGTCAACCGCAGTGCCCCCGGAGCGCTAGCAATGTCCGACTACGCATTCGCTTCGATGTTGTACGACAGGACGGTGATGGTGCCTGGGTTGGACGGCCGCACATCCAAGGTGATCTTCAAGCTTTTCCGCTCTTTCAAGATGGCTCCAGGAGAGATGGCGGTGCTTGACGAGCATGAGGGAGAGGTCTATCTGCGCATGGACTGCCTCTCGGAACCCCCGCTCGAGAGTCTGCAGGATGCTGTGGTGGATGGGCTGGCGTCGGCGTCGGCTTGAAAGTATCACGCGCGTGGTTGGACAGATAGTTTGGAAGGCCAGTTTTCACATCGCTTATCCCTCCCTCGCTCCATCGTGCATGGATGCCTAGTGCTACGCATCCGGGTCCTGGTGCACTCCGTAACCGCAACAGGGTCACCATCATCCGGCCACAGCTCCGTTGGCTCGATGTTGTTGGCGTAGCTACGCTTTTGCGGATTGCTCTCTCTCTCGTCCGTTACGATAATCTTGTACTATTACTCTCCTGCGAAGGTTCTGTGCTACGTATACGTTGTTTCTACGAATAATACACGACTTCTATGGCTTCATTTGGTGTTTTCGGCGTTTGCGTGCACACGGACGTCTGCATGGACACATATTGGGCCATGGGCGTCTATCCAGGTCAAGGTTAGGGTCTGCTTGGTCGGGATTGGTCTGGGGGACCAAAGAGCGGGCGTCTACGACCAATCCCCGACCAAGACCAATCCCCCCTGGGAATGTGTAAGCTACCCCTTGGCTCCACGACCTACCCCATGATCGGCAGAAAGGCGCCCCGACCCTGCCAAGCTGGACCCACATCCACGGCCCGGAAAGCTAGACATACCCGAATCGTCTGGTGCCGCATCGCGCAACCACTCCTTGAGGTGCACCCAAGCTTCTTCCCATCTTGAAAGAGACGTAGCCATGCAGAATTGCGTTGCGCACCTCCTTTGAGATGCCAAAGAGATACCGCCGATCTTCTTTGGCTGGACAGTCGTTTTCACTTTCACCCTGGCAGATATGTTCTGAACGCCAACGCGCATGCCCCGAGCCTACAATTCGTACCTTCAACAAAACAATGAACATGTAATTGGATCAAGGCGCAACCCGTGAGCCTAGATAAAGCAATAGACCACTTCCACACTTGTCTATCACACGTCGCTTGCCATCCCTAATCTTCCTTTTCGTCAGGAGCGTCCTCCTCGCCGTCATCCTCATCGTCCGACCGGACGTCAGTGATAGCGAGATTGCTCAAGGCCCTATAAACATGCAATCATGAGCTTGGGAGATGAAGGTAGATGGTTCCCAGGCCTACCGAGCAGCAACACGCCAGATTAGGAAGTACCAGAAGAGGTTGAGGGCTTGCAGCAGCACCAGTGGCGTGAATATTTGGTATTTCATCCACCACACCATCCACACGCCATCGTCTGGCGACCACCGTTTCGAGGTCTCGCTGCACAGAGATCTTAGATCACCAAGTAGAAACGGTAGCGACATGAAGTACGAACGGCATTAGATCAAACTCGAACCAAACAGAGTATAAAACAACCCAGTTTAGATAGTGACGGAAGTAGCTGGAAGTCAGCAATGTTAAGTCGCCGGCTAAACGAGATGAGCTTGTTTGAGACGCACCTCCAAATGCAAACAAAGCACCCAAACGTGATGACTTTAGCCCTATCCCACTGAATATAGTTCAAAAGCTTCGAGAACTGGAGACTTGTCAGTCTCTGCCAAGTGTTGGCGAGCAACTCCAGACATACCGCGAATACCGAATCCGGAAGATCCATGCTAAGATAAATAGCGTTCCCGATGAACGTGAGGTTGATGAGGTAACTCCATCTGCGAGCAAGTCGCGCGGGTCAGGAAGCCCGTAAGTAACATCTGCAATGGCATGTAACTCACCCAACAAGCCAGAGTGTGACAAAATGGTGGGCTACGAGTTCGTAATAGTCCTTGCGAGGCTTCTCGAGACCCAATAGAAGGACAATGAGCTGTTGACACCAGTATGCCGCCTGGACAAGATAGTACGCCTTGAGTTCCGGCTTCATATCCCAGTGAGGATAATCTATAAAACTCGGTATGATCCACCGCGTGATAAAGGGAGGGAACCTAAGGCACTTACCGATCCAGAAGTACTTGGTGTTATACCACCACGTTGGCAATTGAGACATGATGCGCTGACAGGTTGAAACTTATGCAAACGGAAAAACATGAGCGAGCCGGAAGGAACGTACCACACCCCAACTAGCGGTAAAGGCAAAGTAGATCACCGCATAACCTTGTTCGCCAAACCGATCCAGCTTAGCCTCTTTTTTGAGACCGAACCACCGTGCAATTGGTCGGCAGAGGTATATGGTGATAGCTTGCCGCACAAAGGACCAGAAGACGATGTAGTAGGCGAGGAAGGCGAAGTCGAGATAGCCTTTCTGGTATCGGGGGTCGTCGTCGGACGAAGAGGGTATCCGGTGTGAGATGAAGAGAAGCGGGGCGAAGGGATTGGGGACGTTTTTGGCGACATATGGCGATAGCAATTCCCAGTTTGCCCAGAGGACGAAGAAGAACAAGAGTATCTTGAGAGACGAGCCTTTCGTTGAATGGTTCTTTACTGCCGACAATGTATGTAGGTAGTGTAGACTCACTAGGGACGACTACCCATCTCAGAGTCTTGATGTCAGTCCATGTGCCGTGGGATTGGGTTGACCAGGGAGTTGGAAGACTGCGGAGACCTGGAGAGGACGAGTCTTGCCCGAGTGGTCTAGAGCGGGCGAAGGGATGAATACGGCATTGGCAGGTTTGGAAGAACGTTAATGTGCTGACGTTTGCGGCCGAAAGGGGCCTGTTAGATGGTGCGAGGGATCCTCTCTGCGCGAAAGGAATGAGGCAATTTGCAAAGATATGGGGTGGCAGGACGGGACGCACTCTATCCTGTGTGTGAAAGTCTGAATGTGGGGGAGTTGTTTTTTCTTGGATTTCGGTGGGCGTGACATCGGTGGGCGGATGACGGGGGTACGCGGGAAGGCCGAGGAACGCTATAAATGGGACTTGGACGAGAGCAAGCCTTCGACTGATGAGTCTCAGTCTCGACAGCACATCTCCGTCCACCCGCCAGCAGCTTGCCCTGCGGTCCGATCCCAACCCGGCATTGGCGCCCAAGGCCCCTTCCTTTCTCGGCTGCTGCCACGTGCTGTGCCGCTCTCAGTATGGGGAAACTGCAGTGCAGAAGCCTGGGATGCACTGAGCACCTCTCCCTCCCCGGCCGTCTTCTGACTCTCTGCACTCAGCTCAGTTCCTCTTCTACGGCCGTCCTCTTGACCCCTCGGATAAGACCGACTATCATTCACCCATTCTGCCGCAACTCGGCCCTGGCCACTCGCTGAGCTACTCAGCTCGTCAGTCATTCTGACTGTTACTGTTTGACTGCTCCCGGACTCCGACCCGACAGACGGGCCCTCTGCCGCCCCACACAGTCCGGCTCGCGACCTATTTCATAACAATCTGTTTCCGGTCTGCCATGTTTTCATCTCTTGGCCTGTTCCAAACGCTCCCGTGCCCCGAGAAACAACACTGTAGCCGGCCAAACTGCCTCTTCAGCCATCGCCCTGACCTCACCCAATTTCCCATCACCCCTGTGCCGGTTGAGGTCCGTGGGCCATCTTCCGACCACGCTTCCACAGAGTTGAAGCCCTCCACGCCCGAGCCTAAGCCCACACGGACCTCTTCTGCCTCTAGCATCCCAGCCAAACGTCCTGTGAGCTCCCCATTGCGCGCTGCCACACCTAGCAATGGAAACCCCGCCAGCGAACCTCCAACCAAGTTCCAGAGGACAGGAACACCACAGCGACCGGTTGCCGTCCCCACACGGGCGCAATCGTCTTCGGTGAGACCTCACTACCACCGCGTCTTCTCCGCAGCCACCAATCCTTGTCGCAGACTGGCGTGCCAGTGCTCAGGGTGCCCCCGGCGCAATCACAGGTCGCGTTACCTGTCCGCCAAGTGCGCAGTTTTCTATCCCGCTCGTTTTGGGTGTCTCAAGCTCCATTTAGGCCATGTTGAAATCGCTGTACGACCACTTCGTCATCTTGTACGAAAACATCGTCTCCGCGAACCCCACGCTCGCCTCCGAGCACGCACTCAAACAAGAGCAAGAGGTATATGAAAAGTCGAACAAGTTGACGTATCGTAATGTACGCAATGAACCTGACGCCGTTTGGGGTCATTGATTGACTATACGTGTAGGCGGTGATATCATCCATAGCGGCTCTCAAAAAGCGGCCAAAACCTGATTCGTCATCTCACCCTTCTGTCGGCACTGAGGCTGACGTGAAAGCAAGGGAAGAAACGCGTCAAAAAGTCGCGTCATTGGTTCTATCGGCATCTCAGTTGGATCCTTATGTTCTGTCTATGGACGACTTGAAGAAGTGGAATTATATTGTTGACATACCACCCGGCCCGGGAGGCGATCAACCACACGAAGAGGGTTCTATCAAGACGTGCGAACGGTGCACGGAAAAGTTTGTGGTTAAGAGGCGCGAGGAGGCAGACCAGTGTAGATTCCACTGGGGTAAGGCCTTCTCATCCAGAATGAACGGTACGTTTACGAAAATTCGCTTGTCATTGGCACCTCTCATCTTGACACAATGCACAGGGGAGAGAAGACGTGTATACACATGTTGCTCAAAGACTCCAGACGAAGAGGGTTGCGAAGTCGGTCCCCATGTCTTCTACGAATCCGACCCGGAACTTCTGCACAGGCGACATGCTTTTACTCACAGCCGTTCTCCGTCTGGCTCTGGCGACACTGCTCTGGATATAGTGGCTCTGGATTGCGAGATGATCTACACGACAGGAGGTATGCGTGTCGCGCGAGTGTCCGTGGTCAACGCTGCTGGAAAGGAAGTCCTCGACGAGATTGTTCGCATGGACAAGGACGTGGAGGTCATGTACGCCGCTGCCTTCCGTTCTATTTATGTTCCACAACTGCTTACGATCGGGCGCTGTAGAGACTACAACACCCGCTTCTCCGGGATAACGGCGGAAAACCATGCAACCGCAACCCTCACCCTTGCTTCTGTCCGCGAAGCTCTCGATACTATCATCAACTCGGAGACTATTATCATTGGACATGCGCTGGACAACGATTTGAAGACATTGCGCATGATCCATCACCGTTGCGTGGACACCGTTGTTCTCTTCCCGCATACAGCTGGTCCGCCATATCGGCGAGCCCTCAGGACTCTGTCAGTACCTTGTTTGTTCTATGAAGATAGGTTAATCTGACATATATACAGGGCCAAAGAGTTCCTAGGCCAGACAATCCAAGCCGCAGGGGCGGCCGGACACAGCTCCATTGAAGATTCGGAGGCAACCCTTGATCTCGTTCGATGGCATGTCTTGAATGGACCCAAGCCGAAACCAAAGCCCCAAGCAGATCTTATCCCAACGCAAGACTCCTAACATTGTATTGTGCAATTCCTGGCTCCTGTTTCTTTCGCCATGCCGTTCTGGATACCTGCACTCTGCTCTTCGCAACTTAAGAGATACCCCAGCATTTAGCACACAACATTCGGACTTCATTACCATATGTAACGCTAAGAGTATGTACAGAGAAATCGGTATGGGTCGGATACATCGTCTATGGCCCTCTTGAACCGAGACTGCCCAGTCGCGCCATTGTGTCTTCACTGTTCTCCTGTTCTTCAATGCCGTCAGCTTGTGTGACCTGTAGCTCGTGTCAGAAACCAATAAGGCGCTTGGGATGAAACAGAAGAGACATACCACTCGGAGCACAGACTTTTTGGAGGACTCCTGTAGTTCGCCAGCGATGATAAGCTCATCCAGGATCTGCCCGCAACGTAAGTATCTATGGTAATCGCGGACAAAGACTACATAAACTTACAGCATAGGCCTTCTGGAAGTTAAAGATCCTGGGAGCAGTGCACTCTCGGTCAACACAGAAGCGGTGTAATATGGGGGACCGTCGTACAGATCGAGCTCGCAGACCTAGAAAGACACCGCAGTCAGCGCTCCATTGCACAGAAGAGGAGGCATACGCGACTCACATTCCCGAAGTACCGGTCCAGGACCTCGACGTATCTGTGGATAACCTCCAGCACCACCAGTTCGTTGTCGCCCCCGCTGATGCCGCATACGAAAAAGAGAGACGCGTATCGCCGGTACACGACTTTCGTGTCTGTTCGGTCGGGCGGGCAATACATAAGCCCTCTCCCGCCCTCTGACGCACTGGATGCGAAGACACGACCACACACCTTTATACTCGAGGAAGTTACACATCCGCGTCCGCCGGGAGAGGACAAGCTGCGTGACGTCCTTGACGATCTTCGCCTTCGCCTTCTGGGACATCGTCTGGTACCATTTCGATAGACGAACCTTCCCTGTGTTCTCGGTCAACATATGCCTTGTTCGATGACACACATTGTGATACCTTGACGGGAGACCAGAAGCATATAATTGATCATGGCGAATGGAGAAACAGGCGAAGGGCGTAAGGAGATGCAAGAGACGGTGGGATGCAGCAGGACTGTGTCGCAAGCGCCCGTAGGTCTATGCTGCTCCGTTTGGGGACTTCGGCAAAGAGCGAGGAGTCGGGCGCCTGATGCGCGTCATCGCCTTGGCACGTTCCACGACCGGAGCGACGGCAGGTGCCAGTGGTTGCTCACAATCCAGACAACTGCAGCACTAATCCCAGCAGTGTCCTCCAGGTTTACTCCCATCTGCGCTAGAACCATGGCGGATGCGTCGGACAAGAAGATACCGTTGCTAGCCTTCCTCAAGATGCTCACAAACAATAACATCCCGCCATCCAAGGCAATGGCAGTAGCGGGCAAGATGTTGGCAGCCATTCATTCCCTCCATGAGGTGCTTACATACTCACAAACGATTAGATACAAAACGTGCAACACGCCTGCGCTTCTCCGAGAACTCTCTGAATTTTCGCTCGAGTCGGCCGGCCTGGACGAGAAGGACCTCCGGAAACTCGTCCTCGCGGCCGTGCGGAAAGCGGGCTACAAACACAAGTCCGCCGGCAGCTCAGAGGGCTCGCGGAACGTTGCCTCGACGAGCAAGGCTGGCTCCAAGGCCGACGTACGTCCGCTCGCCCTTGCCCACCGTTACATAAAACCCCTGGGGCAAGCCAAGTAACACGTCGGCCGTTTACAGACAAAGCCACCCCAGAAGAAACGCAAACGGGACGACGACCTCAATGAATTGCTTCCGGAGAGGCCTCCGGAAGAGGGCGACTCGTACGGCAGTCTCCAGTTCAATGAAAATCTCCAAGAGGAGGTATGTGTTCCATGGGGGACTGGAGCCCCCTCCGGTCGGGAGGACGTGCCGCGTATGGTGGATGTCCGCGGCATTGTCTCCTGGCAGCAGGGTATTGCTTACCCACCGTCAGCAAACGAGGCTGAACGCAAATGACTACTGGTAGGCGATCAGAACCAAGTCCACAGTGATCAACCGTGCCCCCATTATGATGGCATGGGCATTCGTCGTGGCCGAGCGAATGGGCTTCCAGCGGGAAGAGGCCCTGAGCATAGGTGTGTTACTGCCCCTCGAGTCCTTAACACCCCCCCGAGGCGGTGCGGGCGGTGCGTGCACCGGGCGACGCTCATGTTTCTGACCGCTATCCAGCCTCGGTGTACACGGAAATGAACGCGATCTCGAAAGGCGTTTCGCTGGGCCTCTACAAGGAGGGCAAGCAGGAGGGCAGGGAAGCCAGCCGCACTGGCTCCCAGCCGTACGTGGAGCTCATGGACCGACGGTCAGTGACTCCCCTAGCCTCTCTCCCTTCACAATCTGCTAGGATGCATATGGTGCTCACGTGTGTTTACTCTCCCCGCATGACGGTGCGCCGCCAAATGAACACGCTTCCCTATCATGAAACCAGGATGTACGTAACTCCCCGCGCTCTCTATTGCCGCACGCTCACCTCCATCTCCTCACCATCTCCCCTGTCCCCCTGCCCCAACGGCCCCTGCGTCTTCCCTCTCCACCATATAAAAACCCCATCATCCGATTTGGTTCTCCCATGTCCTCCTTTAGACCACTATATCAGACTGCGAACTCCCAGTGGCGTGCGCTCTCCGCTGGCGCCCCGGTCCCACCCACTTCCGCCTTCTCGTATATCACCAAGGCCTTACGGCAGACAGCACCGAACATCGTGGGTGCGCTCCGGCTCCTTGCGGAGAGCTTCCCTCCAAAGGAGCTGAACGAGAAGGGTTTCTCACTCTACGCTGACTTCCGGCCGCAATCAGAGGGCTGGGGCCAGAGGGGCGAGGTGCGCTGCTCGACGATCCTGGGATTGCGCAAGTTCTCCGGGGAGAGCGCGGAGTCGGATGGCCTGGCTACAAACTTAAGGGATGCTCCATCCGCGGTTGATAGCATCGTGCAGCTCGAGCCTCCTCCGAGAGAGTCGGGAGAAGCAGCCCGCGCTTCGGGGGATCCGCCGCCGAAGAAACCGAGACGGGAATCTTCCGAACCCGATGAGTACGACGCGGCCCTGGACGACGATGCACTGTTCGGTGAATTCGATCTGAGCAGCATCCCTTGATCGTGGCATACCAGTACTATTAACGCAGGGAAAAGCAGAGAATAGCCCTCTAGGAGACGGGTAAATACGATCGGTCACCATGTACACTACGTCTACATTAGCGAGTCAAATGTAATGCAAGCCCGACGCCGCCCCTCATCCTCAGATCCTCTGGATATCGAGACTAGCCGATACTTAGTTGATGTTTTTGATGATGGCGGCAGTGAACTCGGAAGTCGTGGCAGAACCTAGGGAAGAGGACACAGCCATCGAATGAACTGAATTGCTTCGCGCGAGAGGAGTGGGAAAGAAGACTGACCTCCCATGTCTGCGGTGCGGACCTTCCCGGCGTTGATGACGTCGAAAGTCGCGCTCGCGATACTGTTTGCGAGGTGGTCGAGACTACACACGAGAAAGACCTAATCAGCAACCAGCTCAGTTTGCGTTGGCTCATGCGGCGTACCCAAGGTGCCTGAGCATCATGGTTGAGCTGAGGATCATAGCAGCAGGGTTTGCACGATTGGTGCCCATGATGTCTTTGGCGACGTGACGGCATCCGGGCTCGAAGAGCGCGTATTCCTGTATGGGCGCACATGCGCTGAATACATGAAACATACTGCGACGCATCGTGGAATACTCACCCTGCCAACGTTGCAGCCAGGGACGATGCCGGGGCCACCAACAAGAGCAGCTCCGATGTTAGACACGATGGCACCATACAGGTTAGGCATCACCATGACATCGAACTGCGTAGGACGAGCAACGAGCTGCATGGAGCTGTTTGCCACAAATTGCCGTTAGCAAGGAAAAGCTGTGGCGGAAATCGAATTTTCCCTTACGTGTTGTCCACGATCATGTCGTTGTACTCGATACCAGTGCTCTTGTACTCCTCCGCAACGCGGCGGAAGGTGTTCAAGAACAGCCCGTCACCGAGCTTCATGATGTTAGCTTTGTGGACGCAGGTGACTTTCTGAAGTTGATGACGTCGGTTCCACGAGTTAATTTCCTGCAATATTGTCGGAGGGACACACCTTGCGGTTGTTCTTGAGCGCGAAGTCGAAGGCGAACCGGATGATACGCTCGGCCTTCGCACGCGTAGAGACCTTCAAGCTTTCTACGACGCCAGGGTAACTCTGGTGCTCGAGACCAGAGTACTCACCCTCGGTGTTCTCACGGATGATCGCGAAGTCAACGTTGTTGTGGCGGGTGGGGAAACCCGGAAGCGACTTGCACAGTACGACTGACGCGTAAATGTCGAGCTGCTGGCGCATGGCGACGTTCCACGAGATGTGGCCCGACTGTGAGATCGGGGTAAAGAGAATGCCTAGGAATCCGAGGATCGCCGGTTGGTAGGACGCGAGGTGCTGGGATCGGAAGTAGAAAACGCACCCTTGAGACCGACACGGTTGCGCCTCAAGCTCTCCATAGCCTGCTTGAAGAGGTCCTCACCCTCGGAGGACATGCCGGAAACGTTGTACTGCTCCCACTCAATGGGAGCGTTGACATACTCAAAGATCTCCTTGACGGAATCGGTGATCTCATGGCCAATACCGTCACCAGGAATCAGGGTCACCTAGGATGCGCGTCAGCGGTGAAGGGGTTCTTGCACGCTGGCAGTAGACGTACAGTGTAGACACCACCATACTTGGTTGGCAGCTAGCGGTGCGCGTGTGAGTGGATGCGCGTTGAACGACGGGTTAATTTGGAACGCACTCTTTGGGTGACCTTGGGGAAACCGGCGGAGAGGGTGGTGGCAGACCTCTGGTATGAGGTAAGGGTGAGACTGGCGGAAAATGATGGTCAAGAAAATGAGCGTACGGCGTTGAGGACGGGGCGTGCAGCAGAAGCAATGGCGTTGCGGATCATGGTGGACTACACGTCCTGCGGGGTAGAGGGAATGGCAGAATAAGAGGGCAAATGAGAGAAACGCGAGGAGGAGTAAGAAAAGAGATCGTGGTCGGCCGAAACGTGGATAGGTCCGTGATGCCACAGCGTCATCCGTCACCGGCCACATGGCTCATCGCTCGCTCGCGTGGCGTCTCATGCAATCTGCCCGTCCGTCCCCGCCCGCCTCCCGACAACACCGACGGGCTCCGAGCCCAACGAGGCCGTTTGGGAGCAGCGGGAGCTTGTTGGACGTCGACAAGTAGCATGTATGACGCTCTGTGGTTCACATGGCCCTGGGATATAAGAGCACGGACTCGGAGGGCGGACAGTGTCGCATGATTCCAGGATCGGCTTCCGTGAGTGCATTTTGACGAGCAGACGCAGACGCGCGCCACGCTTGTGCGGCTGGTCCAACCGTCCTCCCCTTCCCCTTCGACAGAGCCTCTCTCTCGGCCTCAGGTCCCGCTGGCCTCTCCGCGTTCGTCGCGCCTCGTCCGCTCCTTTGACCCCGGTCAAATATACCCTCGCGGCGCACGTCTCCCGGCGACCCAGCCCACCAGGTCCCATGGCCTCACAGAAGCTCCTTCCAGCAGTCGCAGACTCCCTCCACACCCCGCCAGGACGAGATCTCTCCTTTTACCTCGTTCTCTTCGTGGCAGTCCTCCCTATCTGGTCCGTCGTGCCCTTCTCGTGGGCATTCGTTATCTATGCGCTGCACTATGGCCTCATATGGAACTTCGCCTGGAGAGGCTGGACCGTATTTGCCGTTGCATTGAGTGAGGTCAGACCCAGTGACCGCTCGCTTTCTTCCCGCTGCTCCGCTTTTGACACACGCGCCCGACAGGTATTCTTCAGCGTATACCACTACAACCTCGCAAGCTTCATTTCCAGGCCAAGTCCCAACGGTTCCGGAGACTTGCATGAGCTTCGAAGGGCATTTCACCGCGTACTCCAGGCTGGCCTTGCCTCCCTTCCAGAAGAAGGCTATGACGAAGAGACCCTCGATGTAGACCGACCAGGGAGTCCTGAAGAGACCGTCACAAACCTAGACTTCGAGGACCCCCGAGCAGTCGACTTCAGGAACTATTTGCGGACCTGGTACGTCGGCCCTCGTAACCCGTTGGTCTGCCGCACAACGTCGTGACCGACACGTCTCATAGGTTCCGACGGGCGCCATGGTCCTCCATTCGCCGCCATGAGGTGTTTGCTTGGCTATATTGGTCCATTTTCAATGCACCTTTCGCCGGGTATGAGAAGGTCTCCGAGACCAAGCAGAAGGTCCTTGATGAAGTCATCGACCTCCTCGAACAGCGCGCGGGCGTCAAGATCCCGGAGGGTTCCAACCCTACAGCGACTCCCCTCCTGCTGACCGTCGATCCTGTCAATGTCTCATGGCGGCCGCTCATATGGTACGCTGGCGTCGCGCTTAGCAACGCCTTCCTCCGCCGGCGTTTTGCAAACAAGTGGAATGCTAAGGTAGCAACCTACAACGACCTCGAGTACATTCTCCGCGTCCCTGTTACTTGGAACGCTCGTACTGGTCCCCGACCCGTCGTTTTCATGCACGGTCTTGGTCTCGGTTTATCACAGTACTGCCGTTTTCTAGAGCATATCTTTGCAGCGGCTCCAGACCATCCGGTTCTCGTTCCCCTTCTACCCCACGTCAGCCAGGAGATACTCCATCCTCGCTACTTGCGACCCATGGGCCGACAAGAGATGGTTCAGTGCTTGGCTGGACTGATTTCTGAGCTTGGGTGGGCTGACATTGCAAAACCGATGTCGGACACCTCCGACTCTGACTCAGAGAAGAGTGGTGTCGAAGCTCGTGTGCGAAAGGGCGTTACCATGCTGAGCCACTCCAAGTATGTTCTTCCTTTCTATAATCACCTGAGAAAGACATTGATCGAGGCTCGTAGTGGCTCGTTTGGGCACGCGTGGTTACTCAAAGCCCATCCTGGAATAGTCACTCGCTCGTGCTTTGTTGACCCGGTAACGTTCTGTTCTTGGGAAGGCGGTATGTAACATCGCGCATTGTGATGAATCACTTTCTGACATCTTTTTAGATCTGTGCTATAATTTTGTTTACCGACCATGTGAAAATGTATGTTTGGATGGGCGGGTTGCACTACAACCGTTACTGACTGCTCTAAATATTAGGGCCTGGATCTCGTCATCAAATACTTCGTCGGCATGGAGCTTGGCGTTGCCAACTTCCTCCAACGGCACTTCGATTGGTCCTCGAACTCCTTGTGGTACGAGGAGATTCCAAACGCCAAAGATCCCAAGAGGACGATGTTCTTCCTCGGTGGAAAGGATACCATCATTGATGCTGACGTGAGCATGGGCATTTCGTACTCGCTGCCGAGAAGATATTAACCTTGCCCTTGTAGCGTGTCAGGCGATACCTTTCATCTCACGGAGTGCGCAAAAACCTCCGCTTCGACCCCGATGGTCGTCACGGAGAAGCGCTGCTCACGAGGTCGCCGTTTCATAACGATATCATGAACTGGCTCCGCGAAGAGTAACGGATCCTTCTTGTCTTACGATCGCGCTGCGGTAAAACCCGCTACGATGTTCTGGTCCTTGGGTAGTTGGAACATACCCTAATCTACAGTACGCAACTGTATCAATACCCACACTACGTTTCGATGCTTTCACGACATACCATCCTGCACAAGTAATCGTCCGTTGTCTGTACCGCCGCAAATTTGACTAGATGCGCTCGCATTTCATAGCCATAGGTTGTAATACGCTCTGTCATCTGATTATAATAAAGCTTACGTCGATAACCCATGGCGACTAGCTAACCATACTGCTTATGTGCTGCGTCTTAGGTCCTGGGCATGTCGTAGTGAACTGGTAATATTTCTAGCAGCAAAGCCGTCGCAGACCGTCCTCGCAAGCAACACTCACTGCCATACCCTTCAGATACCGAGCGATACGGCCCGAACTGAAGATCTCCTCAACATGTGTGCTGGGCGTCGCGCCCTCTGCCGCGAGTGATGCGCGACGGGCCCATACACGACGACAGGGTGGCGACGCGGGGTGTGAACGAGACGGTGTTCCCGGCCAGGTGGAGAAAGGGTCATCGATCCGTTCGGGAATCGACGCTACTTCCTGCTCATGGAGCTAGGAGTGTACAGTTAGCAGCTCTGTATGTCTCGCTAGGGTCCCTGGAGATCGCCGAGACATGGGTGCGGGTGGTGGGTGAGGACAGTGGCTGCGCCCTATTACGGAGCGATGAGTATGGTCGCACCCTGTCTGAGCTGCGGGCCACCGGTGAGATAGGGTCGGAGACAGAGACATGGTGCGCCCACATTGTGCAACGGTCGGTGAAAAGAATCCATGAATACCGAGGCCCGAAACTATCCGGCTTCTTGGCCTATGGCGGAAGAGGACGATTTGGTGGACATGAACGCGGGCCTCGACGTGCATTTTGTGGGTCCAGCACGAGCGCATCTCGTCAAGAGCATCTAATGGCACACGGACGTTGTTCAAATGAAATCGATACAATTGAAAACTTCTTCCTTCCCGCACAAGCGGCCGCGGGACTCGCCATGTTCCGTCCGCAGGCAAGGGAGGCACGCGAAGAACATGAACCGTGGCGAGCCGTGATGTCGTGGATAATCGATTTTTCTGTACGGCCTGTTTTCCTGTGGTCGGCGATCCGCCGAACATCCAGCAATAGCAGTATAGACATGTCGAGTACGTCCACAGCCTTGATGCTCCTCTCTACTCCCTGGGGCGTGTTTAGAGAGAATTTCAATCGAAGCGCAGCACCGTCTTAAAGATTTCCACTATTAACATGGAGGCTACTGTGGCGTGCGCCGATCCTCCCTCCCCTGGTTTACGACTGTCAGATTGCCTCGAACTAAATTTCAGGGCACATTCACCTGAGAAGCAACCTTGTTATAGGCCGCGCCGTAGAAGACGGAGAAGGTTTAGTTGACAATGACTATCTTCATTCACAAAGTACGGTTTCGTATGAACGAGGGTACTTGCAAGGCCCGGATCCCCTCGTCAGAAGTATGAGAAGCACGCCGTATCTGCATGTAACTATTGGACCGACGAATGTGGAATCAAGATGAAGAGGTCACAATTGCAAGAGCACTTCCGCGTTCTTATGCATGACGGCGTCTCGGAGCGGACCGTTCGACGCGTAGAAAGCTTCTGCGTTGCGTGAAAACCATTCAACCATCTCGACGCTAACGGCTAGGGACGGTACTGATGTTTAGCCTGTCATGGCGCGCGAAGAAGCCGCGAAACGCGTACCCGGGAAGTCCGACCCAAAGAGTACGCGATCGGCGCTTACGAAGGTTTGGATTGCTGCCAACGTTGCCTCGTGCGTACTCAGCGCAGTGTCATAGTAGAAGGTTTTGAAGTCCTCCAAGATCTCCTCGTGCGATAGTGGGCAGCCCATATGCCTAGATAGGACAGCCACTCGGGGGGCAAGGAAGGGAGTAACCCCTCCAAGGTGGGCCAGAATGATCTTGACATTCCGGAAACGACGTTTCTTGCCGGACACGACGAGGTGAGCGGCGGCCTTGAACGTCTCGTTAGGGACCTGGAAGTTGGTGGAGTTTCGTGAGCGAATATCACGGAGAATAGTACCTTGTCCGACAGCTTACTTCCGTCACAGGGATGCCAAGGTATGGGTGCGGGTATGGAGTGGACGATGGAACCTGGGCGCCGTGAAGGAAGACAACTGCGGCTCTCCTGTCGAGCTCTTCCCAGATGGGGTCAAACGCGTCATCGCCGATGTATTCTCCATACGAGTGGGGAGCTCAGCTTCGCGGCTTGGGTGAGGGCAACGGACTCACTCGCTTCGGACCCTTCTCCGTACGAAGACGATAGCACAACGCCGCACGCTTCTAGCTCGTCCAAGGCGAACTTTATCTCGTCAAGACCGCCTTGGGCACCACGATCACACTTAGCGAAATTGGCGCTTCGAGGAAGAAGAAGGAAAGCGGTTTACCTTGGGTATCGTAAAGGTTTGGCATGCAGGCGAAGAACGCGAACCTTCCCGGATAGCTTGCAGAGATCTGCGAACCCAAGCAGTTGAATCCTCTCGCTGAGTTGCGGTTCTCATCGCCAACCGGTCCTGCAGGAAGCCCAGCAGGCATAGACAGGACGGCTAAGCGAATTCCGAGCTTGTCCATAGCCTCCAAGCTGATCTCTGGCGTCCAGGGGAGGTTCTCGGCAGGAGTTTGCCAGCCCACACTCATGCTCAGCGCGGCTTTGCCGATCGACGTGGGAAAGATATGGTGGTGAATGTCCACACGGGTGGGCTGAGGGTCATCCTGAGTGTAAGGTTAGCACAGGGACAGCGATGCGAACATTGGCTCATACCATTGCGGAGTCCGCAAGAGGCCACTTAATGTCGTGAGGCTCAGAAGAACGTGATTGCAGGGCCTGCGAAGCGAGTTATATAGTCGTGGCTCTTTACGTGGAATGATTACGGGCGTCGGCTAAGCTAATCTCAGTTAACTCACCGTCTGCCAATAACAATGTCCGGGCTGGTTTCTGGAATGGTAGAAATCTAATTCACACCTTCTGCGATACAATTAAGGCTAGTTTGTGAGCAACCTTCTAGTTCACTTCTGTTTATGCTCTCCGGAACTCCTTCAATGAATCGTCGTTCCAAGAAATGAACTGGCCACTGAGAGATTTCGGTGCCTTCAGAGCAAGTGCTGCCGTGACGTGGCCAGCGTCCTCGGGAGCGACAAGTTGCCCGCCGGCGTGGACGTTTACAAAGGTCTGATGGGCATCTGCGGGCATGGTGGCGACACCGCGCTCACGGATTAGGGTTTGCATCTAGAGGCATGGAAATGAGCAAAGCGACATGAAAAGGGCCGTGTGCCGCCTACACTGGTGTCGACCATTCCCGGGCGGACTGCGACGAACGTCACATCCGGCTCTTCTCGAGCAATTGTCCTTGCGCCCATTGTCAGTCTTCCATCCGCGACGGACACCCAAAAGGAGAATGACTTACCTGCATAGGCTGTTCATTGCTGCCTTGCTGGCATTGTACGGGCCCCAACCAGGAATGTTCCCGGTGGCGGCGCCAGAGCTCATGAAAACGAGGCGTCCGCCATGTGAGCTCCTGCGGAGCTCGGGGAGCGTGGCCCGGATGGCGGTGACGAGGGAGAAGAAGTTGACATCGAAGTGCTGCTTCCACTGCTCGATGGGAATGTCGTCCGAAGCGATCTTGCCCATGGGTTCGAGCACGCCAGCATTTAGAATGACGCCATCAATGCCCTCGTATTTCTCCACGCCATGCGATACAGCAGAGCCAACAGCAGCAGCATCGGTCCTACGATCCCCGCTAAGGACAGACGGTCGTTACGCATACAGCGAGGGACGCACACATCGCATTCCAATGCTAACAGGGATTCCTTGTGAGCGTCAACGAGACTCTGGAGCGCGGGTCCTCTGGTGCGAGAGAGGGCGACGACGTTTGTGTTGAAAGTCTCGAGGAGGATCTTGGTGATGGCGAGGCCGAGGCCTCTGGAGACAATGGTCAGCGGGTGGGGATGCGCGGATGGGAGGTGGATGGGATATGCACTTGGACGCGCCGGTCAAGAGAACAGTGGGCCTGGGAGGCATGGCCGATGGCGGGAGATGGTGTCAGGACTGCCGCAGAAGGAGAGACCGTTGCCGCCGCGTCGTGCCACCGGGCCGTGGACGACAGTCTCTCTAATGTTTGGGGCGCGTGATGGGCGCTTACCAAACGGCGGGGCGAGCGCGTCCGAGCGCTCAGCCACCTCACGACTCCCCATCCAATCCTCGGCCCAGGCCACGTCCCTTCCTTGCCTCTCCTCATCCTCCCTCCAAAAAGCCATGGCATCGCGCATCGCACTCTCTCGTCTCGCCCCTGCTGTTGCTCGGGCCAGGCATCCGCGGTCTCTTGGCATCCGATTTGCGCGAGGATATGCCTCCCAAGGTGGACACACGGTGTGTCCAAACCACGACTTTCAGTCCGTTCACAAGCCTCATGTATCCTATAACAGATGACCGTCCGCGAAGCTCTCAACGCGGCAATGGAGGAGGAGATGCTCCGTGACGAGAACGTCTTCGTCCTCGGCGAGGAAGTCGCGCGGTATAATGGCGCATACAAGGTACGCACGCCTGGCCCACTTCCATCGTCTCCGCCTTCTCATCTCCGGATCAGGTCACGAAAGGCCTTCTTGACAAATTTGGCGAGAAGCGCGTCGTCGACACGCCCATTACTGAGATGGGTTTTGCCGGTCTCGCTATCGGTTCTGCGTTTGCTGGTCTCCGACCGATGTAGGTCGGTCACCGTTATGCCCGAAATGAATTACTTACACGTCTTGCAGCTGCGAGTTCATGACCTTCAACTTCGCCATGCAAGCCATTGATCAAATCATCAACTCCGCGGCGAAGACCCACTATATGTCCGGCGGCGTTTTGCCTTGTCCCATCGTCTTCCGTGGTCCCAACGGTGCTGCTGCCGGTGTTGCCGCACAACATTCACAAGACTACGCCGCGTGGTACGGTTCCGTGCCCGGTCTCAAAGTCGTCAGCCCATGGAGTGCGGAGGATTGCAAAGGCCTGCTCAAGGTAAATATCCATCCAGAAATATATTCGAACAGGCGCTCATGGACTCCGCCAGGCCGCTATCCGTGACCCCAACCCCGTCGTTTTCCTCGAGAACGAGCTGATGTACGGCGTGACGTTCCCCATGTCCCAGGAGGCCATGTCGGACAACTTCTTGCTTCCCATTGGCAAGGCCAAGGTCGAGCGTGAGGGCAGTGACGTCACCATTGTCGCGCACAGCAAGATGGTGACACACAGCTTAGAGGCCGCTGATGAGCTTGCGAAGGAGGGCATCAAGGCTGAGGTTATCAACTTGCGCTCCATTCGCCCACTGGACATCGAGACGATCAACAAGTCGCTCAAGAAGACGAACCGGTATGCACCGTGGTTTCTCATACGCGTCGCATATAACTAAGCATGCTGTAACAGTCTTGTAGTCGCAGAGGGTGGCTTCCCCGCGTTCGGTGTCGGTAGTGAGATCTGCGCGCAGGTCGTCGAGACCGAGGGTTTCGACTACCTTGACGCGCCTGTTGAGCGTGTCACTGGTGCTGACGTGCCCACCCCCGTAAGTTGAAGTCTAAAGACATGGCTGGTACAGTCGCTAACTATGTTTTTAGTACGCCGTCAACCTCGAGAACCTCACTTTCCCCGACACCAACGTTGTCGTCAAGGCCGCTAAGCGGGCTCTGTACCGGAGTAACTGAGCTTGGTGCGCTGACTTGGCGGTCGTCTTGCGGTGACGGTGATGGAGTAGATTGCTGTCCATGGCACAGGAGGCTTTAGACTTTATATTACTTGTTGCGTTGCTATCATTGCACTGTTATTCTACACATAGCTTCTGTACTTCATCCTTCGTGTGCTGTAAGATCCTCGAGGGCGTTTCGATGACGGCTACACAAGGGCCCGAAGTCGTACACGGACGGCGTTTGCGTGGGCATCCAGACCTTCGCAGTCTGCGAGGGTGGCTACCACCGGGCCAAGACCCTTGAGGCCGTCTGCAGTGACCTCCTGGGAGGTGATGTGTTTTTGGAAGGACAAGGTGTTGACCCCGCTGAATTGCCGTGCGTACCCGTTTGTGGGCAACGTGTGGTTGGTTCCTGAGGCATAGTCTCCGCAGCTGGAGTCGTGTCATAAGATTAAGATCAGCACAGCATACCACGCCGTCGTGGACGAAGAACACGGACCTCTCCGGGGAGTATGGGCCAACGAACACGCTGCCCGCATTTTCTACCGCAGCAACCGCCGCGGGGGCGTCCTCCAAGTGCAGGATCAAGTGCTCTGGCGCGTAATCGTTCGAGAACGCGATCGCCTCTTCGACAGAACCCGTGCGGACGATAATGCTCTTCGGGATCGACTTACGCACGATGTCCACGCGGGTCAGCGCGCGGGCCTGGCGGTCGACCTCAGCCTCGATCTCTGCGATGCGCTCTGGGGGAAGGCCGACGGCAACGAGGACGACCTGTGAGTCGACGCCGTGCTCGGCCTGCGAGAGGAGGTCGGCAGCGACGAAGGCGGCATCGGCGGTGTGGTCCGCGACGACGAGGACCTCGGAGGGGCCTGCGGGCATGTCAATGGCGACGAGGGCGTCGGTGTCGTTCTGGACGAGCATCTTCGCGGCCGTGACCCACTGGTTGCCCGGGCCGAAGATCTTGTCGACCTTGGGTACGGACGCGGTGCCATACGCGAGCGCGGCGACGGCCTGCGCGCCGCCCGCCTTGAGGATCGCGGACGCGCCGACGAGCTGCGCAACGTACATGACCTCGGGGGAGACACTACCGTCGGACCGTGGGGGCGTCGCAAGAACGATCTCCTTGCAACCCGCCACCTGCGCTGGGATTCCGAGCATCAGCGCGGTGGAGGGCAGGATCGCGGTGCCGCCGGGGACGTAGAGGCCGACACGTGCGATAGGGCGGGCGAAGCGCGAGCAGACGACACCAGGCATGGTCTCGACCCGCAGCGTCGTCTCCGCTGCCTGCGCCTTGTGGAACTTGTGGATGTTCGCGTACGCGACGTCGATCGCGGCGCGCACGTCGTCGGAGAGCACCATTGTCTCTGGCGCGAAAGGGGGCCGGATGACGGGCGAGGCGAGCTGCGCCTTGTCGAACTTGGCGGTAAGCTCGAGGAGCGCGGCGTCGCCCCGCGCCCGCACGTCGTCAACAATCGGGCGCACCTTGGCGATCATCTCGT
The DNA here is from genome assembly GCA_002900995.3 of Ganoderma boninense. Lineage (NCBI taxonomy): Eukaryota > Fungi > Basidiomycota > Agaricomycetes > Polyporales > Polyporaceae > Ganoderma > Ganoderma boninense. The sequence goes on from CM035307.1 coordinate 2,098,051, forward strand.
CGGACTTGAGCACGGGCCGGCGGAGCAGCTGCGCGCGCTCCGCCGCGGTCGTCGCGGAGAGGTCGTGCGTGCGCATCCGGATGGGCGCGCCGGAGTCTTCTGGACCGCCTCCAGTAGCAGGGGGAGGCACTGTCGCCGCTGGTTGCGCGGGAGGGGCTTCTGTGCTCGTGCTCGCTGCGCTATGCGCAGCAGGGCCTTCTGTGGGGTAAAGTTTTGAGGTCCATTGCGGCTTCGCATTGCCTGGACGCCGTGTCACCTTCTTTGCCTTCTGGTCAAGCGATCGCGCGATGTCGGCGAGAGACACGCCCCCCGCGATGCAACGTGTCAGGGCGAAGTAGAGCAGATCCGCAGCCTCGAAGGCGATCTCCTCCGCCGTATCCGCACGGCAAAGCTCGTCCGCCTCTTCCATGATCTTGGAGCGGAGTAACTCTGGATCCTCGAACAACCTGCGCGTGTACGAGCCTTGCGGCGCGAAGTCGAGGCGAGACTTGAGCGTGTGCTCGAGCGCGGAGAGCCCGCTGAGCTCGCCGGTGCCGAAGCAGGACTGCTGTTCGAGGTGGCAGAAGCCCGCGCCGTGCTGGACGACGGAGAACTCTAATGCATCCGCGTCGCAGTCGAGACGGATGCGGACGACGTCCTGCGTCGCGCCTGAGGTCTCGCCCTTTCGCCAGAGACCGTGCTTGCGGGACTGGTACACGCCCTTGCCGGAGACGATGCTCTCCTGGATCGACTCTAGGGACGAGTAGACGAGGCCGAGTGTGCGTCCGCCATCGAGGTGGGAGGAGACGACGGTAGGGAAGAGCCCATCCTTGCGATCGGAGGCAATGTTGGCGAGGAATGCGTCCGCGACGTTGATCCGTTTGGCGTCCGTAGGAGCAAGGGTGAGGAGGGATGTTGGGATGACCAGTGTTGTATTCGCGGCATGGAGGGCGCGGATGGTCGACCGCGAAGGAGGCTCTACAGATGCGGCAGGAAGGACATGCACGGACGAACCTGCAAAGAAGCGGGTGAAGGAGCTTATGAAGTCGACATCGACGGAGGGGGTTTTGATGAGGACGCCGGAAACTGCATTCCGGATGGTGTCGGAGACGGCAGAGACGTTGGCGACGTCGAGCAAGAGGAGAAGCCTGTGTGCGGGTACGACTCCGGTAAGTCCCTTTGCGAGTGCTAGAGGGACGATGACCTTGTCCGCGCCTTGATCGAGGAGGGAGATGATATGGTCTATGCTGAGAGGTGAGTCATTGTCGACCAAGATGTAGCGGGTCGCATTTTTGGGGACGGAGGTGGCAGCTGCGAAGTGTGGGGGCAAAATGAGAGGCCCGATGCGTGCGAGGGGGGCGAGTAGGGCACCGTCGCCAACGTCGGCGTCGAGTAGAGGGAGGAAAACGGACATGAGGAACGGGGAGATGCTCAGATGGGACAAGCGACTCGGAGGAGGCGATCAGAGATCCGGAATGAGTCTGGCGGCTCCAAAGATCCTTAGACGAGATCTACAGCACTGACTCGTCTGCGCTGTCGACGGTCCGCCTGTGCGTCCACTTCATTGCTCGACGTCGAAGCTGGGCGCACTCAGAGTGGTAGACAAGGAAGCTGGATTGAATGCAGCCTTGCCTTTGCAGAGGGGGGCCGCATGATGGAGGGACTGTGCTTGCGAGGATTGACCAGCTATGTCGGACAAAATGACTGGAGATAAATGGCACGCATTCAAAGAGACAAAGCATAGAGACTGAACATGCGAACATGCAATCACGTCGTGACCGACCCCAAAAGGCTGTTGCTGCTCGTGGGGTAGGTCTGTGGCTCAACAATCCATGGTGCTCACTGCTCAGGCGAATTTTCAAGGGGAGGGCCTCGCCCAGTGGTCTGTCGGAACACGCTGATTGCATACCATCTGCCTGTCGTTGTCCTCGTTGCCAGCACATACAAATCTATGCTTCGCGGACACAGAAGGCGAATCGGCAGGGCGGCAGATGCATGGAAGAGAGCGGGCGCTCGCACAAATTACCGTAGCAAAAGGTACCACGGACGATCACATGAGGCGGAAGAAACGCGCAGGGGACGCCTCACTCGAGTCGGGGGAGAGGACAAAGGAGAACTGGCGGAGAAGGAGGACGGGACAAGGGGCATTGGAGGAGGAGAATGGGAAAGACTGTAGCAGACGAGAGGCGGTGATGCTGCGATGTGTTGAAACTTGAGTGGGCGAGGCCGAAAGAGGCATTGATCGAACACGACGCGTCAACAAGGTACAACAAAGGCGGTTGTGGCACGGACGCGGTGCTGACGCTGGACGGGGGCGCGCAGGCTGAGGCGGAGGCAGGAGCGGCTTGGATCTCTCGATCCTGCAGCACACAAACAAAGATACCCTTCAGTTTGCCTTCCCGACGCCTTCCCTCCATAAATACCCCCGCCTTCCTCCAGATCGCATCGCTTCCCACTTCTCCCTCCTCCCCTCCCCCTCTCGCTATTTCTCTCTCCTCTACCCCACCATCCTATGCCTCCCCGTGCAGCTCCCGGTGGCTCTGGCTCTGGCCGCGGTCGTGGCAGTAGGGGTGGCTCCACTGCTGCTCCCTCCCCTAGCCGCGGCGGCCCTCCCCCCGTGGCGCTTTTAGAGGTCGCGCCACCCCCGCCGCCTCTGCTGGTCGCGTAGCCCCCACCACCGTCGGCTTGCCAGACACTAGCGCTCATATCACCACCGTTGGTGTCAAGCGCACAGCCTTTGGTCAGAGCGGTCGCGCTCTCAATGTCTGGACCAACCACTTCGAGGTTAAAATCCCCGAAGATGAGATCTATCATTACGACGGTCCGTCCCAGCCTATGTTCCCCCTTCTGTCTGATATCCTCAAGCTGTACCCCATGTCATATAGTTGGTTCGTATTCGCCCTATGCTCCGCGTGTGTTCGCTCGCTGACCCTGCCTTTTCTAGTCATCTCTCCCTCGGAGAAAACACTTCCTGCGCGTCTCAATTTAGAGATCATCGAACGCCTTCAAACCAAGATCGCACCCGAAGTGTTCACCCCCCCGGTCGTATACGACGGGAGGAAAAACATTTTCTCTCCTCGCGAGCTCCCGTTCCCCTCGGGGGCCCAAGAGGTGTGCCACTCATCCTGCTCTTTGCTGCAACCTCTAACTTCATCCTTGTAACAGTTTAGTTTCACCCTTGCCGATCCTCCCGCTCCGCAAGAAGGAGGTCAGGGTGGTGGTGAGAGGGGTCGTGGCCCTAAGGTCTACAAGGTCAAACTGACCCATGTGGCCACTATCAACCCCGAGTAGGTGCCTTTATATGCACCTAGTCAACATATCAGACTCATCATCATTCAGGGTACTCGCCCGTTTCCTGCAGGGCAAGCAGTCACACGACAACACTGTCCTGACGGCGATCACTGTAAGTTCTATCTGGACTTACTTCTCTTCCTCTTCATTAACAGTTTCCACGACATGCATAGGCCCTCAACGTTGTTATTCGCATGGAGCCTACCATGAAATACCCTTTCAATGTTCGCTCTTTCTTCACCTCCCGCGAGACGGCCCCCATAGGCGGCGGAATCGTCCTCTGGAGAGGATACTTCCAGTCCGTGCGGCCTGCAATTGGCCGCATGCTCATCAACGTCGATATTTCTACGGCGGCTATGTACAAGCCAGGCCGCGCTATCGACGTTGCCCTTGAGTTGCTCGGTGTGACTCAAAGGGGTCCACTCGCTCTGTCGCCCAAGCACGGGTTTCCTGAACGCGAGCTCATCAAGCTTCAAAGGTTTCTGTCAGGTGTACGGATCACCGTCGATATTCCTGGACGGCCGACGACCGGTCGGCGCCCGCCTCGCGTCATCAAGAAGCTCACGAAAGCGGGCGCGAACAACCTGTCGTTCACGATGCGCGACGGGAAGACCATCACGGTCGCTCAGTACTTTGAGAAGACGCATAACTACCGTCTTCAGTTCCCGGACATTGTGTGCATCGAGGTGTGTTTCACCCTTCGATACGGTCTTAGGTTACCTAATGTTCAATGTCATGGGCTTAGGTTGGATCCGGCGCCATCATCCCGATGGAGTGCTGCACCATCCCCGCAGGACAAATCATGCGCAAGCAGGTGCCCCCGGAGAAGACTAAGGATGTCCTCAACTTTGCCACGAAGAAGCCTCACGAGCGACTTCAGAGCATCCGCGCTGCACTCGGCGTCCTCAACTATGGGCAGTCAGAATACGTCCGGGTGCGTTCATACACTTGCTTATCACAAGTCAGCTCTTAATGATTGGCTGTCCTGTACAGCAATTCGGTATGCATGTCAGTCCGAACGCCGACGTCCAGTCCCTCCAGGCGCGGATCCTGGACCCGCCGACTCTTATGTACGGGGCCCAAAGCCGCCAGCCCACAATTGTAAGTTTCCTCAATCTGCTCTTGTGCCCCCAGCTCTGACGATCGCTCCGAAGCAACCGCGCGACGGTCAGTGGAATATGGTCGACAAGAAGTTTTACCGGCCTGTCACCATCAACCGGTGGGTCGTCGTGGTCTACGAGCGCGAACAGCGCTTCAACAGAGACACCGCGTACGATCTCGTTCGGAACTTCCTCGAGCAGTTCGCAGCAGTTGGTTCGCGTGCTCGTGCTCTCCCATCGCATCCTCTTCTCACAGTTTTTGACAGGAATAAGGTGCATGGAGAACGACCCTGTTGTGCTCTGGGAGCGACCGACAAATATCGCTGTTGTAAGTTCCAAGGGAGTCGTCTGGATTAGGAGTATGGAACTCACGTTGATATGGTAGTCTCTCCAAAACGCCGGGAAGAAGGTCATCGAGAAGCACAGGAACAGCGGTCCTGGACCAGATCTCATGATCGTGGTACTCCCTGAGTCGTCGGCCGACATGTACCAGAGCGTTAAGCAGTAAGCTTGATCTCTTGTTGCCACGCTCACAGTATATGAAGCTCATGTACCGTAGCTTTGGCGACATTATTCGGGGTGTTGCCACGCAGTGCCTGAGAAGCAGTAAATGCAATAGGGCAAACAAGCAATACTTTGCGAATGTCTGCCTTAAGTAAGTCGTCATGATCCATGCTGGCCACTGCGCGGGATACTAATCGGCTTGTAGGATCAACCCCAAGATGGGCGGGATCAATACGATCCCTGAAGCACGTTCCGTCCCGGTCCTCACCGACCCACGGAACCCCACGATCGTCATGGGTGCAGACGTCATCCACCCGGCACCTGGTGCAGACGGTCGTCCTTCATTCACCGCCCTTGTCGGCAACGTTGACTCGGAAACGGCCAAGTACATCGCAGACTGCCGTGTCCAGACGTCGCGGCAGGAGATGATCGATGACCTCGAGGCCATGGCCACGGCGCAGATCTCTATGTACAAGAAGTACCGCCAAGCTGTGGAGAAGAAGTCTCCAGATCCGAAGAGGGTTATCTTCTACCGGGATGGCGTGTCCGAAGGACAGTTCCAGCACGTCCTCGAGTATGGTGCGTTGCGCAGTCTGTCTCCTTTCTGAGACCTTGCTCATCCGGTGCCGTTTGTTTTTGTGACACCAGAGCTGCCTCAGCTGAAACGTATGTATCATGTCTGCTACCAAACGGCCATCTGGTCTGACACATCAGTTGTTTTGCTTCAGGGGCCCTGGCGGCGAACAATGTGAACGCCAAGATCACGGTGATCGTAGTGGGCAAGCGCCACCATGTTCGCTTCTTCCCGCAGAGGAGGGAGGACGCGGACAGGAGCGGGAACTGTCCTGCTGGGACTGTTGTCGACCGCGACATTACCCACCCGACGGAATTCGACTTTTATCTGCAGAGCCACAGTGGATAAGTACCTTCACTTCCCACTCAATGAAACCGTAACTGACACGATCTCATTTGGGTATATACGCTGCTGGGGACGTCACGTCCTGCCCACTACAACGTGTTGTACGATGAGAACGAGTTCACGCCCGATGCGCTGCAGGCGCTGTCCTTCGCGCTGTGCCACGTCTATGCCCGTTCTACACGCTCGGTATCAATTCCCGCCCCTGTCTACTGTAAGTGTTACAGCTCTTTGGAGGGTCCGATGCCTGCGCGCTGCGGACGCTGACGATGGTTCTTGCCCCTCGCTCCCAGATGCGGATATCGTGTGTGCTCGGGCCAAAAACCACTACAACCCCGAGGGCAACTTCGACCTCACCGAGTCCGGGACCCAGCTCGAGTCGACCGACGCCAAGAGCCAGCTAGAGGCGTTCCGTACGAACTTCAAGCCGCTGAACGACAAGACGAAGAGGGTGATGTACTTCTCCTAGGTTTGGTCGTCGGGGTCTGCAAAGGTCGCCGAGGTCGGGTTAGGGCAGAACAGTCTCGGACACTGTCGCTCATTCCTCCTCCCGCCGTCGTCGCCGTGTTGTTGCTTCGCGTTTATCCTTCACGTCTTGCTCTCGCTCTCTCCTCACAAAACCACCATTGCTCAGTCGGACTGTTGTAGCTGTTATCGCCATCGACATCTTATCATCACGCGTTTTGTGTTCTGTATCCGCCCTTCCCCACATCCCTCTCCCATGCTCTGTATTCTCCCTATGATCCACATGCACCCTATGTCATGAATGAACAGTATTGCTATTGCACGTCTATTCGTCCCAGGCCTCGAGTCATCTGTATTGCAGTCCCTGGGCCTGAGGGCGATGACGGTACCGCGGCCCAGGGGGGGACCTTGTCGAGTGAGAGCCCGGAAGATGGCGCTCGGAGCATGGCAGATCAAAACGATCGAGCCAACTTGAAGGCTGGATATCCGGGGGCAGATGAAGAAGCATGGCTGTCGAGGATCGGGTGGGCGATATGAGGTTCGCTGAGATGGCGATCTATGCTGGTCTTGCCCGCGCCGATGAGCATGGACCCTGTCGTGGTAACTATGCGGCAAAGTCAGCCAGTCTGTCGTGCTTGCCCCAGGCTTGCCCTTGGCTCGAATCGCCCTCCGCGGGCGCTCGGACAGATAGAGCCTAATTGAGAACGGCAAGACGCGGCCACTGCGACTGAGAGCAGCCACTGGCACTCAGCCAGTCGGCGCTCAGCTCAGCAACTTGGCTCGCCACGGCTTCCCGTCCAGGGTACATCTCCCGTCCTGCCCCTCCTTCTTATCCCCGCAGCGCCGTGGTCTCTGACTCAACAGTCGCGTAACTCGCTCGCTTATACACAATTTCGTCCGATATTTAACTTTCTCTGTGCGGAGTCTAGTCGTCACTGATGCTCGCGGGCACCAGAAATTTTGCCCATTGCCCTCGTGTGGGCAGCGATCGCATGCATTCCTTCCAGGTGCGTCGCCCGTGTAACCCATGACGCGCTCTGGACCGTCCCGCGGGCAGACTCACAATACGCCCCTTCTAGCTAACCACGCTGCATCCGTGCGGCACAGAGGCGCCGACAGCGCACTCTGCCAGGGGACCGCATTCCCTACCACGTCTCGGAACGGACTCTCCAGCGACGAATGATGCTCATTTCCGACCGTGTTACACGGTGCTTTTTGTTGCTGCTCTGTTGACAGAGCGCTTAGCCGCCGAAATACCGTCCCTGCTACGTTTGCCATCCCTGTGTGCGGCGTGCACGAACCTTCCGCTGCGCGTGCCGCTGCCGCTGCTTCTTCTGGCTCTGCTCCGGATCGTCATCGTCCGGATAACAGCATATTTGCGGGACATGATATCTTCACATTTACCCTTTTGCTTAACGAGCATCTGCGAGAGTTCACCTTTGGATCCACTTCCATCTCACTCTTAAATACCCGCACTCCTCGGAGGCTCCCTATTCTTCGGGCCCCGTCTTCCATCCTCTCAGTTCTCCACCACCAAGAACGACTCGCCCGCCTCTTCACTTCTAAGGTCTCCGCCACTGCTACACCATGAGCTCCCGACACCGCCACATGTCTCGTCGCAAGCCCGTCCCGCCACTCTCCCCAGCCACTGCCCCTCCGCTTATGGCACGAGGTGTGGAGAGACCCTCGTTGTCGATTATGTCCAAGGAGGACCTCCCGCCGGTATGTGGTATATTATCAATATTGTCACCTCTCCACGTACATATTAACGCGACAGCTAATTCCGCCTAACAGCTCCCCATGGAGGTATGCGAGAAGATGGAGCGCACATCCGTGGACGACAGGCGGCATGCAATTTATCTTCCAGAGTCGCTGCCGCCCTCGCCACCGCCCAAGGATGGGTCTGCCGCTGGCAGCCGACCGGAGTCGCTGGTTGCGACGTTGGTGGATGGGATGGACGTCCGGGAGGACATTGCGGTGAGTATCGCCCCCATGCGTGTCTGGATCACGTACAGATCAGTGCCGACGGTGCTCACTCGTGCCCGTGCGCGTCCACCTCGCCAATGCCTGCAGTTCGCCGTACCGCCTCCTCTCAGACCCGAGCCCCAGCGCGTCGATTCCCGCGCATTGCCGCAACCGACCCCGGAGGTCCGCAAGCGGGCGAGCCAAAAATCACTACCAAAAGTGCGTGACGCGCACACAGGGCTTTCATATCTCGTCTGATCGCTTTCATTTGCGCCTGCCCTTGCAGATCTATAGACCCCCCACACCGCCAATCCCTGCCCAACACCCGAAACTGCGCTCAGGCGGTCATTCCAGGACGAGCTCCCCTGAGAGCCAAACTCTCATTGTACGTCGGGTGGCGCTGCGGTATGCCCCGTACGGGAAGTTGACCGGCCACGTTTAGATCAACTTGGGAGCCGCGTCTCTAGAGCAACAGTTGGGTCGTGGAACCACGCCCACCAGCTGGCCGAGTGGGCTGGAAGCCGATGCTTCGGTCACGGCGCATTCAGTTCGGTCACGAAACAACGTCCTTTCGTTCGTCGGAAAGGACTTGCCGCCGGTGCACGGAGGCGACCCTCCTCCTCATGCCCGCCGCCAGAGTGCAGCCTCGGCGTCGACGACCCACAGGCTATCCTCGCGGCGATCACAATTCTCCTGCCAAGGGATGTGTCTCGGCGTGTGGTGCGCCCTGAAAAGGTTGGGAATTCATCTTCGGGGAAAGAAGAGCCCCCAGGCGAAGTATTAAATGCCCTGCTTCCCTTCTTGTCTATCCTGACTGAGTTGCATGCTTTCCTGCACGCTATCGACTGCTATCGTTATTGGCCTGTTCTTCATGACATTGCTATGCTGACATGCAATAATATGCATTATCCCACGAACATGTAGCTTAGGGCTAGTTGTATTTCTTATGATACCCCTCGCCTAGTGTCGTCACACTGGATGTGTATGGTAGTGTGTAGTGTAGTGTATGAACGCCGAATGTATGTTGTTCGTCGCAGCCAATCAGTTCGCGGACGAGTGTCACCTCGGGTGACGCGCGCAACGCCGAGAGGCGACTTCCCAATCGGACCGTGCAGGCACTCCACCACGCTCCCTTGCCTCCCTCCCCGACTCAACGCGCTCCACTCGCCCGCTGCTATGCGCCTACACTGATACCTCTCCCCGCCTGCACCTCGGAGCCTGCCCTCGCACTTCCTTCTTCTCTCCCATCTCCAGACACCTCTGACGTGACGGCGCACCCGGGCTATCTCCCGCCTGCCCACCTCCACTGCTACACATTTGACCCCGGATGGGGGTCCACGACGACCAGGGCAGGCCTTCTGCTCGCGAAATCTTCGACGAGACTCTCTCCGGCGCCCGCCCCCAGCCCCTTCTCCCGCCGCTCCGCTCCGACCCTCCCCTCTTCCAGCCGATCCCCCACAGCCTCCGCGAGTTCCGCGCGCAGGAGGGCGGCGAGCAGCGCCGCAAACGGCTGCGTGCGCTGTGGGATCGGCTGCCGACGCGGGACAACATGCCGGCCACCGGTGTCGACGACGAGGCGGTCGCGCACGCGTATCCCGTGCGGCGCGACGGGGTCCTCACGCCTGAAAGCGCGCGACAGCTGGGCGAGATGTATGAGGACGAGCTGCTCGGGCGGTGCGGCGTGCACGGGCGTGGCCAGTTCTCGACGCGCGTGTCGTGGCCCGAGTTTGAAAAGTACGCGGATGCGAAGGAGGCTGGTGCGTTGTCATCGTCGTCGTCCCATCGTCCGCGGCGCCCGTGTCGCCGTGCTTCTTCCGGGGCGGGAGCGTCAGGCTGAGCGCGGGCTGTGTGTATAGAGCTGTGGCATATCTTCCACGACGAGCTGGACCTAGACGGGAATGGGCACCTGGAGGCGGAGGAGCTGGAACATGCGTTGGAGAAGGCCGGTACGTCCTCTAGCGGCTCGTTGTCTGAGCTGAGGCGAGCTGAGAATACTTCCAGGCATTACGTTGTCTCCTTCAACATTGTCTGAGTTCATGACATTCCTCACTTCATCCCCGCACTCGCACGCAATAAGCTTCAAGGAGTTTCGGGACTTTTTGTTGCTCATGCCCCGAAAAGCGTCGCCCGAAGAGATCTTCAGATACTATGAAGTGCGTAAATTCATGGGCGACGACGGGAGAGGAGCGGCTCGCGTCAACATGGAAGGTATGATCGCTTTGAATCAGGCTCGACTTCTTTTGACCGCTATTGACGTCCGTAAGGCGACGTTAGTCTCAGCGCAGAGGATCTATTGCTGCGAGACCAAAGCCATTCTGTGTCTTCGCCCCGAGACGTGCAGGAACTACCGGTCGACCATCAGGCAGCCTACGACGATGCCGAGGACGAAGATGTGGACTACGACGACTTTGAGGAAGACGAAGAGCCTCATCATAATTGGCTGGGCGGTTCGATGGCCGTCAAGTTCCTTCTTGCCGGTGGTGTTGCTGGAGCGGGTATGTAGACGCTCAGAGAGTTCGATAAGGCGCTCACTGTCTTTTTGAAGTTTCACGGACATGTACAGCGCCATTTGACAGGTTGAAGATCTTCTTGATTACACGACCACCAGAACTAGGGGGGACTATGCTCTCTTCACAGGCGCCAGCACGAGGGTTCAAGGCAATCCTTGGAGCAATTTCGAGAATATATGCAGAAGGAGGCGTCCGTGCATTCTGGACAGGCAATGGCCTGTCGGTGGCGAAAATCCTTCCAGAGTCCGCCATCAAGTTCCTCGCATATGAGTCATCCGTTAGTGATTCTCATTCCTAGCAGTACCCTTTGCCGACCCTCTTCTGTAGAAACGCATGTTTGCGCAGCACTGGGATAAGGTGGAGGACACTCGAGACATCGGCGGTGTCAGCAGGTTTCTTTCTGGCGGCATTGGAGGCATTAGCAGTCAACTTTGTGGGTGACAGTCCATGCCTTGTGTGCTCGCATCGTTGATCTTCTTTTAGCTATCTACCCCATAGAGACACTCAAGGTACGTCTCGGCTTGTCCACCGCATCTACGGGTCTTGCTTACTCCATTGACTTAGACACAAATGATGAGTAGCGCAGGCGGTCAGCGTCGGTCACTTCGGGAGGCGGCAGCCCGACTGTGGCAACTTGGTGGTTTCCGTGCCTACTACCGCGGCCTGACGGTAAGCTCATTTTGCCTTGAATTTATAGTGCATACAACTGCTGACGGTACGTCACAATTAGATTGGCCTCGTTGGAGTCTTCCCGTGAGTGTCTCTAAGCCGGACGGCTGTTCGCTAGTTTCATTTATCTTTACAGCTATTCCGCGATCGACATGAGCACCTTCGAGGCGCTCAAGCTGGCCTACCTGCGGTCGACAGGCAAGGATGAGCCGGGCGTGCTCGCGTTGCTGATGTTTGGCAGCGTGTCTGGGAGCGTTGGAGCAACAAGTGTATACCCCCTAAATCTCGTCAGAACACGTTTACAGGCGTCCGGATCATCCGGACACCCAGAGCGATACACCGGCATCTTCGATGTCATACAGAAGACGTATACAAGGGATGGTTGGCGCGGATTTTACCGTGGCTTATTACCTACATTAGCGAAGGTGCGGTATCGTGGTTGCCGTGCGTATCAAAGGAATACACTGACGGCCACCGCGATGCACGCCAGGTGGTACCTGCGGTGTCGATATCTTATGTTGTGTATGAATCTAGCAAGTCAAAGTGAGTCCCCTGGAATTTTTGGGCTCGCGTTTGGTGCGTTTCGCTCACCGTGTTTTCGTGGTAGGTTGGGCGTGTAGTCGCTTTCATTTTGCTATCTTATATGTCTGGACCCGTTGCACAATACACCCATCTAGAGCAGTCGACCATTGTTACTCCGGCCATCACGCACTGTATCCTCGCACTTTAGTCTGAATACACTAATAATATACACCCAGAATTGTGCGAGCCTTGTGGCGGACTGGGACTGGCGTGGGTGAATGGGGCTGTGCATGTGCACGCGTTACTCTCGTAAGCCTGTAAGTTTACATAATCATCCGGCCTCAGCCAGCCGCATTCAAGCTTCACGGGCTTCACCAGTCAGAAGTTCACGCCTCCATTTCACCCTCTATCCAAAGTCGACTGTTTGGGCCTGATCTACGTTCGTCGTCATGGAGTACATCCCGCGATACTCGCAGCCTTTCACACTGCAAGAGGCGAGGCAGCTCGCGGTGCCAATCATCACGGAAGGTCCGCATTCCTTCCTTCAGGCGCATCCGCACCAGATAGTACACTCACTCCCCCTGAATCTATCCCAGAGATCTCTCGTCTACAGAACTCCCTGGCACATCTCCAGAGGACGCAGGACGACCTGAAAAGAGCGCTGTCAACAGCCCCCCGCGATGCTGATTTGACAGAGGCGTTTGAGGAGAACGAAACCGTTATGTAAGACCGCAAATTGCATCTTAAATCATATTCACCAAAGGCTTTTCTAGTGGTTCTCAAAGTGAGAGAATCAGCATGTTACAGATCGTCCTGGCCGAGAAGGGGGTGCCGTTCAGTGCCCATTACGGTGCCGGTGGTACGCAACCCACTGGCAGTGATGCAGGTTCTCAAACTTCGAGATATGCAGACTCCTCGCGGCCGGCCGCAAACCAACACATGGCTGACCCAGCTGGGCCAGTTGGGCCAGTTCCAACATCGAATGACAGTCGAGAGGGAGGCATCTACTTGTAGATAAATCTCGAATCGGAGAGTCGTTGAATGTGTGCTCAGAGTCAAAGTGCAATCAAAGCGTTGAGGGCTTTTCGACCAAAATGGTCTCTATATAAGGCCACCCGTACCTTCATGTATGGGTCGGTGGCGTAGCTGGTTATCGCATCTGTCTAACACACAGAAGGTCCTCAGTTCGATCCTGGGCCGACTCAGTTTTTTCTCCCCGGCTCTGGCGTTCCTGTCAGTCCGGCACGACCCACTTGGAGGACAAGCAAGGCTGTGGTGACTCAGATACCATGGCTGATAGTAATACTTCATACGATTCACTACACTTCCCTGGATAACTGCAAGCCTACAGGGATGTGACTCAACGGAAAGCCTAGAATACGGTAAGGGCGGTCGAAGCACCAGAAACAATCAGGCTGAGAAATGCGACGTCCAAGGCCAGATCATTTCCAGTGATGGACAGGCCTTAACGCCGCTTCCGGGCTTTGCTCTTGGAACCACTCGGCTGGAGCGACTGATGTACTGTGCAACGTGAGGAAATGTCTCCTAGTCCTGGTCACGCACCTTCTTTGAGGCGACCGCTGTCGCTCCTGTTTCCGCCGTCTGGTTCTTCCGGGCTGCAGACCTCTATCACAAGTCGAGTTCGTGAACGATCGCGCGGCGGAGCATCACAAGTACCAACCAAACGTTTGTAGGGCCTCGGTGCCTTCGGCTCCTCCACAGGTTTCGGCGGAGAATCGGACTTCTTCCTCTTGCCGAAAGACGAAACAGGTGTCGCTTTCTCCGCCGTGGCGATCTCGTCGTTGAAGTCAAGAATCTCGTCAGAGCAGTCGGTCGCGAGCCTACTAAATCTGGGCTTGCTTGGTCGGGCAACCCTAGCTACAGCAGCGGTCTTCCGAGTTTCCTTTGCGGACGGACTTTCGGCAAGGTTCCTTGCTGGCGCGATCGGGGCAGGTACATCATTCAAAGGAGTCGCATGGCGTTCACTACGATTTGGTTTCGGTGTGGACTTCGCCGGAACGGGGATATCGACGGTCGTAGGCTACAGGTGCACCAAGGGTCCAGATTGATGCTGCTGAAAGACATATATTAAGGCGCGCACCTGCCCATCCCTATCTGGAGCTTGGAGCGGTGAACTGCTCTGTCCAGAAGACATCCATGAAGTAGGGTCGATCATGGAATGATCAGCTACCGGTTCCGGAGTTGGCTTGGCCTTGTATGATGCAAGACAAGGAAGGACATTGAGAAGGCTCGGGTATCTAGTAGACCTTCTTGAAGTCTCACCTTCTCGCTCAAGTGCCTTGCCAAGGTAGTTTCGAGAAGCTGCACTTTCGATCGCATCTCCTTGAGCATGTTATCACGCTACAAACGTTGTCAATACGAGGGCTGTCGTGGAAAACCGGACTCACACGGCGGAGCTCGTTCCGGTTCGTCACCAATTCTTGCTCGTAGATGGTTTGTGAGGTTTTGATGAGTGTGGTAATGAATACCTTCTCTTCCTCACTCTTGTGACCATCAGTCCACATCCTCAAAGCCAGGGAGGTGGGAGACTCACCAGGTCTCCAACACGGTAACGAGCGTCCAGAGTCTTCGCCCGTACAATACTTTCCATCTCAGCAGTTTCCAAAGCCGTGATACGAGACCTAAGCCTCCCAAGTTCAGCTTCAGTATCGGGGGACGGAAGGCGGGCTTGGTTCAGTTGTTCTCTGAGGCCTTGAATTTCGACCTCGAGCGACTGGTTGCGGCCTTCAGCCAAAGCGAGTCGAGAACGAGCGTCTTTAAGATCGTCAGTCAATTCGTTAAGACGTCTATCTTCAACCTCCAGGCGTGCAGTGAATCCCGAATCCTGCTGTTCGAGCCGGTTCGCATGTTCTTTTTGCATAGCAAGCATACATGCCTCCTGGCGTTTGACCGCTGCGTCCAAGACGTCCACAGTTGCTTGGCTGCTGAGCTTTTGCTCTCGCAAGATGGAGATCTCTAGCTCTAGTTTCGCAGTGGTCTCCGCCAGGGCTTTCTGCCTCCCAAATCTCAGTGCAGTCAACCCAAATTCCAAGGAGCTACGCACCGCATATGTTGACTGGGCTTCCAGCAGTCGCTCCTAAGGCAAATTAGCCACTCCTCGCGTCACGCCACAACGTCCATTGGTACCTGAGCATCACCAGCAGACTCTCGAGTAAGCCTGAGTGTGACCGACTGGTCTTCAAACCGTTCCTCAAGAGCCTGAACGAGAAGCGTCACTCATTAGTGAGTGCAGTGGCCATAGCGAAACGTATGGCAAATACCTGACAACGCATGTCGGCTTGCTGCAACCTGAAGGAAAATGTGTAAGGTGATACACTTGTGAGAGAAAAACTGCCATATATACTTTTGGAGGCGAAGATCGAGCTCCTGACGAGCAGAGGCGAGACTTGACTCTAGGTCGTTGACTTTGTCCTCTAAAATCTGCTTCTCCTTCAGCAGGCGTTTATTATCGTTTGAGGTTACTTGTCCGCCAGCATCGATTGCACCCAGTTGGCTTCGAAGTCCTTGCACCTTCATCTTCATGTCCGTATTCTCTGCTTCTAACGCCGCGATCCTGTCGCCAGCGTCCAATCAGCATGCCTGAAAGTATGTCGTCCATCTGTACCTGGCCGTGAGCGCAAGAATCTGCGCCTCTTTCTCCGAACTCAACACGGTCAAACCAGCGGAATGTGCCTCCTCCTTCGAAATCACATCCTTGAGTCGGTCAAGTCTATGTTGCAACTTGCGATATTCATATGATGTTTTCGGAAGAGTTATCAGGCCACTTACTCAGGTTGCAACTCACGAAGTACGGTGATGCACCTGTCCTTTTCGGCGATTACTTCATTCAGCCTCGCATTCCTGGTCGTGTTTGAGAACATTTGAGAATATGTGCGATGATGATACATAAGAACTTACTCAGTCTGAACACTCTGTAGCAAGGTCAATTCCGTGTCTTTCTGATGGATCCGTCCCCGCAGCTCCTCGATCCTAGGGAACGTATGGTTGAGTATCGAAGACATGCAGGTATCGAGGACTCTCGTACTTTTCCTGAGCGGAGGCGAACTTCGCTTCTGTCTCTGCAGCAGCAGCGAGGGCTTCATATTGCTCATCTCGCTGATCCTTGAGGCATATTGCGAGCGACGATAACTCCTCCGCTAACAACATATTATACACAACAGTCTCTGATCACTGTCTTGCATGAAGATACATACTTGTGTCCCGTATGGTGTCATTCGCTCGGCTCAATGTTGCATGGTCATGAGCTTGAGCAGTTTCGAGTTCGAGAATCCGGCTCTTTGCCTCGGCAAGCTCCCCTCCTGTCGACTGAAGACGGTCACGCAGAAGATCGGCAACCTGCTGACCTGAAAGTCGACACGTCGTTACTTCAACCCTCCCAAGACGTTTTTTTTTTTAAAAAAAAAACGTACTCCTGGAGCACTCCAATTGAAGCGTGTTCATGACGTTCTTCATCTCTGCAGACTTCGCCCACCCTTCGTTCGGTTCTAAGTAGGGTTCTATACCTAAAAAATCTCATTATTAGCGCCAAGTTTCTCGAACATAGTGGTAGCTTACGTTTCATGAGTTCTGTCGTCGAGTTTCGCAGGTCTTGAACGTCAGCTAAAGAAGTACGAATATCGCGAGTAACACCAAAAGACTCCTCAGATCTAGTCTTGAGGTCATCCAAAGCGGTACGTAAGGCTTCAAGACTAGCATACACGAGGTCAATATATGCTATATCAAGCTGCTGTATGGAATGAACACCTCTGCGAGCTGGCCTGTAAGCTTTGTTTCGCTGCGTTTTTGACGGCCTTCAATCGTTGAGAAAGATCGTCCTTCTCCTTCGCAGCGCAATCGACCCGGGCTTGTAAAAACGCAATTTCTCGTCGCTACAAACGGCTTAAAGTGCATATATGCATCAGAATCACGGTAGAGACGCACCAATTCTTCGACTTCTAACTTGGCATTTCGGAGGTCTGTCGCACCTCGCATCATGATGGACGATATGTCATCTTCTGGCCGACCACGAACAGAGCTTAGAACTGATGCGCTCCTAGAGTGCGTCCGAGGAGTGACTTGGTGAGGCTGGGTAGGGAAATAGGCTTCTCCCAGATCCATTGCGCCAGCAACAGGGCCCTGTGTCGATGGCTCCTGAAACTCGTCTACGAGAATCATAAGCGTAGTTCGATGATCATCTAGCGAGGACTGCATACCTGAATCCAGTCGTTGGCGAAGACTCTTCGTTCGCCCTCTCTCTGAGACGACACGCAAATGAGAGGTATCTGGTGCGTCCTTGAGCGGGGCTGATTGACTTCCTATCAGATTAGACCGAGTGTTTGAGGGATATACGCGTGATAATGCTAAGGTACGAGTGATGTGGGGTGTGATTGAGGCTGAAACAGAGCGTATACCAGAGAGTCCTTCACCAGCACTAGTACCTTCAACCTTCGGAGAAGCAAATCGGGAGTTGATGATAAGGCGGCTCCTCTGAGAGTCATCTTGGCGAGCACGTCGTAATGATTCGTCGGGATCATCGTCTTGAAATATTGGTCTCCCTTCGCCGCTTCGACTCCCTGCGGTTTGACCACCGAGCTGCCAGTGGTCAGCAGCAGTGGGGTAGTTCGCGACGGCCAACACGGAATGTTCTTGCGCGTTCTTTACTAGGGATGATGGAAAAAGCCTTTGTCGTAAGGAGCTGCCGCTCATGTTCAAGCACGGTGCGATGGACAAGGCTCGTCGTGGTTGAGAAGAGAGAGCCAGTCCGAACAGACGCTGGACACTTGTTACGTGAGGCGACGCGCTCACGTGCCTGCGTCGCGTCCTAATTTAGGGCTGTCTGTGGCTGAAGAAACATCTGGAAAACCCATATTAGCCAATTTGCTCTACTGGTACTATTGTTGCAATAATTGTATTCTATTTGTTACTACTCTACTTATTATAACTACTTTATATCTCCAGTAGACTTACTTAGATATACTATACTACTATTGTAGAGATTGAATATACACATGAGACTATGGTTGCAACATTTATATATACAAGCAGCATAAAAGTGTAAACATCAAGTAAATACTATATTAAAGTCATATACATGTGCATATCACTGTAGCGGTTAACCCAGAACTTGTTACATAAATCTAATACAGTTGTACTAGTCCAGGCACGAGGAATATCATTGTTACAAAGAGGAAACAAATGACAGCTGCGATGAATCTTAGTTACTTCTACAACACTTGCAAGCCTGTCACCATCTGCATTACAAGAAGGCCGTACTTCATATAATCCATGTATAGAGTTAGGTTGCCCAAAGTCTGTAAACCACTCAATGTATGCTAATGGTCCTGGTGCATAATCATATCAGGAAATAGCTCACGGCATGCAGTCTTTGAAAGTTTGAAAACAAGCCTCAATCTTCCCACTCGATATCCTGCAGTATATGTTGTCATTAAAATAAAGAGACATGCCTATAATATCTAGCACTACACACCTTGGACCCCTACTTGACCACCAGTGCCATCATTCACCAGCACAGTATCAAAGCGAGCAGGCACAAGCCGCCCACGCTTATCTTTCCGGGCTGGACGTGCATGTGCTGTATCCCGGGTGTCTTCCATAATGCCAAGGTGTTGGGCATCCTCAAGAGCAAACTTCAACTTGTGGAATACTGGAAAGGCTGAAAATCGGAAGAAGACACCCCTAGATTTGCGCTCGATCTCAGCTGGTGTTAATGATGAGTCTCTATATGTGACAACAAAGCGGGCAAGTGCATCACGGATGAAGGTGGCACCGTACAATGCAATAGCAGCATCAAAGCGCAGAGCTGCAACATTTGGTGTTTTTGCGATATGAATCCGAGATAGTGTGAGAGAGCCGTTGGATGGGAGGATCTGAGGGTGTTGGTAGGGCATAGGGGAGGTAGGTGGGGCAGGGCCAGGCTGTGGCTGCTGTGACTGGGATTTTGAAGATCGCATTTGCTCTAGGCGCCATTCAACCACAGCTTCATGACGCAAAACCTTCTCCGCGCGCTCGAGCCACAGTGTCATCTGAGGAAACTCGTCTTATGGTTAGTTGCCGGTAGGCTTCCTTTGCGAAGTCGATATGTAGGCGCTCCGTATACTGTGTATCATAGTTGTCTGTTGTTCCAAAGAGCTTGATAGAGCTGCGTAGTGGTCATAGGAATGGAGCTTCGGAATTATGAAGTTGGTGCGGATGCCGAGATCGATAAACACAGCCTTGTTAGCATGGAAGCGCTCAAGTGCGCCATGTTGAGCAGCGAGAGAGTCTCAGAGGTGTGGGATGGGTACTGCGCCAGATAAAGAAAGTCGAGAAATCCGCGGACTGCACGGACAAGACGCACAGTCGACATGCCTGACCGGGAGGGGACACCGATGATGAGAGCCAGCATGAAGCGACAGATATCTGCATGCTCCTTGCCCGTCACGCGCTGGAGAGTAGTGATGCCCTTGAAGAAGAATCCGGATTTGGTGGTTGGGAGGGAGCCGCCGACAACGTGCATCCAGCTCTTCTGAACTATAGGCCTGCCGAAGCCAGAGGAGGAGGTGCTTGACGAGACCTTGATAGATCTGATGGAGAATGTCGGGGGTGATGGATTGGAAGATGTTGACGAAGGGAAGATCTTCCCAAAACGGATGACGGACTGGTTTGACGCCGACTTCATCGCAGGCCTTCGCAAATGCTGAACTGAGTTATTGACCTCCGCAAGGGCGCTGCGAACCTTTTTGGGATCTCGGAGAGATCGATGTGCATCGAAGGTGGCCCCGACGTCTTCTCGTGGATGTCGCACTTAGGACAGGTACCATTCTTGCAACAGGTGACAAGAAGCTGCTCTGGATAGTCGCCGACGTACATAGCGAAGATTGGGTGACCACGCCGTGCGATGCCATCACCGCTGACAACCTTGATCCCGTGAATGCCAGCCTGGACGAGAGGTTTCAGGATGGTGGCCATGCACTTGTGGAAAAGGTTCGCAAGTGCACGGCGACGAGCAGCCTTATTCGTGATGTGCTCAAGTCGAGACGATGGGAGGTAGGCAAGGAGGATTTGGCCCTGACGAGAGGGTTTACGGCGGACGTGCTTCGGTAGGTTTCTGATCGTCATGTATACGGGATAGGCCGTACGGCTGCCAAAGACCGTGAGTTGTGTCTTGTCTGACGAGACTATGATCGGAATGATGGTCGCGCCGGGCTTCTGTTTCTCGAGTTCAGCCTGTTGAAGACATGTGAGTTATCGTTGTGCACGAAGAGCAAGCAAAGAACATACCTGTGTCTCCCACCACCACCTGCCCGTAGTGCATGTCGAAATATACGCGGACAGTCTGGTCTTCGTCTGCATAGTGCCGCTCCGGAGTGAAGACGAGGAGACCGTTGAACTCGGGGTCCCCGTACAGAGCGCGGATACACTGGATGACGTCCCGATAGAAGACCTCAAATGCTTCTCCTCCGACGATGATCTCACGCCGGGTAAACCTGGGGCGCCCAGAGGCAAGCTCGTCGTCGACCTTCTTGTTGAGCTCGCGGCTGTTCCGGAATGAAAGCCCGAGGAGGTCAGCGAGCTGGTAAGAGTGTCAGAACATGAAGATGGGCAGCAAAAATGATAGAAGAACTTACATCTTCAATCTGAAGCAGCTCTGTTACTGCGGTAGAGCCAGGACCACGCATCTTGGCCCATCTTGCGACCAGCCAGTCGATGCGCGACACGAAAGGGTGGTACGGGTTGTCGGAAGTGTCTGCTTGTACCCCTCGTAGAAGGGGTCCTCGCGCTGCTGGCTGATCGGGGCACCAGCGTGAACCCCCTGGGAATTGAGACACATACGTCTTCGTGTGGAGACGGTCGGCGGCGCGGCGTTGATCGTCTCGAGTGTCCGGTCCGTCGATGGGTTCGTCGGAGCGAGGGGCGGCAGCAGCAGCGCGTGAATGTGCAACGGGTGGCGGCGGCGGCTCCCAGCCTCTTTCCTCCTCCAGATTGAGGGCGTCCTCCTCCTCTTCATATTCCTCCTCCTCATCCTGGCCCTCGTCCTCCTCCACACCATCTGCTGCTCCGCCCTCACCGCCGCTGTATTCCGGATCTACCTCCATCGGGTCGCCGGCCGGTCCGTCTAGCCCCGAGTCGTCCTCCGAGGGTTCATTGGGTGCGAACTCGTCGTAATCGTCGAAGTCCGCGGGGTCGTACTCGCCGAAATAGTCGCCTTGGAAGTGAGGAAGCAGGCGTTCGGGGTCATCGTCGTCGGGAAGGGCAGAGTGGGAGGCTGCGTAATCAGAGTCCGGGTTGTGAATAGAAGACGGGGCCGAATTGCGTGCAGTGGAGCTTGACGATGTGGGCGATGGGGCTGGGTCTTCGTTTGTTAGGGCGGAAAGCTGTCGCTCGCGGACGGCGACGCATTGAGGCTTGTGGGTCTGGGCGAGATGCGAATTGAGGCCTGATAAGGTGAATAAAGACAGGCAACCGGGGCATCGATGCGTTCTCTGCCCAGCGCGACGGGATTTCCGGCCCATGAATAAATGAGAAGGGAGCAGAATATACGTGATAAGATGCAGGAGAGCAAGTTAGATACAATGCACGCAGAGTGTACACAAGCAAGGAATAAGCGGTGGCGGCTGTTGTTTGGTCACGAAACTCAAGCTCCGCGAGGCTTTCCACGGACGCTATATTCAAGGCGTCAGTGCGCTCCCATCTGCCCCAATCATCCAACACTCACCACGACACTCGTTTTGCTCCCTATTCCCCGCACTTTCCTTAACAGTAACCCCCCGTCCTTCATTCCTTTCATTCACCTCTACCCTCCGTCCCGGTCTCTCGCCTCTACCCTCCGTCCCGGTCTCTCGCTTCTCTTGTACGCGCCCATTCTATCAATCGTGATGGTAAAGGAGACGCCTTCCAAGGCCACCAATGATAGTGATGGCGTCGGAGATGGGTCATCCACCCGGCGTACGTGAGCTCGCACTCTTCAATTTGACAATGACTGACACTTCGATCTTCCGCCCGCATACAGCGATACGTAAGTCGGCAGCAAGAGCGCATCTCGGTGAGTACACCTTCCCTTAACGGATGGTAACAATACTCACCTGTTTAAACCCAGCATGGGAACAGGAGAAAAGCAGACGTAACAAGGCCGAATCCGGGCCTAAGAACAAGCCTGGCCCCGAGGTCAAGAAACGTACGGCAAGATTGAGCTGATAGACCCTGCTTACCTTCATGTACACCCTGACCTCTGCCATAGCCGACGCGAACTCGGTTCCCCGAAAGCCCAAGCCAAGTTACGACGCGGCGCAGATTCCGAACACATCTGATGAAGAGGCGACACCTCCCAGCATCATGAAGATTGGGCCGCCGAAGAAGGCAAAGCGCAGCAAGAAGCCGGACGAGGAAGAGCCGGAACCAGAGGACGCGGACGAGGAGCAGACGATCCCGTCTCAACGTCGAGACCACCGTCGACGCGCGGCCAGTGCGGGGTCACCTGGGAGAGCCGGACCCAGTTGTGAAGGGGCACACGACAGTGAGGACGAAGAGCTTGAGGCCTTCAAGGAGGGAGAGAGCGACGACGACGAGGATAACAAGCGCGGACACGACGACGACGAGGAAGATGAGGAAGAAGAGCCAGAAGACGACCTGGCGAAGCTCAACCCTCGCGCGCTCCTCGAGAAGCTCGATGCGGAGGTAAGTCTAAGCGCCCGTCCGTCGCCTCTCTCTCTCACCACCAGATGCCCAACTTCCCCCTTCCCCATCCCTCTGCTTTCCTCTGTCTCGTTCACTGTCTCCCAATCCAGGAGGCTCGGTGGGCCAAGGACGACACCGAAGATGCTGACGCCATCGAAGGCTTGATGTCTGACAACCCGCCGCGGACACAATCCCACCGGCGTCGCGCTTCAGCAACCTCTGCGCCCTCCAACTCTCGTGCTCAAGAGCATACATCCGCCGCCTCTCTCCCATCAACGTCCAGGAAGCGTCGGGCAGTGGTTGTCAGTGAGAGCGAGGGCAGTAATTCCGAGGCAGTGAGTTTTTCGATCTTCCTGATCCATGTTTCATACGGACGCTTTTCGTATCTACGCCTGCCCCATTTACCTATCGGGCGGGCAACGCTTCCGAACGAACACTGGGTTCTTTTCGCGTGTTCGGCGCCCCTTGCGCCGTACTTCGTGATGACTACCTTGCACGCACCATCACGCCTTCATTCACGCTTCACTGCATCTCTGGCCACTTGTCGTTCTTTCTAACAAAGAGGTGCTTTGCTTTCTAGGCTTCCCATACTGCCAAGAAGCAGAAGAAACCCATCAATACGCCCATCCGTGGCGGGGCAGGTACATCTACGAAGTTTCGAGTGTGGCGTGGTCTGACTGCGCCATCAGCTAAGGACAAGGGTAAGGCCAAGGAGTCTCAGCAGAACCTGGAGGATCGCGAGGAGCAGAGACGAGCCGCGCGCGAACAACAGAAGCAGGAAGAGCGACGGAAGGAGCGCGAGCAGCAGCTCCGAGAACTTGAGAGACTGCGAAGGCGTCTCGAGCGGGAGGATGACGAAGAGCAAGGCCGTCTGGAGCTGCAATCGCATTCGGGCAAGAAGCGCGCTACCACTGAAACGGGAAAGGAGAAGGAGAAGGAACGGGGGAGGGGGCAGAACCGCGAGAGGGAGCAGGCGAAGCCGAAGAGTGTGAGCGCGACAGATAAGGCGAGCGCGAATGCTGGCAAGAAACGTGCCAAGCCTGACGAGGTACGTACATCATATTCGTGAAGTCTGCTCGATGATGACCTATGTTGCAGGACATCGCGTGGGCGGATGAGAGGTCGGGTCAGGCCTCTAGTTCCAAACGTGCTGCCAAGCGCAAGCGCAATGAAGAGGTATGTTAGCTATTGTCTCAAGGTTCACTCACCTATTTACCTTGCGAACAGGCCAGTGCTGACGGGAGTGAGCTCAGCGAGGCTGACATTAACAGTGAGCTTGACCCCGCTGAAGGCAACGTCGGTGTCGTCATCCACGAGGGAGGTCGCATCCGGCTCACCGACCAGCACGGCCGCGTTCAGCGCGTTTGTACCACGGCCATCAAGGAGCTTCTCACCAACATCTGTATCAAGAACGCATACCCGGATGGGCCAGATAAGTCCAGCGACTTTGCGAAGGCGGCGCTCATCACTGCCGCCAAGGCCCTCAAGTACAACGACATCTTAAAGAAGCTCCGGGCGGATGACGACTATGCAAACAAGCTTGCATCAATTGTGAGCTTTTCCTTTCGCACCCAGTTTTGTATCTCAGATTGGTTTTCTAGCCTGCTCAGCGCGTCTACAACCTCCGCGGCAAAGCCAAGAAAGCTTCTGATCCACTAGCTTCGACTGTGTTCAACCTCGAAGGCGGTGATGTAGACAAGGTTCGGTGGCTTCACGATGGACTGCGATTCATCTATCCGCATAACTATGAGGTATGTTTACGGATTCATTCGTGCAATGTTGCGCTAAAAATGTGTTTTAGAACGATACTGTGGATGGCGAGAAGGCATATAGCCAGCCAATCTTTTATCAGATTCTTCGCAGTGCTTTCTTCAACAAGCCTCGAAGCTTTGGTTTTACGATCATGGAGCGATTCGAATCATCACATCCGGAGAAGCCAGACGAGAAGGAGATCCCGTCGGCGCTTCTGGCGCTTGCTGCGACGGCGGTATGTACATTCCCAGGTCTATCATTTGTGGTCCATTCCTGACGCTTTTCAGGTATTTGCCTCTATCGAGGACTACCGGACCGCACGCAGTGAGGCAGGCGATTTCAAGAGCAACCTTTTCATCGAGGCGTACCGCTCCAATATTGACGTCTTGTCGGAGATCAAGTCTGACAACATTGGCGCTTATCATCGACTGATGCATGGTTTGTACTGCAAGCTCATGTACGTTCCTCTCTTTGCATGATATATGGCGTGTAATAAAACATCTATTAGGGGAACTTCAGCAACTAGTGTTCGCAGCGGTGCAAGGAGCTTTCTCAACACCAAGGACATGGCGCAGTAGTGTGGCAAACTGCTTCTGATGCTATCTAGACTTGTACCTCTCATTTCATACTGCCTTTTCTATTATATCATGGACGCTAGGATCTAATTCCCAGATTGCTATTACCTATACCCTCTCATGTCCTATTGCGCTAGCTTAATACTTACTTTAGATTCACTTTGTAATTGTGGCTACTCTAATAACATCTATTAATGCTTAAACACTTGTGTGATGTGAGATTATGGCTATCTTGCAGCAATTGCTGTCTACTGGCTCTACTCTTTCTAGACTGTTGTTATGAGTACTGACTTCAAATGATAGATAATTATTCCTACTACACCTCTATTTTAGATCTATTCAAGGCAATTCAGACTATTTTACTTGGGAACCTAACAAAATTTTGCTATGTAGATCCACTCTGTCTATAGATGCTATAATAGTGCTAGTAGACATAATAAGGGCTGATATGGCTAATGCAGTAATAATTTGCAGAAAGGGGGTTTCCAGATGAAGCACCCTTCCTCCACCGACCATCTTGAGCCACCTAACTCTACTCCACCACATATACCAGCATCGCTTCACTCACTGAAAACTCGATTCGCTACTTCCAGGGTCCTTCACCTTCAGCTCCAGACTCAAAGCCAATCCGCCAGCATGTCCGAGTGTAACGGTCCCGACCGTTACACGAGCCTCATGGCCAATGTCCCTGCTCACGCGCTTGTCAGTAGCTACGATCCGGACTCACGCGCCCATCTTCCAGGTCTCCTGCTTTGTACCCGACTCCTCTATGACATCTACTTGACGCCACGACTCGATCGCAAATACTTGTACTTACTTATATTTTCCCTTGTGCTCATCTTGTAGCCTCGTCGAAGCAACGCAGTTCCTGCTCGCTCTTGCTCTCGTCCACCTCTCTCGCGTGACGCTCGCCCTCGTCTCGTCTTCGTCTTTCGTCCTCGACCCTCTCGTTCTTGCGCTCAGAAGCGAGCCGTTACAGTTTGCTTCGACCCCCCAACCTCGTCCCGATCCCATCTCGACTTTCGCCACACCCGGCGTCTTGATCCCACATCAGGCGCTGGTCTCCTCGTCTCGCTCGCCTCCGTTCCCCTCGTCTTCGACATCATGAACGTCGATCCCAACGCCAATCTCATCGACTTCGGTGGTGCACCACCTGCCCAAGGTACCGCACCCGCTGCTCCGCCTCCACAGGCACCACCCCAAGCACAAGGCCCGAATGCGCAGCCTCCACAGCCACCTCCGAACGCACCTGCCGATCCCATGGCCGCCCTGCTCCACTCCATCTATCAGCTGGGCCTCGAGTCCAGTGCGGTGCGCGAAAATCAGCGCCTCCAGGGGCTCGCGTTCGAGGCCATGACGGCTCGGATCCAGTCGATGACGTCCGCCCCCCGGACGTCCAGCAACATCAAGGTCCGAGACCCCCCGCTCTTCAAGGGCAAAGCGACCGAGGTCGACTCGTTCATACACGATGTCGACAGTGCCATTTATTTGCAGCCCGCGCTGCTTAATGGCTCAAACCAAGCTAAGTGTGTTTACATGGCTTCATGGCTCGATGAGGGTGCGCCTAAGACGTGGCTGAAGGCCATGCTCCGGCGTAACCACGACTTCTATGATGACTGGGAAGCGTTCCGCGCGGCTTTCCGCCAGCGTTTCCAGGATTCCGACCTTGAGGCCCGTAAGCTGCATAAGCTCGAGAAGCTTACGCAGACAGGCTCTGCCGCGTCATACGCGAACGAGTTTGCCGAGGGCCTCGAGTATGTTGACTGGACGGAGAAGCATGCTATCCGTCAGTTCAACCGCGGATTGAAGCATGAGTTGCAGATGCAGCTTCTCAAGGAAGACCTGCCTGACACACTCGACGCTTGGATCCCTATTGTCGTCCGCATGGACGACAAGATGCACAACCTTGAAGTTGAGACCCGGCGCCGCGAGAAGCTCAAGTCTTCCTCGCACGGAAGCTCGAGCTCGTCTCGCCCGTCCGATAAGTCTCACAAGCCTCGGGCTGCTAATAGCGGCTCGAACCTTCCGCCTCCGCCGCCTCCTGGTCCCTCACACTCTGGTGAGGTGCCTATGGAGATTGACGGTGTGAAACACGGCAAGGTCACAGACGCAGAGCGTGAGCGCCGTCGCAAGGACAAGCTCTGTTTCTACTGTGGCCAGGGCAAGCATAGGATTGCTGAATGCCCCAACATGTCTGAGGAAAAGAAAAAGAAGTATCAGGCTAGCCAGGCTTCCCGTCTGTCGGGAAATGCCTAGCTGGGAGTAGCAGCAAGGTCCCGGAGCTCCCGGCGACACAAGGGACTCAGGCACCCGCTCGCAGGGCTCCAACACACGTCCGTTTTGACAGCGGCGTGTGGACTCTCAAGCCTGCTGGTGCCCCATGTTTCCGTCTCTCAACTCACCTTATGCGCGATCCGTCGTTGTCTGGACATTTTTTCATTAATGTCATCCTTGAATTTCCTAAGCAAAAACCCATCTCTACGTATGCTCTCGTTGATTGTGGTGCCAACAAGTCTTGTATTTCTGTTTCGTTTGCGAATCGTCATGGTCTCCCACGTCGTCTCAAGGACGAACCCGTGCCTATCACGGCCGTGGACGATCGTCCTATTGCCTCCGGTCTCGTTACCCATGATGTTGTGGCTTCTCTTCGTGTTAAGTCTCACGCCGAGGTTCTCGCCTTGGGCGTTGTATCAGTCTCATACCCGATTATACTCGGGCTCGATTGGCTTGAGCGCCATAACCCCTCGATTGACTGGGCCCGCCGAGAGCTCGCGCTCTCGTGCTGTGGCATAAACCCAGCCAACCCCGTCTCGGTCTTCGGCTCGGGGCTTAATCGCCTCAAGCCTCCCGTCTTCATCTCGTCCCTGCAGGCTTCGTCTTCGACGTCGGTTGGCCTAGGCTTCGGTCTTAACGGCCGGACGTTCACCACTTCGCACCCGGATGGCATCGCCCGCTCTGATCAAGCAGCGTGCTGGCCTCATGCTCGAGGCGTTCCATTCCTCTCCTCCACCACCATTCCCTGGCATGCCCCTCGACTCAGGACACCCGTCCTCTCGACTACGACCTCTCGCCCTTCGTCTCCTGGCTCCGGCATCGGCTGCGGTCGAACCGGCCCCGTTCCTCTTCGTTCCGGCACTGGCTGCGGTCAGACCGGTTCAACACCTTCGTCGCAGCTGTCCGACGCTCCACCGTCCGACACGCCTCACCTCGACATCTCGTTCATCAACTCGGCGCGGTTTCGCAAGTATGCTCGCAACAACCCCGCTGCAGTCCTCTGGTATCATCCTCTCGGATCCCCCGGCTACGCTGTCGCCTCTGCGTCACTCGACGCTGCGACCACACCCTCCGAACCTCCTGTCTCAGACCCTCCATCAACGGCTCCACCTCCCGAGCCTCCGCCTCCTAACGACTTCCTCCAGCATGTCCCGGAGAAGTATCATGAGTACGCCTCTGTCTTCTCTCCGGTCGACGTCGAGGCACTCCCTCCTCATCGCTCTGGTTTTGATGCGGCCATCGAGATCGAGGAAGACAAGTCCCCGCCGTTCGGTCCCCTCTACCACCTCTCCAAGGACGAACGCGAGGTTCTTTTCGACTACGTCGAGACGAACCTGCGCAAGGGCTTCATCCGTCGCTCCTCCTCTCCGGCTGCCTCCCCCGTCCTCTTCGTGCGCAAGAAGTCCGGCGAGCTCCGCCTTTGCGTGGACTATCGCGGGCTCAACGCCATCACGAAGAAGAACCGGTACCCGCTTCCGCTCATCGACGACTTGCTCGACCGTGTCCAGGGTTGTAAGGTGTTCTCAGTCCTCGACCTTAAGAACGCCTTCAACCTCATCCGGATACGCGATGGCGATGAGTGGAAAACCGCTTTCCGCACCCATTTGGGACTCTTCGAGTACATGGTTATGCCGTTTGGTTTGACTAACGCTCCAGGCATTTTTCAGGGCTTTATTCAGGACATGCTCCGAGATCTTCTCGATGTCGTGTGTGTCGTCTACATCGACAACATACTAATCTTTTCGCGCACGCAAGAAGAACACGAGCAGCACGTTAAGCTCGTGCTCGATCGTCTTCGCGCGGCCGGACTCTTCGCCAACGCGAAGAAGTGCACCTTCGAGCAGCCGGAAGTCGAATACCTCGGCTATCTGCTTGGCTCGCAAGGCATCAAGATGCACCCGCGCAAGCTCGAAACGATCGTGGATTGGCCTGCACCGGCCTCGGTGAAGGATGTGCAGTCGTTTTTAGGATTTACTAACTTCTACCGTCGCTTCATCGACAGCTACGCTCGGATCGTCCTCCCGCTCAATGTTCTCACACGGAAGGACGTCCGAGCGGCGCCGTTTGTTCTCTCGCCCGCTGCTGCCGATGCGTTCACCGCGCTCAAGCGTGCCTTTCTTTCTTCTCCTGTCCTTCGTCATTTCGACCCTAACCTCTCATCCACATTGCGTACTGACGCTTCAGACTTTGCTATTGCAGGCGTGCTCCACCAGCCGGACACAGACGGCTACCTGCACCCTGTAGCTTACTTCTCGCGCAAGCTTTCCCCTGCCGAGATTAACTACGAGGTGTACGACAAGGAACTCCTCGCTATTGTCGAGTCATTCCGCGACATGCGCGCGTGGCTCATAGGTACGGATACTCCTGTTTCTGTCATCTCCGATCATAAGAACTTGGAGTACTTCATGACCTCACGTGTCCTGAACCGTCGTCAGGCGCGCTGGTCTATGTTTTTGTCTGAATTCAACTTTATTCTTGATTATGCTCCCGGGCTTAAGAACCCCGCGGATGCGCCCTCGAGGTGTGCCGACTTCGCGCCTCGAGAGGGGGATGACGTCCTCCAGGCGAACACCAAAGTCCTACTGACTCCCTTGCACACACAGAAACTTTTCGCTTCTTCAGACGCTTCGTCGTCACCTGGCATCCAAGTTTTTGCCACCACGGTCCTCTCAACGGACAACTCGGACCTTGCAGAGCGTTACAAGGCCGCCATTCGTGATGACTCTGAGTGGCGAGACGCTCTTGCTCAAGACAACTCCGATTTCCATATCGAGGGCAACCTCGTCTTTCACAAAGACCGTCTTTTCGTTCCTCTCGCTCTTCGCGCTGACATTCTCCGCTCGTGTCACGAGTCGGCTCTTGCAGGTCATCCCGGACGTGCGCGCACTCTCGCACTTGTCAAACGGGACTACTCATGGCCTGGCCTCATGACCTACGTTCGCAAGTACATTCGCGCGTGCGATGTCTGCGGTAGGATCAAGATGCCCCGCCACAAGCCTTTCGGTCTTCTTCATCCACTCGAGATCCCAGACAGGCCGTGGCTGTCCATCACGATGGACTATATCGTGAAGCTCCCTCTGTCTCACGGGTACGACTCGATCTGGGTCGTGTGCGATCGTCTTACACGATACGCACATTTTGTGCCTTGTAACGAGACGTTGGACGCGCCCGGCTTGGCTTGGCTCTTTCTCGACCGTATCTTTCGCTATCACGGGCTCCCGGAGTCTATTATTTCAGACCGGGGCTCCACATTCGTTTCTGCATTTTGGAAAGAACTTACTGCTATGCTCCAGGTCGAACACAAGGCCTCGACGGCCTATCATCCCCAGACTGACGGCCTCTCCGAACGCTCAAATCAAACTCTCGAGGCTTATCTTCGCGCCTACGTCTCCTACCAACAGGACGACTGGGTCGATTATCTGCCGCTCGCAGAGTTCGCCTTCAATAACAACGTCAACCTCTCGACCAACATGTCCCCGTTCTACGCCAACTTTGGCTTTCACCCGTCCTTCGAACCTCGTCTCACCGACACCGCCAACGTCCCTGCGGCCGCTGACCTTGTGACGCGCTTGGAGCGCCTTCACGGCGAGCTTCGCGCTGAGCTCAAGGTCGCACAGGAACGCCAGGCTCGCTATTACAATCAGCGAGTCTCCGAGTCGCCGCGCTACCAGCCTGACCAGCTCGTCTGGCTGCTGCGTCGCAACATCAAGACGACTCGTCCCTCCGACAAACTCGACCACCGTCGTCTCGGTCCCTTTCCCGTTGACCGCGCTATTTCCGACGTAGCATACAAGCTCCGTCTCCCTTCTTATCTCTCACGTTTACACCCTGTTTTCCACGTCTCCCTTCTCGAGCCTTACCACGATCCTTCTGACTTTCATGCTCATGCTGCTCCTATGCCCTTCACCCTTGATTCAGATAAGAACCCCGTCATTCATTCTGTTCTCGATTCTCGCCGTCTCGGTCAACATTACGAATACTTAGTGCACTGGGAGAAGTCGTCCTCGGACGAGGACTCCTGGGTTCCTCTTTCCGACATTCCATCTACGTACAACGAGCTCCTTGAGCGCTTTCATCGACGCCACCCTTGTTCCCTTCGTCCTCCTGACTCCGTCTTCTATTGCGACCGCTCCGTCGTTCCCGCTGATGCCGCTCCTTCTGCCCCTTCTGCTCCGCAGGTCCCTCCCGTCGCGCCTCCACCCGAACCCGCTCCCGCTCCCGCGTCCGCTGCCTCCGCACCCACAACCCGTCCTCGTCGCGCCGCTGTCCCTCCTTCCGCACCGCGTCCTCCCTCGCCCGCGCCCATCCGCGTTAACCCTCGCGTGTCCTACACGCCGCCGTCGCAGACGACGCTCCGGTCTGGACGCGTCTCTCGACCGCCGCCGCCGAAGGACTCGTGATGCCCGGATGGTTTGGCCGGGGTCGCCTTGAGTCTTCGCGGTCGCACGATGCTTGCCGGATGCTCAGTCGCTGAGGTTCGCGCCTGCTATCGTTGCGCTCTCCCTTGAGGAGGAGGTAGTGTAACGGTCCCAACCGTTACACGAGCCTCATGGCCAATGTCCCTGCTCACGCGCTTGTCAGTAGCTACGATCCGGACTCACGTGCCCATCTTCCAGGTCTCCTGCTTTGTACCCGACTCCTCTATGACATCTACTTGACGCCACGACTCGATCGCAAATACTTGTACTTACTTATATTTTCCCTTGTGCTCATCTTGTAGCCTCGTCGAAGCAACGCAGCTTCTGCTCGTTCTTACTCGTCCCTCGCTCTTGCGTGACGCTCGCCCTCGTCTCGTCTTCGTCTTTCGTCCTCGACCCTCTCGTTCTTGCGCTCAGAAGCGAGCCGTTACACCGAGCCGACGGCTCCTAGCCCATCTCAAGCTGAACCACCGTCAAGACCATTCAAGTTGTCGCCCTCGCCAGACACCCAAGTCACTCATTTGATGCAGCAAGATGTCGCATTTCAATCTGTCCTGAGAGAGATGTCTTCCACTTCAAAGACCCGCAAACATCACTGCTACTATTTTGACGACGGTAATATCTTCTTCGAGGTAGGCCATCGCAGTAATAGCCTAAGCCAGACAGACATTCATTACCAGCTCTCTGGCATGCAGGTCGAAGAGATCTTGTATCGACTCCATCGTTCAATCCTTGAACGGCATTCCCCAGTCTTTCGGGAGTTGTTTATGGTCCCTCTGCCAGAGGGTTCCACCGAAGGCATAACCGACCGGAATCCCGTAGTGCTCCAGGGGATAGATTCGAAGGGTTTCACGCGGCTTCTGAGCCTTCTTTATCCACAGTAAGAATTTAACTTAGCTCTAAACATAATATCTGACCAAAACGAATAGGACTCTAGGCGATTGCAATGTTGCGACTGCCGACGAGTGGATGTCCATCTTTGACCAGGCCGATCGTTGGCAAATGGACTACCTCAGAGAGCGCGCTTTAAATCAGTTGAGGACTATTTACATCAGTCCTATTCCAAAAATTGTGTTTTGGACGCGGTACCATCTCCCCCAGACGGAGATCATCCCATCGCTCATCGACCTCATTACACGCCCCGACTCCTTGTCCCTCTCTGAGGCTTCCGAGATCGGATTGGAGATGCTTGTGAAGCTTGCCCGCGCTCGGGACATGGCACGCGATGATGGTCTGTGTCCTCGCTCCGCGGGCTTCAGTGTCACGAGGGACGAGGCTCTCGCCCGCATTGTGCGCAAGGTCTTTTTTTCATAAGAATCGACCTTCCATATACCCCCTGGTTTCACGGACACAGCCGCTACTTCCAATACCTTATGACGTCCATGATGGCTCAACCCTGCACCCCTTTGGTTTTCCTCAATTACTTCTACTATACCACTCTCCTTTATTCATCAAAGTCGACGGTGGACTTGACCAAGACCCCATTCCGCTCCTTACCGTAATTGTTATGCATCCTTTCTACATATGAATGTACCATTAGTTTAAGAAGGTGAGAAGTCGAAATAAGTTTTAGTATAGGAGGCTCCTCGTGTCAAAGAAGGCACTGTTGCTCGATGACTAGACGAAGCAGCGGTCGTCAGGCCAGAGTTGGGTCCGCAATGGAAAGCCACTCGGTTACGACCCTTTTTACTTAATTTGGAAGGCGATGCATCAACCTCGTGGCGGCCATGCACGTACTGACGATCGTTACCCTGCCACCCTTCTCATTCTGTTCTTCCTCCTGGCTGCACTCCAGACCCCCAATGTCTCGTCGAGCAGACTACAACTCCTTGACCGCGGGCGATCAGACACTCCAGGATGAAGAGGCGATAAGCGCCACCGGCGAAGGTGACGAGGAGATGGAGGACGCCGCAGAACAAGAAGAGGAGGGATACAGTGCGTGCAATGCTCCTCGCCCTGCCACGCTGTATTCTAACCTTTTGGTATCTCCTGGAATTCATTACTTAACCTGCCATTGCACATGTCTCGATCTCCCGCCGTCTTCTTTCTTCAGGCTCCTCCACCCCGACTTCGACACTCACATGGATTAGTTGGTTCTGCTCCCTTCCCGGGCACGAATATTTCTGCGAAGTGGCCGAGGACTTCATTGAAGATGACTTCAATTTGACTGGCCTTAACGTCATGGTTCCATTTTGGAAGGAGGCGATGGAGATGGTCTTGGATATGGAGCCAGGTATGTGTATTGCGCCCTCGCCTTCAACGTCTTCTATAATATTGCCCTTTCAGACGAGGACACATCCAAAATCCCAGACGTGTCTATTGTAGAGGCATCAGCTGAACTGTTGTACGGTCTTTGCCATCAGCGGTACATCTTGACCAGAGCCGGATTGCAAGCAATGGCGAGTGGCTCAGTGTATGTGCTGTGGAGATCAACTTCTGACGTTGTGGTCTTTGATGTAGGTGGATAAGTATGAGGCTGGAGTGTTTGGTTCTTGTCCTCGCGTCTATTGCAACGGCTGCAATGTTGTGCCCTGCGGACGTTCTGATCTGCCCGGATTGGATACGGTGAAGCTGTTCTGTCCGAACTGCAACGATATATATACCCCACCCAGCAGTCGTTTCCAAGGGGTTGACGGTGCGTGTTTACCAGTGAGCTATTACTTGTCTGTATTTATTCTGCGACAGGAGCATTCTTCGGCACAACATTCGCACACCTCTTCTTCCAAAGCTACCGAGAGCTGGCTCCCGCCCCATTCTGGAAGCATGCATCCCCGTCGTCCACTTCACCACGGTCATCTGCGAGCTCTTCCTCCAATCAGCCACCATTCGTCAATCCCAATCCATACGGCGGTCAGAAGCGTGCTGCTGGCAAAGTCTACATCCCTAAAATATATGGCTTCCGAGTCAGCGAGAGGGCCAAGAGTGGACCTCGGATGCACTGGATGCGGTTGCGGCCCGAGAACGCGGAGGAGCTCGATCTGGTTGATTGGCGAGGGCGCTGGATTGACGACGACGACCACTATGATGACGACGAGGAGCACGTAGACGAGGATCGTCCAATGGAAGACTTTGATCCGGTAAAGGTCCCCTTTTTCAATCCTTCTTGGGCATATGCTCAGACCTTCTTTAGGACGCGCAAGACGACGACGACGAAGAGGAGGAAGAAGAGGAGGAGGAGCCGGGGGACTCGATGATAAAGGGTCGCACCACGTCGCACACCACCGCGGGCGTATCCACGCCCACTCATCCTCCATCGTCACCGACATCCACAGGGCCACCGCCAACACCTCGCGATTACTCCTCAATGGGTGCGAAAGTCGCGGTTGTTTCTCCGCCTTCGAGCGGGAAGCTTAGAGCTGTTCGTCAGTGGGTACCGAGAGGTTCGGGCAACAGGGCGCAGGTCTGCTGATGGGCTGTTGTATCATTGTACTCTGGTTTCTCGGTTTATTACATGTGTATGTGGTCCACACGAATTGTCGATAGAATATCTTGATCCTTCACGGTCCACATTACCGTTACACTAGTTGGCGATTAGCGTGCAGTGAACCCAGCTGAGCGTGGGAATGTCTCTTCCTATTTGGCCTGGAACTGTATAGCAGCATCAGCCACAGGATGAGTGTCACGTGTGGTGCACTCTATTCCACCCTCCGACATTGCACGACCAGCAACCAGTAGCCTCAAGACATCGAAGAAAATGGCCCGTAGCAGTGCGTTTCTACTTGTATGAACTCTGGTGTGGCACTGACATACGCTTGGTTCGCCCGTACGCGTGCGATTGCTCAGACACCCGTGTCGGCCTCAACAAGGGCCACCCCACGACCCCCATCGCCAAGGCGGTCCGCCCCAGCCAGCGCAAGGGGGCCCTGTCTACCCGCAACAAGTTCGTGCGCTCAGTCGTTCGGGAGGTTGCCGGCTTCTCGCCATACGAGCGTCGAGTTCTGGAGTTGTTGAGGAACTCCAAGGTACGTGTGTCGACTACATGTCTACCCACAGACAGGGCTCAACCCGAGGGACCGGCTGTGCAGGATAAGAAGGCGAGGAAACTCACCAAGAAGCGTGTAAGTCCAGACGTCTGGTTTGCTGTGGTCGCTATCCGCTCAACAGTCTGTACGCATGGCAGCTCGGTACCCTTCTCCGCTCAAAGCGCAAGCTCGAGGAGCTCAGCAACATCATCCAGGAAAGCAGGAGAGCGCACTAAAAGGAGGGCGTACTCGATGGAATATCCCTCTGACCTTGCTCCGCCTGCTCCCTTGCATCATCTACATCGGGCAGATCGGACTCGTCGACTTCATGATCCTACGCACTTCGTTGTACCTCTATGCGATACTAGCGCCAGAACCCCATATGCATCACTCATGCTCCATTGACATCGCTCATTCTGCAGATTCGCATGTCGAACTGAGCGGAATCGCTTCTTGTTACCGGCGAATGCCAAGGTGTCGGAGACATGCCAACTGTTTTATGCGTCGACGTTCGATAAGTCGTTTAGGTCGAAATTCTAAGAACATTCAGCCTACTGGTGGACATTGTCCTCCACATCCACTCTCGCCTTTAGTACAGTAATCTGATCTCGCCGCACTTGTAGTTGTCGGGCGCATGGTCGGATGAGACTCAAGTCCGGAATTCTTACCGGTCTGGCGAGGAAGCAGGTGAGACGTTGCATGAGCAGATGCAAAGTATCGATGAGGTCATTGGAGCGTAATGTATTATGTAGGCAGTCTCGTCAGTCTGCAGGGCCTGTGGGCGATGGCCCAGGAGTTCCAGGTTTTCATATGTATGGGCTTCTACGCCAGTCTACATCGGTCTACACCGAGAAATCTGGGAAGTATTTGAACGGTCCGGCCCCTTCCTCCACTTCCTAAAACCTACGGAACAGGGTAGAAGCCGGCGATAATCGAAATCTCTAAAATCACTTCTCGCTGGGTGTCCGACATGTGAAGGCGAGCGATAATACGAAGGTTCGTATGGGCTGCTAGGTTACGTCACGTTGCCAGGCTCTAGGCATGGCCTCGTCAAGTGTCGAGCTGTTTGAAGTTGTCCTCTGGACGCGCTGATGTGGGCTTTGTGTGGTCTCAGCAGGAAGAGTCATCATCCCTTTTGTCCACACCGATTGGGGCGGCCGAGAGGACTGGGTGCGTGGTCATAGGACAGTCCATACCGAGAGAGAACTGGGGCGCAAGCAGGATGGAACCTCTGAGTGTCGGTGCCGCTTACTCATGTGTACGACGATTGGGACGTGCTCGATGACGATGTGGGTCGGCCGGGGGTCGGAAAGGGCAGGTTTGATCGCTAGCATGGGCGTCTATTCCAGCTCTTCTGAAAGTCCTGATCCTGTACGACCGTGTGACAAAGCGCACTGGTATTGACAGCTGGTGATGATTGAACATCAACGTTTGGGTGATTGCTAGGGTTGAAATGGTGGCAGGAGGAGGTGGAATGGGTGTCGGGGACAGAGCCGGAGAGGCAGGCCGAGAAGCCGAGGGCAAGCAAGAGGACGTAAGCAAGGAGGAGACTCCGGCTGGGCCAAGGATATGACTGAATAAGGGAAGCCGGTGATGTCGGCAGGGGGGTTAGAAGCGAAAAATCAGAGAAGGATGCAACTCGAGCGTCGGCCAGCGCTCGTATGAATACGGACCCGTACCAACGTCTGCATCCTCTTCCGGCTCGGATTTCCTCTCCTGCCTCTCTCCTCCCCATGTCTTCCCTCTCGCCCCCGGCCCCCCTCCCAACCGCCATCGCGCCTCTTCCACCAATGTCCGCCCACCGCTAACCCTCGCATCCTGTGGGCGTCGACGCTCCAGCTCTCTAGTCGGCCGCCCCGAGACGTCTGCTTGCCTCTCTCCCATTCCCCCAACGCCACGGAGCGCAAGAGACCTCCCTCCTCTCTCCGTCTCCATACCCCCACCATTTTCGCCCCGAGAGACCGACAAGTTCACTCCACGCTCGAAATTGGCATCCATGCTCTCTCAGTGGACCCATTCATTGCACCTCTCCACTGACTCAAACTTTCCCTCGACACCGTCAACTCCGCTCCATAGTCGCGCGAGCACCGATGACTCTTCAATTCTCCCCATGTCCGCATCCCCAACGCGTTCGTACTTTGGGGACGCCTCCTTCCCTGAGAAGCCCCCAGCGAAGGTGAAAGCTCGTCTGTGGGAAGGCCATCCATCAGTGCGTCTTCTGCAGAGCTGCTCGCGTGATGTTTTCGTTGACACTTCTCCCGCGACTTCTTCCTTTGCGCCGAATAGGTACACACGCCGGTGTTTTTCGTGCTTACTCTCTTCCCATTGTCCACAGCGCTGGTCGTATTCTGCATGGCAACACTTCCCATCACTTCCGCTTGGCCGCGAACCCTTCCCGATCTCGCCCAGCTTGGGAGGGAACTTCATGGCTACACACAGAGCGGCCCTCTCTCAATTGCGCATGTTGTCGGTGTCATCTCCGTGGTCACCATCTGGATGCACAGCTGGTCGGTGCCGGGCAGCGTGCTGGCGGTGAGTACGACGCGTTGTGTGTCATGCGCTCATCGCTGACGTTGGTGACATGCAGAATGTGCTCGCTGGAGCGCTCTTCCCGCCGGCGCTTTCGATCGTACTCCTGACATTACTCACTACCGTGGGGTCTCTGTCAGCGAGCTGCCTGGCCGCGCCCCTCGGGCCGTTCCTCACCCAATTTTTCCCCCGCCCTCTCGCGATGACGCGCTCTGTCCTGGAAGGCGGCGATGCTAAGACCGACAGCTCCGCGGCATGGGTGCGATTGTCGATCCTCCGGCTCATTGGCGTAGTCCCATGGTCAGGCATCAACATTGCCTGTGGTGTCTGCGGGGTCGCGGTCTGGGACTGCTTCCTCGGTGCCTTGATTGGATCTCTCCCATGGACGGCTGTGACATGCCAAATTGGCGACATTCTTCAGACACTAGCGACAAATCCCCTCCCGACGTCCCAGTCTGTCCAGTCGATCCTGACGTCACCGCAAATAGTTATGAAGCTCGCACTGCTCTCGTTCCTCTCGCTTGCGCCGATATTAGGCCGAAACCATCTGCGAGCCTGGTTGTCGCGGGAGACGCCGATGGGGCAGCCGACTTCCGAGTCCGCGGAAGAACGCGCGAAGCGTTGGACATGGGTCAAGGAGTGGCGGAGCCGCATCCGGTCTGCGTCTCGGTCACGCACGCGGGAGCAGTCGGAGAAGGTGCTTGAAACTCTGATCAGGGAAAAGGAGAGTCTCCCGCTGTGATTGGCCTCCCTCGATATCTCAGTGCTTCCTCGCAAACGCCTTCCCACCGGCCACCGGAGATGCACAGGTGTCATGCCGATTCCATCCGCCTCGGTCCTATACCACACGTGCCACTGCCCGCCCGCTTCGGATCAATCGGCCACACCTCGACTCGTTTTCCGCGTTAAGACTCTTGCATCATTGCTATCCGCCGCACTGCAATGGATCACATGCCGCATTCACGACTAACACAAGTAATCACGACTTTACGCTAATGACTACTAGACCGCCAAAACCGCTCCGACCTACTGCCACCTCCTACCTTCATCGCAGGCTACAACCTGCAGCCACACCAGATGCACACCGTCCTCGCGGCACCCGCTGCCGCAGTTACCGGTCGTCCCTGCGTGGTTTCATTCGCTTCTTCTCATCACACTCGGCGGTATCTCGCTACTTTACTTCAACAAGCATTCCTTGCATATATCCTAATTCATCTCACTGCACACATCTGCACAGTGCTCCATTTATTTATTCGTTCTCGCGCAGCAATACCTTTTTCTCCCGCACCCACCCTTCACTTCGCATTGCATCCTATCGCCATGAAACCTCAGTCCGTTCTTACCTGCAATTCCCCTATTCCCCCGCACATCCTCCCCCTCCCCTCTTCACGCACACATCTATTGCTCTGGGTCTTAATCTCTGCCTTTGCTTTTTGCTTATCAGGATCTGATTTTACATGTTTGCGTGTTTATATGCTCCACCCGGGAACGCGTAGCGTAGGATCCGCTACGGGCTCGCCCACACCACAGTGTAGTCTTCAACATCGACGTCTTGTATATTACTTTCTCGGGTATCACCTACACGTACGTACACTTCATCACGAACAATCAAAAACAGCGAACATGCAAAACAGAGTCTTCTCGTATGCTGCGTTGTGCGACAGTGCGATCTCCTGCTAGTTGAGTAGCTGGTACGTGTGAGTAAATTAGACCCGGACTGGAGGTATACGATAGGTAGCATCTACATTGGGAGCAAGACAGATTCTCCAAGAAAGCAGGATATACGAAGCGGAGGTCTAGTGTTCGAATTTGCATGTAACCTGCCGACTGACGTGTCCGACTCCTAGCGATGGTCCGAGGATCACTGCGATGAGGACCTGGGAGACAAACCAGCTGAGCACGGCGTATAGCCACGCTTGGCGCGGCGGCAGTGCATCGACCTCGGCCGCGAACGTGCTCACAGTCGTCAGGCAGCCGCAATAGCCGTCCGCGAGGCCCTGCAGGACGTCGCACGCATTCATGCTCAACGGGCCGGGGTGTTGAATGCTCCGCAGGACTTGAAACATTGCCAGGAACGCGGTGCCGAACATGTTCGCGATGAAGGTCCCGAGAGGGAAAAGATGGAGGCGCGGGTTGAGGAAGATGGACAGGACGTACCGCGAGAGGGTGCCCGGGAAGGAGAAGAGGAGCGCGGCGGTGACCTCGTGCCGGTAGCGCGGGGGAAGGCGGAAGTACACGGGGTACGCAGCGGCATAGATGAGTACCGATATGGCGGAGATGCTGTAGCGGATCGGACGGGAGGGTGGCGGGAGGGTAGGGACGTATGGGAGGAAGAGTTTGGATAGGTGTGCGCCGAAGGTGACGGCGGAGAGGCAGATGGCGAAGGTGAAGACCGTCTTCCCCACCCCGTCTAATGCCTAAAGAGGAACGGCTCAGCGCATGTCGCGTGTGGAGACGGGTGAGGACAGATCACTTACATCTCGGAACCAGTCGCGGTGGGACGCTGTACCATTGATGAATGAATCAAAGATGTCTAGTTGCCAACCCGAGAAGGTGGTGACGGATCCGCAGAAGCCCGTGGTGAGGGCCGTGTATAGCGGACCATAGCTACGCATCGAACCGGTCAAAACGTTGACTAAAGTACAATGAGATAGTAGTCACTTACAAGCGACCGATAGGCTCCTTCAATCCCAGGGCAAAACCCATGATGAGGCAGCCCATGCCTTGTACCCAGGCAAGCGGGAATATTTCCTTGCCGTCGTAGTTGACGATGGCGAGGATCCCCAATCTGGCGAGTGTACCGAATACGGATGCAGGCATGAGCATTGCGATGACGGGGAAGGACAAGGGCCTGTAAATTTTGGACGGGGGAAGCTTCTCCTCCTCGCTGGGGGGCCGGTCGATGGAGGCAAGGGACTCTGCATCGCCTATGGACTGGTGGTGGGCGAGGATGGTACCGACATCGCTGCGGCGTGCCCTCAAACTGCTGAAACCGCGGGAAAGACCGGTAGAGTCTGGGAGGGTGTTCTCCTTGTCCACGCTTGCGGGACTGTGGTCTGTTTGTGGAGGTTGACCACGTTCTGTGTCTGGGTCTTTTTCGGACAAGCCAGTGTGGGTGTGAGCCTTCGCCGGAGGAGTGACGAGGCCTCCAGGGCCCGAGGCTTCGCTGAGCATGGGTCTAGCGGCCTAGTGGACGATGGGGGAGGTGGGGGAGAGAGAGATAGCAGATGGAGCAAACATGCTGAGAGCTGATCACTAGCTAGCGGGAACCGCCCATCGTCCGACCCCAGTCAGACCCGTCCTGGCGTAGCCTCAGCCTGCCGCACGGCATGTCATTGCGACCACTATTAATAGAGCGCCACAACGCCAGGGCGTCTGTCCACTACCTGCAAGCTCTCGGTCGGACTCTCCGTCGGCCGTGGCCCATGCTGCCAGCCTGCATTCCCCTCCGTCGATGTCCACTGCATTCGTCTCTCGCTGCACACGCAGTCACAGTCCTTTAGCCTGCTACGACTCGTCCGGAGAGCGAACAGCCCCATTCGCCCACTACCGCGTCACCCTCACGCCCATTTGCTGCAGAGTTCCAACCTTGTTTCTGAGTCACCGCATTAGCACGAGCCCAAACTGTGCTCTCTACTAGGTTTTGCACTCTGCACTCTGTCCTCCGAAGCAACCAGACCCTGAAGAAGGTGAGCGGTCCGCGCACATCCTTTACCTTTTCTATTGGCCCCCTTTCTCACAGACCCTGCCCCGGTGCACCATGCTGGTTTTGTTGCCGGAGGATCGCATCGCACTGGCCCAGCCCAGGGCATGTCGTCACCCGTCGTCACCTTAGCCGGGCGTGGAGTTAGGCACAGTTGCAGAACGGGTTTGGACGACCTCGCCGCCGCCCACGGACCCGCCGGCGAGAAGGTTCTGTCTCGCCCATCCCCTCCAGACAGTGACTCGGTGAGAACGTCAACGCTCGCACGGAGAAACTTCACAGAATTCGACGACATGCCGGCGTTCTTGGAACAGAAGGCGGCCGTCGTTTAGAACTAAGTACATAACATCGCGTCGGCTCCCTTCTGTGCCGAGTCTTCGAGGTTCTGCTTCCTTCTGTTCGGAGGACGGACGTTTAACGTCCTCAGGAGCCTGGAAGTAACGCCACCTTACGCCCCCAGCCTGTCCCTGGACCTGCTTTTCCGGAGCGGCCATATCAATCTACAAGCCCAGCGGTGCACTGAAATACACCCATCTCTGCAGCTGTCCGTCCGGTCCGAACTTGCCTGACGTTAAAGCTGCGTTCGCCTTATAGGTCTCCCGAATTCTCACTGTATCTGGTACACCACACTTAGCAGACTTTGCGGATGAAAACGCGCAATCAAACCGAAAGTAGCCCCATGCATTGATCCAAGCACGATGCTCCGACGTCGCTGCTGACGTACTGCTCTATGGCCAGCCGATGGCGGAGCTCTAAGTGACAAGCAAAGGCCCGAGTCCGATATCGCGGTCAGCTTCTTGCAAGTATCATGTGTTCCAAACCTTACAGGCGGACTCGTGACCGCGGAGTAGTCACTCGCTAGTCACTGTACAACTCGATTGGCTGCATGGGTTAGATTCACGCTGTGTTCCGCATTCGAAATTCGGTCTTGTTTGCAACTTTGTCCGTACATCGGGCGGATTAGAAGACCGTTGACTACAAGGGTATCAGTCATCGGAAGGAACATCCAAGGGCGGAGGGAAGATCCTGGACCGCAAATTTACATGGGGTAGCAAATTTCGGCTTGAGGCGGAACCACCTTGGGTTACCTGTACAGCCTCAGCCTCCCAACACAACAAGAACAGACGGTTGCTGTTGCAGGCATCGACGTCATTGCGCCGCCGATGTTGGTTGCTGAGATTAATTGTATTAGATGAAATGTTCGGAGGCGCGAAGCTTGTATTCTACGAGGCTAAAGTACAAGCATTATAACCTCCATCTTCTCGGATTTCTCTTGGTCCTGCCATTTAGCAACTCGACGTCTGGGAGCGTGTAGGTTGCCTGGGTAAGAAATGGACCGACATGTAAGTTGGAAGAGAGTGCTGCGCGACGGCGGCGTTGAAAAGGCAGAGAGTTCAGGGCAGGCGTACGGCACGGGCCGCGCATGACGCTCATCGACATTATGCGCCTGGCCCGCGAGAGCCGGGCGGGAAGTAAGCGGGTTGAAATGGGGCAGGGACACCGTCTGTTCTGCTTGCGACCCGCACAGGCAGGCCGACCCGTCGCAGTCTGAAACTCTCGAGTCTTCGAGGGTTGATCCCAGCTGCCCCGGACCGCCCCTGACAGCTCTCCCGCTCCCTGTCGTCACTCGACTATGAAAGCGGCCTCCCGTCCGCAGACCAGCCACCCATTGCCCGTCTCAGCCCTCCGCGCGTCCCTCCCCTCCGCATCCCTCGCCCCATTCACTCCAACTTAACCTCCCCTCGCCGCAGTCACCGGCCCTGTCAGCTCCTTCTCCCTTCCACTCTCTTATCCTCCCATCCATGTCCGTCCTTTGCGAACGTCGCGCAACCACTGCCCTCCCCTGTGGGTACTGGGTCATCTTCGGCCTCTACGAGCCGATGTTATCCATCTCCGGCTTCGTTGGAGCACTCGCAGACCCCAAGAAGGTAAGCAGCACCCCACACGCTCCATCGTCGAGCCACAACCCACGCTATCTCTACCAAGGCCCATGATGCTCAAGCTCCATGGCCCTCGGGCAGCGCTCCTCCAGACCCACTCGCCAGGGCCACACAAGTCACCATGCTCCAGCTCGCACACGTCGTCGGCCTTCTCGGCCTCATCAACTTCTTCGTCCTCGGAGCGGCGCGCAAATACCTCTTTGCACAGCCCGTACTGCAAGAGAAGATCGTCGGAGCGCTCCTCACCCCCCTCCTTATCGCCGACGTCGTGCACCTCAGCATAACCTGGTGGGCGTTGGGCGACAGCCGCTGGCAATTCTGGGACTGGAGCGGCCTCCTCTGGATCACCTTCCTTACGGGCCTCAGCCTGCTCGTACCGAGAGCGGCATGGCATTTGGGCGTTGGGCGATACGTCGATAGACGCGATGGACAAGCTTTTAGAAAGGCGTGAGTGGCCGGACAATTTGGTAGTGTATTATAGGGATGCTCGATTTACTATACTCTACAATGCTCGATATTCCTACCATAAGGGTGCTCGGAGGTCTTGCGCAGGAATACGAATCTGGATAGGCAATGGAATCAATTTTTACAACTCCTCGTACTCGGCAGGGTGACGGAAGAGTGTGTGCTCGTCATATTAGATCAAGAGAAAATCACCGGGAACCGCAAGTTCCGTGAGAACATAGCATGTGGTTCCATCGCATACCACTTTCTAGTCATTCGAGGAGCATGAGGACACAAAATAAAGAACTCACCTTGCCGGCAACGTCCCTTGCGGCGCCGCCTATTCTCCCGACACGGTACTCCTCAGGCCGACCGCCTGGCCTTCTTCGAGCACTTGCAGGAGGCGGCGCAACCAGCTTGCGCCGCCGCATGTCCCAGAAGTCCAAAGCCCACGACTGGAACAGCCCGAATGTCGCGGACGTCACCCAGTATAGCTGCACGCTCTGCAAAAGCAACCCGGGCACACTCG
Source organism: Ganoderma boninense (assembly GCA_002900995.3). NCBI lineage: Eukaryota > Fungi > Basidiomycota > Agaricomycetes > Polyporales > Polyporaceae > Ganoderma > Ganoderma boninense. Next base: position 2,142,772 of record CM035307.1, read on the forward strand.
CTGTCAGCCACCGGTGTCCATCGCTCGCGCGCACCAAGCAACAAGTGCGATAACAATCACAACGACAGAGGCACTTGCACTCACCCCAGGGACCATGGCCGCGATGAGGATCCTGCCGACAGACAGCAGCCGGAGCGCGCTTTGCGAGATCTTGCCGGGCTCGAGGACTTGCTCACCGCGTGCCCGACGTTCTGCCGTCCACTTCGCGACCTGCTGCTCGCGCTGGAGCGCCTCCGCGCTCACGAACCAGCGCGAGCTCTCGACGTTCGCCAGCGTGATTATGCCCAACAGGATAGGAAGTGTCGCTGTCGCGTCCGCGTGCGCAAGCGATGTGAGCGTGGCAAACGCCTCCGAGTCGAGCACGGTCGGCGCCGCGGAGGCGTGCGACAGCACCATGCTAGTGCCGACGAACAGGGGGAGCTGGCTGGCGGCGGGCAATAGGATCGTGAGCATGGGGGAGGCGTTGTGTTGCGCGAGGAGCTCCTTTCGCCGCTTGGTGGCCTACATGCAACAAACATGCCTGGGTTAGCGCAGGCGGGCAGGATGGCGAGCTCGTGCACGCACTATTGGTTGGGTCCTTTTGTTAACCTCCGCGACAATGGCATTTTTATCTCCTCTGAAACCAGCCTTCCTCATGTCTTGCTGGACTTGTTTGTGAATGGCAGGCATCTCGCTCTTCAGCTGAGGAACGACGATCGTTTCTGCACGCCATTGCCGGTTCTTGGCCTAGAATAACTGTGTTAGGGATAGATGCGGTCATTATAAGCATGTTATCACTTACCCATACAGAGAAAGGGACAGTAAATGCGAGTCGTGTTACGACGGTGACTAGGATGATGGTGCAGGAGTATGGCGGCCAATCTGGAGGGTAAGGTAGCGCGGTCGCCAGGTCCAGGAAGCCTTCGGAGAGGCTATGAATGGTTGAAGCAATGAATGTCCTGCGTGGTGGGTGACATCGTGGAGTGAAACGGGCTGGACGAAGAGAGGGTCGTAGAGTTGCCACAGCAGTCCTGGTGGAAAGCATTCTGTGACGTTCCAACCCCCGAGCATCTCATAAGCGCTCGCGAACACCGGCGCGTCAATTGAAGATTCACTGCATGTCAAAGGCCCCTAGGTCGGGGGTCGTCTACGTTTGACCACGTCGCGTGGCATACGTAGTCACCCCCGCATAAGTCCCGTAGACGAAGGGTTCGCTGATGTTCGGCCATGTCGCGTATCCGACAGTACCCGAAGGATCCGTCTAGACGACCTAGCCTTTCCCCACGACTACCATTGCCCATTGAACATATGTGGGGGTAGTCCGACACTATGCCCACCCCTACGCTGCACTTTGGCACAGAATGTACAGAGAATGTGGCAACTTAAGCACTCATCTAGGTCCCCGTTACCATGTAGTGCTGTACAAATGATCATTCAGTGGAGGAATTCGGCGCGAGAGATGGACAATCCGTTGCACGTGCGGAGTCTCGGCCGTGCTGTTGACTGCAGTCAAAAAGCCGCCCAGGTTCGTAGACGAGGGGTTCGTCTACGTTGGACAACTACCTGTGGTTGCGCATAGTCACAGATACATCAGGGTCTGTCTACCCGAGATACGCGCACGTTGTGACTACTTGACGTAGGCGACCTCGACCTACGGACCTCTGACATGCAGTGATTGACGTCCGTGGCGATCCGTAACCTCACGAGTAATGTCGGAGACACTCGAACTCACTTTGAGGTTTACAACGCCCAGAGACTAGCATATCAAAGCGCGTATACATGTCATGCGTGTGCTACAGGGCATATCATAGTCATAGGACTGCCAAACTCCTCTCGCCAAAGACTCCAGCGACCGGCCCTTGACCTCCACAAAATCCTCTCCAGCCGATCAGAAGGTGAGCTGATGAGGGAATTGGCCCTTTGAGAGGCCGAAGGTCGCCTTGATGTACTTGTCAAGGTATTCAGTCTTCTTGATTGCAGCGATGATAGCGGCATCAACGGTCTTCTGGTCTGCCGCCTTCGACTCGGGGAAGGCAGTCCTTCTCCTTGGGCTTGCCCTCCGAGAAGAACTCCTCCTCCGCAGAACGAGAGCCCTTGGCGGCGGGCTTCGCAAAGTAGGCATCGTTGATTTTCTCGTCAACCTAGCCGCTTCCGTTAGTACAGAACAAAGACAGAACCACACGATAGTATTTTTGGAATTGGAAAGAAGACACACCTTGAAGTCACCAAGGTCGACTTTGGTAGAGCTGGCAATCACGTATGCCTGGTTCACCCTCCGGAGGGGAACACCGTTGACCTTGTAGGGCCCGGTGACCAAGAGCAGACCGCTCGCTAGCTGCTTGAGGAAAACGACACGCTTTCCCCGGAAGCGACCCGCGAGGAGGATAAGGACGGTGCCGGGTGTGATGGAGGAGCGGAGGTTCGTGGGCTTGGGGGATTTCCTGCTCTTCTTGGGTTGGCGGACATCTTCCGCGGGGTAGAAACGAGGGGCCTTCTTGGTGGGGACGATGCGGCTCGCGCCGTTCTTGTCGCCGCCGACAGTCGCCTGCTTTGACGCAGGGGTCTCAGCCTCGGCGGGCTTGGTGGATTTTTTCTGGCCCTTGTAGAGGCCGCGACGCGCGAAGACGGAGGAGCGGGACAGACGGCCGACGCCGGGGACGAGTTCCTTGCTGCGGGCCATCTGCGAGTGCAAAGGACAAGGGTGTTAGCAGGGAGAACGAGAAGATAGGTCACCATGCCAGCCCGCGCGGTACATCCATCTGCCTGAGTGCCCATCCAGCCCAATCCACCGCCATTCTGCCAGCCAAACTTCCCACAAACCGCCCAGCATATCTAAGACGTCCATCCAGAGGTTCATACGGCAATGAATTGTACTCACAGCGTTGCGGTTGGTCTTGAAGTCGATGGGCCTTGTTGATTCTTCCGCGGATGGCGAGACGCACTGGCACATCACCAGCGGCTATGGAGCCCGATATGGCAAGTGGGCGTCTCGATGATGGGCGTCTACAGCCTGGTGTGGCGCCCAAGACCAAGGTTAACGTAAGTCACTAACAGTGAAACGTTTCCTAACGTTTCTCGCGACTCGGGACATTGGATTTGAATCGGCGACGTGGTCTTTACTCACCGAGCACACATTTTCGAAGGCCATACAGGCTCTAGCTTATTTAGACACTGCACCCCAGACCGCAAACAATGGGTGCTCCTGGTCAGTGCGTGCTATCTACCATCCTGGACGCCTGCCAATCATCAACTTCACAGAAGACGACCGAGGCATCGTGTGGCTGGATATAGACAATACTCTATACTCTGCTAGTGCAGGGATCTCGCATGCGATGGGAGAGCGCATACATGGTGCTAACGACATAGAGCAATGTTCATCATGATCCTGTACTCAACCTACTCTCCCTCCAGCGTATTTCGTGGGGATGGGGCTTCCGGATGAAGAGGCATCCAAGCTTCATCATCGGTACTACTCACAGTATGGACTAGCAATCCGAGGCCTTGTTCGGCATCATGAGATCGGTGCGTTTGTTTCGCACCTGCGTGGTATTGCACAACTTCATGGTCTGTGATGCAGATCCCCTCGACTTTGATCGCAAATGCGACGGTTCCCTCCCCTTAGAAGAACTCCTCAAGCCGGACCCTGTGCTCCGTAAGTTGCTGGAGGACATAGATCGCACAAAGGTCCGAGTATGGGGACTCACAAACGCCTACTACACCGTACGTGGCCCCCAGACGTTCGCATGCATACTAAGATGCTTCACAAATCATTAGCACGCTTCTCGCGTCCTCCACATCCTCGGGGTTGATGACCTTGTAGAGGACATTGTCTATTGTGACTATTCCAACCCGGAATTCAACTGTAAACCAGAACCCGAGTTCTACTACAATGTGAGTTGATATCGTAGGTCGCAGTGTAGACTCTGACATTGGAGTTCTGCAGGCACTCCAGGTTGCAGGGGTCGACGACCCAGCGAAATGCTACTTCGTAGACGACAGCCTCTCTAATGTCAGAGCTGCACGGGCCCTCGGCTGGGGAAACTGCGTCCACTTCTGTGAGCGGGGGCTGCTGCACGTGGAAGGGGGCAAGCCCAAATACATCGGCAGCGACATCAAAGAGCAGCCGGATGAGGACGGCATTGGAGCCATCGCTAAGATTGACGAGCTTCGTGGCGTCTGGCCGGAGATATTCAAGCAATGATACCCACGCGATGTAATATGCATGTTGTAGAAGTCCAGTATGGTAGATGCGTAGTCTCACATTAGTGTCCTGTTGTACAACATTATCCTTCCCTCTGTCCAAATGACTACACTAAAACAACACGACTGCCACGACCTGGCCTGATTCTGTTGCTTCTAGGATGATCCCGTCATATCCGAACAGTCCTGGGGTGGATTCAATGGCTTCAGTAGCTGAGATGGACCAAACCAGGAAGGCAAATTACGTGTCGTTGAACTTGGCAGCCGCAAGCCGTCTTCGTCGTCTGTACGATTCAATATCATTGAAGGTGGGGCTTCACCTGGGGCAATGAAGTGCTGAATCTCCTCCACCTGACCGCAAACGATGTCAGAACCAATTCATGTGAAGACCCCCCGGACGAGACGTACCCGTTCGTAGAATCGTTTCCGTGGCGGCGATTCTACGAAATTGTGGTGAATAGCTAATATTTTGTTTGGGTAAACAACTTACCATCCTCGTCGTCTTCAGGTCGACCTTGAATCTCCCAAGGGCAGCGTTTATACCGTTGGAATAGTGGCGTACCGGGCTACATAGAGGTCAGATGGCATGGATACAGGACAAGTGATCAGACGTACGACATTCGAATGGACCACGATCTTCTTGACAGTGTGCGTTGACCCTGATATTAGGAAATCGATGCCATGCTGCTGATAATTGTAGAAATCTGGGGAGGGTCAATCACAACGGGCGATGACATTGGGAGTGCGCTCACAATCCCCGTCAGCGTCGGATTCCGGGCCTGACCTGTGTATTGTCATTCTATCGTCCTCTTTATAATGAGTCCTGACGGGAGGCCCAAGGTCGCACATGAGATCTTGCGCGGTGCTGGATCTCAGGAGGATTTGTATTGGTTCGCAGCCTGTGGGATAGAAGTGGAGGGTTACGCCTTCGTGAACCTGCTGTGGTGGTGAACGAAGGTCCGTCGGGGGAAAATGGAATTGTTCACCTTGAGGATTGCCTGGGATAGCTCACCGGCCATGACCGCACATTCTGTGACCTCGTCCAACGCATCTCGCTGTTCGCCATCTATACTCTTCTGGGATATGATGACCCGTTTCACCTCCTGCTGCCTATCATCTGGGAGAGAGACTGGGCTCTTGAGAGTTTCCCCTCGGCCATCCTCTTCGAAGCTGAATGACACTCCGGGGTACCGCAGGTCGTCTCCGGGATACGTAGGCCCAAACATGCGACTGACTCCCACTCTCCTAAAGACTTCTTCATTTGACGACAGGATGGCTTTCTTGTATGCCATCGCGAGAGGGGGGTGGGGATCTCTGAGTTTCCGCACGGAGATGGTGTGCAGGCGCTGCTGGTAGCCGGTGAATAGCAGGTCCAGGTGAGGACGGAGATGGAGGATGATGGGGGTTGTGGGAGAGTCAGGATCATACTTGAGGTCGACCTGGGGGAAGAAGTGTTGGGCGCCGCGAAGGAGGTCAAGGACGGTCCAGAGAGAGGTCCCTAGCATTGCATCAAGAATGGATTAGCAGGGGATTTAATAGTAGGATCCCGGCTGGTGCTCACCTATCTCAAACATCCCGAGGCCGGAGCCTGGTCTGAGGTCCATCTCCAGCGTTGAGAACATGACGTGAGCAGCGTTAATATCAAGTATCTGTGGTTGGGGGTGTGCCTCGGGTGTGCCTTTGTTAGCAAGTACGTCGAGTGAGGGCTGTGGTGTGTGGCGGCTGGTCCGAGAGAGCCCAGTGGGCTGCGGCCCGGCAGCTCCAAGAGCCGTGACTCCCAGATTCGGCAGATGAACGCGTCGCGTCACGTACCACGTAGCGAGCAGTCACAACGCGTTTTCAAGAACGATCGCGTCGACGCGTCTCTTCCAGCCGCCAACTTCCTCACCGCCAAAGTTCGCGTCTTCCACGCCCAGGAGTGGCTGAAGGTACTCAACACGTTCCACATATGTATCAATTGAGTGGCACTCATAATACTGACTTCCACTACTACTTCAAGTCAGTGTCTGCAATCTCTTCCACTGGACTCCCTGACTCCAGGCTGTTGACCTGACTGGTCAATTGGGTTACCATGGCCGACCGGCGGCATGTAATCATCAAGGTCGATATCTCCTCGAACTCTTATTAAAAAGCATGCTGACTCTTTCGACCGTAGGTCTTCCGAAAGTACGGCCATTCCTTGGGACCCGAATCTCTGGAGTTCCTGGAGGGCATCCTAGACCGCCACGAAATTATCGACGGCGACGTTGAGTTTTCAGTTGAATGGATTGCAAAGGAGTACAACAAACAAGATGGTATTCCAATCTACCTTACCGAGGCATATCATGACTTAACATCAGTCTAGACGCGCAAATGAAAGTGTCACTCGACGTCCTGGAGAGAGTCTATGAAACCTTCCAGAACGGGGACAACAACGAGGAGGAGGGGCTTTCCCAACTCGATCCGGAGAGCCACTTGTTCTTCATTGATGCTTACGAAATGCCCTTGTGGAACTGGTCTACCGAACGTAGCACCTTCGAAAGGTCTCGCCTTTTCTCAACCTACCCTTTCTCACTCAGGCTCGCTGACACCGTCATTCGACCTTAGAGCTCAGAACACATTGACGATGTCAGGCTCCGCCGAGTCGAGGGTGATCGCGACACGAAATCGACTGAACGTCATCAGACAGTGTGTCTTACGGAACGATCACTTCTCGCCATCGACATTGCCCTCCAAGGATCGCGAGAATTTGTTGACAGTAGGCTTTGAGTGATTCCACCTCCATACCATCCTGCTGAACGGCGTACATCCAGCTAAGATCGACGAAGCAACTTCTCGGACGTGCCGCGGACCGCTTTCTCTTATTTGGCATGCTCATACATTCGAAGGAAGGCAAGCTTTGCCTCGAGGACCAGGATGGGCTCGTCGAGCTAGACTTTTCACAACTAGTAGGGAAGTTCATTGTGCTTGTCCGCCCGCTCTAAGAATTGATATGTGTAGGACCAACCAAGCGAAGGCTTCTTCACTGAAGGTTGCTTCGCTTTGGTAGAAGGCGAATATACCGAAGACGCGACCTTACTCGTTATAGCCATCGGACATCCCCCCTGCGAGAGCCGGGAGGCGGCACGGTCAATATTCGGACACATCGACTTCCTAGGTCGCGGTGCAACCACATTACTAGAAGATGTGAGCGGTAACTTCCACGGATTTTGTCACAATGTTGAATCGCACGTCAGAAACAATTTACAGGTCGCGTACAATTGGAACTCCCGGACCTGCGCTTCTTTGTACTGTCAGATGTGTGGCTTGACCAGCCAGACACGCTTCTAGGGTTGCGCAAGATGTTCGACAACTGCATGGAGAACAGCTTTATTCCCAAGGTTATCGTGTTGTGCGGGAATTTCACCAGCGTCGGCATTCCTCAAGGCAATGGGAGAGAGGTTCGCAAGTATCAAGGTGAGCAAAGCACCAGATTCTGAGACGTTCCTGACGTCTTTGCAGACAACTTTGAGGCGTTGGCGGACCTGATCGTGAGCTATCCTCTGCTCACCCGGACGACCCATTTCGTTTTGGTTCCCGGTCCACTGGATGTCACCATCAATTCTGTCTTGCCACGGCGACCCATTATTTCGTCTTTCGTTTCCCGCCTGAAGTCACGCGTACCCAATGTTTACCTCGCCACCAACCCATGCCGCATTAAGTTTTTTGAACAGGAGATCGTCATTTTCAGGGAAGATCTCATGTCAAGGATGCTTCGGAACTTGGTCGGCGTGAAACCCGACGTTAAAAACGACGACTTGAAACGCTACGTGAGATGTATTGCTGTGTTGTGGTCTATCGGATACTTGCTGACTGTCCACTGTCTTGCAGCTTGTCCAGACGATTTTGGACCAAAGTCACTTGATGCCAGTGACAACGTCGATACAGCCTACATTGTCTGAATACGACCACGCCTTCCGATTATATCCCCTGCCGACCACAGTAAGAAGTTAGATGGTCTCATGCATGAAATCACACTTGACCGTTCTCTTCAGGTTGTCCTTGCAGACCAATACGATAGATACCAGATGACCTATGAGGGATGCCATGTCTTCAACCCTGGGAGGTTCGTGGGAAATTCATTCACGTTCTCTGCATATGCTCCTGCGAGACGAGAGTCTGAAGAATGGTGAGTCACCAATGTCCATGGTATTCGACAATGACTGATGCGTTCGAAAGTGTTTTGGACCTTGATGATCCGGAGGAGGGGTGGTGATAGAACCTCGACGCTGTCGGACCACCGAGTCTAAGGGTCCGAAGTGGACCTACTGCGTACATGTTTGCTTCTCTTGTCTTCTTTGTTGTGTCGCTATCGAAGATTCGTTGGAAGACCTTGATATGGTTCAAGCTGAAGTCTGCCTGCCACTTATGAGCGTATGTAGGCTGAGCAGGCGGGCCGAGGGACCGGATTGGGGTGTGCCACGTGGGCGCGATGTTTGCGCGCCCCGACGGGCTCGGGATTGAGATGGTGGTCGGTGTCACCGCCCGTTCTCCCAACCGATTCATGTCCCATCCTCATCGACGTGGCCTGCAATCCCTCGCGGCCCCCACGCATCCATCGCCATCCTATATGCACGCTTGCCGCGCTTCATAACTCCCACACTCCTTCGTACACCACACACCTCTCTCCTGACCCTCCAGGTCAAGCTCCTGCTCAACGGACTGCTGTCGATTCCCCCTGACATCTGCTCGCCACGGGATACTTCCATATCTGCACAACCCATGCCATACATATCTGGGCGTGACCTGTTCCTCCATACCATCCTCCTCCGTCCACTCGATGACCTCTCCCTATGGGCAACGCTCCTCATCTGGGCCGTGCGGATCTTGACTATCTCCCTCCTATTTCGCACGTACATCGGGCCGGCCGTTGTACGACTCGTCTCAAACCGCCTTCGCATACGAAGCATTAGCCTGCGTTCAATACGCGGTGTGTACTTCAAGGCCGGCAACGGGACATGGAGGGTGGACCGCATAGGGATATCGTATCATAGGCCGTCCTCTGGGTACGCTACTCGCTTCTCCTTCCAAGTTCAAGGATTATCGCTTGAGCTGGATGGAGGCTCTGCTACGAACGGTGCTGCCAGGCCAAAGGTGCCTAAATCCCGTCCGGCGCCCTCGCGAGTCGCCCGTCGCGTATGGAAGATCATACTGTTGGTGTTCTCCTCCGTCTACACTTCCCTCGAACCCCACTTTCGGCCGAGAGTACGGGCGTTCTTCGTCACTCTCCTTCGGCTCGCTATACGCGCACTGCCCACCCTGACCAATGGCGTGGACTTCGAGCTCGACCAGGCCACCGTATTCCACTCGTCTATCTCTGGAGTGCGGGTGTCCGTGGGACAAGCGAAGCTGCAGGCTGCAGTCTCCCTCGCCTACCTACCCAGTGTCGTTTCTGCGGACAGCGCGAAGATTCCCAACGGTCATAGGAGGTTCCAGAGCGTTGCGGATTGGAATGCGCGATTGAAGGGGAGCGTGCGGAGGACATGGGACCGCGCGTGGGGTGCAACCCAGGTCGCCGCGTCTATAACACTGCAAGTGAATGCCATCTCTGGGCACGCAGACAAGACCAGCGAGATCTACGCTGGTAAGTTGCGGATGCGAATTATTCAGGCTGACATCCGCTCATCCGACTTTAGGTGCGCACCGAGGGCCCTACTTTCTGGACGTACCCGCGGTGCTTTTCTCTATCTCCGGACGCTTAAACCCTCACCATGGCATCGAACCTCGAAGCGTAGAGATGTCTCTCGACCTCGGCAAGATCAATGCCCAGGCAGACGTTCTGCAGAGCTTTTTGAAGACTGTCAAGCAACGTCGCGAAGCTCAGGAGACCAGGAGCGAGGATGTGTCTCAAGAAACCAGCCCAGTAGAGCCGTCATCAATGCCATTGCCTGCTGCTTCCCATATCTCCAGTGCTCAGCCAACAGGCTGGAAGTCCCCTCTGTCTCCGTCATCCCCATTCATGGGAGCTCTGTCTGTAAGTGATCGAGTATAAGGAAACGCCGGGTTCTGACTAAAGGGGATCCAGGCTTCTATGCGTTGGAGGTGGGCTACAAGGCAAAGTCGTGATTTGAAGACACGATCAAAAGCAGCAGTCGTAAGTGTGTTACTGCGAAGGTCCAACTATCCACTAATAGCCGGAGTTGATACAGAAGGGTGCAGCTTACCTTTCGTATGTTAGATCCGTGGATGTCAAAGTTGTTCGGTTCACGGCCAGTATACAACCACAGGCACCAAGCGGAATCAGCGCCTCTGTCCTTTATGCTACTACCGAGGATGTCACTTTACATGCCGGTCTCAGCAATCCCGTGCGTTGTGGCATTCACAAAAACTGGCTTGGTACGAATGTCGCCGCGAGCGTAGAGTGCGCACCCGATTCCTACTCGGTTGTGCTGGAGGCCAAGAAGATTGCCCTCGACAGGAATGGCATTGGGGAACTTGTGGACCATCTGCAAATCGTCGCTTTGAACTCATTCAAATGGGATTCGTTCGTCTCCCAGTGGCCTGCCCCCTGGGTTGCTCCAGGACCCGCTTTCCTCGCAGGCGATCCTAACGCTCATCTCCTGGTTTCAAATGTCACCCTTTCCTCAGTGGAGCTAACAGAACGGCTGGACATCCTGGAAGATTATAAGCGTAAAGAGAGCTCCATCGAGAAGACCGTTGGCCACCAGCCCCTCCTTCCTCCGATGCTCAGTCCCGTGCCCCGTGTTTCATTTGGCATCCACGTCGGCGTGCTTTCTCTACGTCTCATCTCGCCCACGAGTCAACGTGAACAGGAGCCGTTTGTCATGGAAGCTCGGACGGATGACATCGTTGCGTCGCTGGCGTCGAACTTCGCAGTTCGTCCAGATCGCCGGTACGGCGCCGCTGATCGGGACTTCGCCGGTCTAGACATGGAGTTTCAGTATAGTCTCAACATGAACAGGCCATATGCAAAGATATGGTTCGGGCCCGATGCGCACATGCGAGGCGTACATCCGGAGGACTTCCGCGCGCCATCCTATCCCAGCGAACCTCTCGTGCAAGTGGAGTCCGTCCATCTTGGTGGAACAGGACACGGCCTGGGCGAGTTTGTGGACGAGGCGTCGGGAATTGTGTCTGTAGATGTTTCTTCCATCTACACACAGTGTCAGCTTGCCACAGATGCTATCTCCGTCGAACTCTGGCAACCTGAAGTCATCGGATCCCTTGCTTTCATCTTGTCCCGCATTGCTAGTCAATCGAAACCAAAGCTGCCTAAACCTTCTCGCCGTGTCTTGGATCAGCTCCCGTTTGGCGTCGATGCCTCTCTTGCGATAGGGCGTTTTATCATGTTCTTAACTTCACCCGACCTTGCTCCAGGCGATACCTTGAACATCTCGCGGGGCATAGCGTCACGGACGGGCATCTCGGTCACCTACAGCGCACTTCAGAAAGGCCATTGTTCGAGGATGTCGTCCATCATCTCGCGCAGTCATCACCGCACGGCGCTCTTGCTACCCAAGGAACAAGTCCTCGATGTAGTGCACGAACAGAACAAGCCCGGGTCCCACCAAGTCACCCGTGCTTTAATCCAGGTTTCCTTCTGGGACATTGTCGTGCGTGACGCATTCGCGACTCCCTTCGCCGCAGATGATCCCTATGGGCTTGATGATCAGAGCGTCCATCACCGCTCTTTAGAGTTCCTCCACATCGACAATTGCGACATTCACGTCGTGGTATCTGGTCAGAGACCCCATGGCGCTCCACCTCCGCACTCTATGGACGACTGTCACGTTGAGGTCTCTATTCCCAAGGTCCGAGCCAAGATGGACCTGTGCCAGATCTATCACGCTCTTCTAGCCGTCCACACTGTTCAACAGCTCGTTCCATCTCGCCCTGGTCCACCATCCGTGACTCCCCGTGCTCCATCGACACTTCGTTTGCACCTGCGGTTCCAGTTGCAACAAATGCAATTGCTCTGGCGCTTCCCGCTTTCGAGCAAGATGTTCTTACGACTGTCGTCGTTGTCGTGCCACATTGCTCCTGACCGCAAGATCAGCGTGGCGTGGGACAGCATTCTTATCGGAGTCAACGTTCTCGTCTACCGCGACGGGCAGGAGAAGGAGGAGTGGGAGGAGCTTGCAAGGCTCCCGCGCTGGAGAGTCGACCTCGACCCTAGTGTCAAACCACTTTCTATTAGGGTCAAGGGAGATAGCGGTCGTTTGCGCATACCGTTCGATTTCGTCTTTGCTGATTTGATCCTCGACATCAACCTCACCGTCAAAAGTGCCAAGCATCTTGTGCGAATGGTTTATATTGGCAAGTACGAGGATCCCCTGCCCCCACCTGCGGAGGACGCGAAACACGTCCCCGATATCCAAATCGAACTGGGGCGCCTCATCGTTGAAGCTGCTGATGATGAACAGGAGGCTAGACTAGGGCTGATCTGGAAGACTGGGTTCAGTGCTGTCAAGCTTCGACGGGAGCGCGAAGAGGCCTTCAAGGCGAAAGTGGACACCATCATATCGCCCAAGCATTCGTCGACGTCTTCGCTGCGCAACGACTCGGACTTCCAGTTCACATCGAAACATACCGTTTCCATCACGGACGCTCGGAGTCGGCTTGATCAGGTCCACGGCGGAGCCTGGAAAACAGCGTTAGATCAGGAGCTCTCTAAGCAGACCCAACGCGAGGAATTGCACTGGCGGAACCCCATGGGATCCTTGCACCTGTCCACTACTGTAGACGATATGGTTCACATCAACAATGTGCCGCCTGTTCCTCCACTCGTCCGCTTCAGTTTCAATCAGCTTTCACTTGTTATCGCCCCGCCCTCCTTCCCGTACAGCTCTATCCCTGACTACCTCCACGAAGCTGGCCAGGGCTTGCCCCGCGACACCCAATTTTCCCTCCTCGTCCCCATGCACATCAGATTCACCGTATCCTCTCTCCGACTAGCGTTCCGCTCATACCCCCTTCCATTGCTCCACATACCCCCTCACTCAAATGGCAAGATCCCTGCATTGGTCTTCGACACGGACCTAGTCGTCGCGGAAGAGATGGGCACGGACAGCTCTGTCGAATGGGTTCCCTGCGAGATTGTCAAGGAACATAGCGGGTTGCACGGCGCGGCGCCAATCTCCGTGAATATCCCGAAGACGATTATGCCTGTGAAGACTTACGCAAGGCCTACAGTCCTTGTCAAGACAGACGGCATCACGGACTTTTCGTGGGGTGTGAGCTTCCAGCCTGCAACCCAGGATCTCATGAGAGTGATCGATATGCTGTCGCATGCACCACGGGACAGTTCGCCTGCAATTGGATTCTGGGACAAGGTGCGTGATACAGTGCCTTTGGCTTGGGAGTGAAGTTCATGGAGGTGGCGTCTTACAGCTCAGGTTGGTTTTCCATTGGCGATTGAAGGTTCAGTTCAAGGGCGAAGTCCATTTCCACTTGAAAGGTACAACTATGAACCCACATTCGTCGCGTGCAATGCTGACCCTTCAAACAAGGATCACGCGACCCTTACAAGCTGGATGGTCACGGAGCTGGGTTTGCACTCTGTTGGAAGGGCAAGCCCCAATTGCTCGTCGGACAGCCGAACGATGCGTCAGAGCTGGTTCAGGTCATTAGCGATTCGATGTTGATCATCATTCCAAAGTGCGTCATTCCTTATCTAGGAGCGTTCAGTCTGTCTCATTCCTTCTCAGCATCGAGGATACATATGGTGACGAAGCGAACAAGCCTAGTGCTAAAGGAGGTGCCGCTAGACGCGCCAGGACTGTATGCGCTAAGTTCAATTCGGGGACATGCTTCGGCGTTGGCTTTGCACTTGAGCGAACGTGTGGTCCAGAATGCACTGAGTGTACAGGACGACCCTTCGACCGCAGCTGCCGTCACTTTGAGTTCAAGCCTCACTATGACGTCAGGTTAGAGTTGAAAGATCAGGAGCCTGCTATCAAGGTACGTTGTCGCGAAAGCTTGAAAGAAGGCTTGCTAACGAGGGCCATTGGCAGTCTCCAGAAGACTCATACAATGGATTCCGTTCAGACTTCATCCATATGTCGATCTCCTTAACTTCGGGTCAACGGAAGACTTCCCACATACAGCCTAGCAATTTGCACCTTTCCCCGACTGTCTTTGAGCATTTCTGGGCTTGGTGGCATCTGTTCAACGGAGCCCTCTCACTTCCAACGCGACAGGGAGACCTCTATCCTCGGAAACGGCCGATCTCACCGAAGTTTGGGCAGCATCTCTCTACGCTCAAGTACTTGATCTCGGTCCCTCAACTGTACATCTCGCATGTCTACGTGGATGAATCACAGGATGCTTGGGCCGACGGAGTGACCCCCTTCGTGGGGGTGAAGGCTTTGATCGGTGAATTCCGTGCCGACATGCATCAGCGAGACGCAGCAACCACCGAATTTACCGACGGAGGCAAGAAAACGGTCCATAGCAAGCCCTTCTACGCAATTGAGGTCGTACTCAAGAGCCTCGATCTGCGTGCCATGTTAGCCATTTTCTCCGATCCTCTGAAGCAATGCACTCCTGTCGAATATTCTCCCTTTGTCAACAACTACCGGACACGGAACGAGCTGCCCTCCATTCCTCTGCATTCGAGTTGGGTCGATATGGACGACTTTATATTTGACGAAACAGAGGGCACAACGCTTCCCGAGGTTCACCTCCTTCCAGCTGTTTCATGCCCCAGGTTCACGTACTTCAAACAATGTGACGACGACGTGGATCGCAAAGACATGCCTGCAACTCACAGCAAATTTGGTGCCGAGGACACGCATGTCTGTTTCATCGGGAAGGAGCCTTGTAAGTGGCGTAGTTCTGCCGACGTTGAATCTCACCTCAACTTTTGGCAGCGGTTGCGCAGGTACAAATGGATCTGGTCTCCGAGCGAATTGACAGGCTGCGGGAGATGGTTCGTGAAGATGTGGATGACGTCGACGACAGTGCAAGCACCCATTCATATGGTGACCAGTCTAATGGAGATGGCGATGCTGTATGTCTTCCTTTCCATTAAAAAGGTCTTCTTAACGCTTACACTATTACAGAAGCAGAATCGCACTAGACATGACCTCTCAAGAATGATTGCATTGCTGGAGAGCTACAAACTACAGCTCCGTAACATCGATAAAGCCTCTCAAGCGACGAAAGCTCGTAATCGCAATTCGAGCTACTATATGCCTACCGACTTGGTCACGCCGGAGGAGTGGTCTGGGTTTGATAATGTGTATCAAGTTCACAGTCCTCACATTGTCATGGACAATGCCATTCGAGATGTGAGTAGTCGCCATCCACAACCCTCTTCATCTCTAACATGTCCACAGATCTTGATGCAGTACTACTACTGCTCTCGTTCAAGGAGAGGGTTTGAGTACCATTTGGCTCAGCGGTTTGTGTGGTCCAATCAATTTTGTCTCAAGACAATGCTGATGATCACATAAGGGCGGTGAAGTTCATTCGAGACCAAGCACAAGCGGCTCTTACGGAATTCCAGCATGAGACGGAGAAACATGCAGGACCTGCCGCAAGCGCACATGCCGCAGCCGCGAGACTCAAGACGTTTTTGACGGGAGAGAGCAACGTCCCCGCTCCCGTGGAGTTCACGCCACAAACTGTTTCCAAGCTTGCGCCGACGGTTGATCCTCTGTACGGTTGGGCCGAAGGCGTGTCGGCTAGGAAGGGTCACTTCTGCTTGCTTTTAAAGCCCCAAGTCGTTCTCCGAAGTAATGACGACCAGGAGTCCGTCTGCATCCTTGCTGCTGTCCAGGGGAAGCTCAAGACATTTACAATCATGGACGATGCGAACGTCAATGATCCCATCAGCGGTAAGGTCATGAACAGGTAAGCTCGAAGATTGTCGGAAGTTATTGGGAACTCAGGCGTCTCTCAGAAACTTTGCATGGCTTACGGGGTTGCAGACCTTCTCCCCCTCAGCAACCAACACTTTCGGCAAGGACTCCGTTCCGCTCGAGGTTTTGATCGATTTACGGGCAGACAATAGCGACTTCGACCGTCTTGTTCCTCAGACGGATGCCACGTTCCAATACGACAAGTTCAATCGACTGCGACTGCGGAACGATACCACTGCCGTCTCGAGGTCCGCCAACCAGAAGCACGCTCACTTGCAGAACCAGACCGTACGTACTGCCATACTACATTGTTCAAGGATGCAGCTCATGGGATCCTGTGGTAGGACCTCATTCGGGTGCACGTACCACGCTTCACGGTATCTGCGAACGATCGTCATTTCCAGGCTATATCCAACATTGTCACCAAGCTTGTCCTCTTCACCGATGCTGCCCATAAAACGCGAGCAGAGAAGCTCGAGAGCCTATTGTTTAGCTACGACTTCACCAACTTTGCGTCTGCGGCTGACGTCGTCAGTGGCATGCAGGACCGGCTCCGTCAAGCCTTGGAGACGAAAAGCGACGCTGAACGAAAACTCCGTGGCCTCGGCAACCCTGGTCGTGTGGAGTTGCTCAAGATCGACGCACATATACTACTGCTGGTCGAAGAGCTGAACATGATGTTCGACGCCATCAAGCTCGCCCAGGACAAGGCAAACAGCGAGTCCGATCAAAAGTCTGCGTTGCTGCTTCATACCTCATCTGAGGAGGTGTCATGGAGGATGCTGGATCAGCGCGACCAACTTCTAGCGAAGGTTGCAGTTCGGGTTACGGACTTTTACTGGCTTAGCAGGCATGACAGTTCGACGGTGAACAACTTGGCGGTCGGAGACTTGCAGGCGTTTGATGGCGCTGCGGATGCCGAGTGGACAGAGATCCTCTCCAAATACGACGAACCATCGACTCATCCTCTCGTGAAGGTAAGTCGTATGTTCCATCCCAAACGCTCTGATAATGAGGTGAATGTATCTCTAGCGCAAGCTCTTCCTATTGGCTCACTGGACCGTACTCCCGCCTGTCGGAGGAATCACGATCTACGAGGAGTTTGAGCTCTCCTTCCACCCCATGCGTCTCCAAATTGATACTCGCGTCGGGCCAAGATCATGTGCTACGTGTGGCCCGCCCGTCGAGACCGCACGCAGAGTCCAACGGAGCTCGCGCCGTTCTTGATCCCAGAACCCATTAGCGACGATGGACACGACCAGGGCTCAAAGTCCAGCGGCCTGCCTGCTGTCACCTACACAGACTCCCCACGACACGCTTCGTTTGATGTGTCCCCAGCTCGCCGGTCGCTAGATATGAACAGACTTGCTCCACCCTCCCCTCTGCGGAGGCTTGGCACGTCGCGTTCATTCACAGATCTCCGGAAGGAGCGGCAAGACTCGTTAAAAATACCGAGGATACAACGCACAGGCTCGAGTGGCAATCTCAGAGACGTCCACGGCATGACGAAGGCAATGTCGATGAGCTCACGGCCGACCCCCAAGGATCTTCTGCGGAACCAGCAGACGGACGATGCGCTTGAGATGAAGACCAGAGCATCTCAGAAGACATTCGTCAAGGTCAAGGTTGCGAGGTATGCTCGAAATATAATGACGTTTCCCTGTTCAAGGACTGACTTCTATCGGAGTCTACATCTTTTATTGAGCATATCCAAAGAAGATTCGTTCTTGTGCCGCGATGCACGAATACGGACTCGCGATTTGGAGTATCGCAATCAGACGTGGAGTGTAAGCTACCACCACTCGCAGGAAGATGATATTACTAACTAGCAGGGCAGTTCGAAGAGTTGGTTGATCAGTTCATTCCCTCTGGCCGCAACTGGCGCGGTTGGGTCAAGGTCGCGTTCCAACAACCATTGGTCCCGGTGTTCCCTGTCGCACGCGAGCTCATCACGAAGACAAAATGGATCGCAACCAACAGAAAAGACACCCATCACAATGACCGGCCTACCAGACCCAGCACACCGAAGTTGCTCAAAACCGCTCGGCTTCCACCTTCTGGCGACCCTCCTCGTCGATCGACCGAGATGCCTCGGAAGTCGAAAGACAAAGACACTTCGGCAACGATCCTCACGGAGGCAGCGTTCATGACCAGCGAACCCCAGTTGATGCGTGAGGGAACGATTCAGCCGAAGCGGGACGGCGTGCGCAAACGGGCCATGAGTCTATTCCGGCGGAAACACCGTCATGGCCACCATGAGAGCTCCGATACCTTGGAAGGGAGTGATAGCATTTCTAGTGTAGGTTCTCCACGCTTCGATTGTCTATGAGCAGGTCCTGATGGCGTGCACACAGAGCATTTCGTCATCTCAAACACCAAGCACTGTGGATTCGGACAGCCAGCAATAACATTATTCGCGATCTAATGCTAGGATGTATGATAGTTATTTACGTCACCGCCATATAATTCTGTGTATTTTTCTAGTCCTGTCGTCGTCGTCGAGCCTCTGAGGGACTCGGGCTTCGGGTATAAATCTGGCGCGGGCGGGGCGGCGCCGGGCCCGAGAGGATGAGATCATAGGCTGTTGTAGGCTGCGCGGGGACCCTAACCTGCTTTGCGCACAATGCTCACTCGCCCGACCACTCATCCGCTCCATGGCCCCTGTTTGGAGCCTTGCTCATCCTTTCTCTCCAGCACCCTCACCTTCTCCCTTCGCTGCCGCTGATGCCTTCTGTGCGCGTAAAGAAGGGCTATCGGAACCTCGATAGCTTCTCCAACGATGGTCAATCCCGTTCCAGGGCGCTGTCTGCCCCCCAGGCCCATCTCCCTCAGGAATTCGAGATGGCAGCAACGCCCCAACCACCTGGCAGGTCCTGGTCGAGCGGTACAGATAATAGGCTCCCTAGCAGGCCACGCGCACCGAGCAAAATCTCCAGCCACATTCTGTCGAGACGTCGACCTTCAGCGACATCCATACCCGAATCTCCTGCTGCGGGCCCTTCTCATCTTGCCCATAGCAGCGCACATCGACACCCCCATTATCTTTTGCGGCGCCATCACGATGTATACGTCGCCGAAGGACAGCAGGCTGACCTTCGCGTCCCGAACAACGGTTGCGGCGACATAGCCGGGAGTCACATTAACCTCGCTTTGCAACACCTTGAGGGAGAGGACTTTGATCGCCCGGACTCGGAGGATGAGCATCACCATGATGATATTGTAGAACATCTGGACGTGATAGGTGCGCCCTTTGAATCCCTGATAGCTGCCATAACCTGAAAGTCACCGCAAGATCCTCAAATTTCCACCGTATGCGACTTAACGAACGCCGCGAATGCCATTGTGGTGTGCGTTTCACCGGTCCGTTCTGTCATTATTCGCGCCTGACCACCTCACCTGGTTGTCAGCCCTCCCTTGTCATTCTATTCAAGAAAACCGGTGGTCGTCCTACCCCAGCCGACCAAGAAGAACAAGAAGCAGGTCGATGCAGAGAAGGGCTCGGGGGACGCTCCGGAAAATCTCTCTGAAGATGCTCTTGATCAGCACGTTCAAGACGTATTGAGCAAGCGCGCCAAGTTCAGGAGGATGATGGCAGGTGTATGGTCTTTTCTGAAGACACGTAAGTAATATTCTACTCAAGGTCAACCCATGCTGACTAGAGCTGGTTAGCTCTCGGGGTGAGTTCCGCTTTTTTGGTGTTTTACAGAATAATGTTCATGTCTCCGCACGGAAGATCGCTACCGCAATTTACGGTTTCCTCGTCGGTAGGTCCCCAATCTTCTAGACGCCTCAGTGTCTCTGACGAATAGCTACGCATATAGTATTCTGGGGCACCGCAATCGTTGTCTTTCTCATACCAATTATCAACCTGCACAATGAGCTTCAGCAAGGCTATTGGGTCGAGCTCTCACAGCAGGTTGAAACAGGTATGCTTTTAAGCATGTGCATATTGGACATTTTGGCTCATCAGTTGCCAGGTCTCTTCACTATTACGAGTATAGGATTTATCCCTTTCCGCGTCATGGACACGTATCGTAAGTACTTTTCGCTCTTAGTTTAAGCTTTCCCTCTGACCTCTGATAGGGATATGTAAGATCTGGTGTTATAAGCGCAAGATTGCTCGAGTGCGAAGGAAGGCGGGGCTGCTCGAGCTGTATGACCCGGATGACCTCCCGGACCCCGTCTACGACAAGACTCATGTCCAGGTGTTAAGTGAGAAGGAACAAATAGATTTGCATTATCGTGAGTACGTCGTGGCCTGAGATGTGCTCTTTTTTACTGTTCTGCGTAGAGCAACACCAGTTCATGAAATCCCAAACATGGTATCGACCGCATGGCACGCAAACCCATCGAGTAAGTCCAAGTTAGAACCTCAGACTTTTCGGAGAGATGCTGACCGACCTTTATTTCCTACAGGCCTTTCCTATCACGTAAGGCTTATTTTGTGTTTCGGCAGGCTACCAACTCAACCTATCGGCAGGATGGCGCTCTGGATATGCATCTGCAACGACCTCAACTCCTTCTTTCAGTGTCTCCTAAGTGGCACAATGTGGGGTCTCGATCGGTAGGCCCCGTTCCGATACATGTCTTGTCCTCAGGCTGAAACAGGGGCAATGGCAGCTTCGAAAGGCCAGCGTGGACCACAGCAACCACGCTGCCCGCCGCATTCGTACGTATCACCGCCCGATTCCTCTCACCCCGAGCCGCGCGTAGCTCACGCATACACATACACACAGGTCGCTGGCATCATCGCTGGCGTTCTCATCTACCTGGGCGGACGCAAGACCCGCCGCACAAAGCAGGTCGAGGACAGACTCCGCCTCGCGCTAGAGATGGAGGGCGACATCAGCAAGGCGAAGCGTACCGACTCCGACACGCCTACAGCTGTTGGAGTTGCCGTCGAAACCCCTCTAGGCCCCACGGACTTGCTCACAGTCGAGATGCCTTCGAAGATCACCTCGGCGTCCCAGTCGGAGAACAACCTGGCCCCCGGCCCCATCGACATCACCGATGCGGGTCGTACAGGGCCCATACCAGAGGAACCATCGCAGCCTGCTGGACGCAAGAAGTCTGGCGCTTCTCTACGATTCGCAGACGAGATAATAGTCCCACCAGTCCATTCTCTATAGACTCTGTTTTTGTTTCTGGCCACAACTTGGTGATCTAGCGGTGAAGTATATCTAATATTTGAATCACGGACACACGAATCACGTTGCTACCACTCTCATAGACTGTTCCTTGCTTCTGTCTGTACGTGCGTGTGCGTGTTCCTGGTATCTCTACAACAAGCTTGCTGTACGTGCAAATGTATACCTAGCCCTGTAGTCGTGCTCTACTACCGCTGCCACTAATGCAGCAGCGATAATTCCTTACAATGCCCACACACCTACACACGGGAAATATCATCATGACAGCGATACTATTGCGTTACGGATACATGCTCGTCATCGTGATAATTATACATGAGTGCCGTTGAAAGCACTTTTAAGGATTGTTGAAATCCGCCCAAAACACCTATCCACCCCTGCAACACCAAAATCATCCTGCAAAGAACCCAAAGACACCGAAGACCAGAGCAAGGCAATCCGCCGAGGCGGGACATGCCCTGGTCCCAATGCGCCAACTACGCGCGGCCAGCCTCGCCGACAAGACGTCCGCCCGAGTCCAAGATAGCGACGGAGAACGGGGGATCGGGAGCGTCGGTGGAGGCTCAGGAAGAAGGACCGCGGGTGTCACGGCGCCGGCACCCACACGGCTACACGTTTTCTGCTTATCATCCACACCACTGCACGACAACTGGGCCGAGACCGCAAGGCAGCTCGTTGAGAGTGCGCTGATAAGTTACAGGTAAACCGTAACGCGGGCGCTGTTGAAGCGCGTGGGCGGACGCCATTTACGCGTTCGTCTGGCGCGCCCAGCGGGCGGCGTTGACGAGGTTCACGAGCGACGCCTCGGTCTCCTTCCAGCCACGCGTCTTGAGGCCGCAGTCGGGGTTGACGACGACGAGGTCGCTCGGGAGCGTCGCGAGCATCGCCGTGAGGCGCTCCTTGATCTCGTCCTCGGAAGGAACACGGGGCGAGTGGATGTCGTACACGCCAGGCCCGATCTGGTTGGAGTAACCGTAGTGCTTGAACGTGTTGAGAAGCTTGAGGTCGCTCTTCGACGCTTCGATAGAGATGACGTCGGCGTCAAGCGCCTGGATGGAGGGGAAGATGTCGTCGAAGTCGGAGTAGCAGAAGTGCGAGTGCGTCTGGAGCGCGTCGGTAACACCAGCGGTGGCCAGCTTGAACGACGGGAGCGCCCAGTCGAGGTACGCCTGCCAGTCTGCCTTGCGAAGGGGGAGACCCTCACGAAGAGCGGGCTCGTCAACTTGGACAGCCTTGATACCGGCCTTCTCGAGGTCGACGACCTCGTCGCGAAGCGCAAGGGCGAGCTGCTTGCACTGCAGCTCACGAGAGA